>NKZH01001889.1:0-374544 GCA_002370695.1 Metschnikowia matae var. maris | reverse complement strand
CTTCCCTGCCTTATTTAAAGAAGTTGTTAGAAAACGGTCGGACTCGCATTCCGGTATACGTGAGCGTAAAGGATAATGCTCGACACTACGTATGCGAGACAAGTCGCGTTGAAAAACTTAATAGACACTAAAAAAAGACAGGACCTAAAAATAGCCTTTTATACTACTACAGTGTGACTTTAAGACTCCTCATATTTACCCAAAATGATTTTGGTGGGCTTGGTATTGGATACTAGTATGAGCTTCCTGAATGGAATTCAAATCATTAAAAGCTTTCTTTTTGTATATGAAAAATTCAGCACCTTCTTTCTCAGCCTCAGGCTAATGTATCACTGTTTTTTTCACTCGGTCTCTTTTTTCATTCGCGTAGAATAATACGTACACGGTCGAGACGCATGATGCATAACAGGAAGTTTTGACCGCGTATCGATACTCGAAGTATATTATTATTGTTCGTGGTATTGAAAACTATACTATTCAAAGGTTCATGGGGTACCCAAGAAACTGACCCAAGCTATAGTCTGATTGCTTTGGATTCTTTACGAAATGACATAACAACGTTCATTCTGTCATGTGTACAGCATTGACGAATATATTTGGATTGCATAATTATTCAGCCACACATGAAGTTGCTAAAAAGTCATTAGTGGTCGGTGAAATCAATTATTTGACTCAGTCTTTTAATGACCTTCTTCTACAATCTTCCTTAAGTTGATCACGCGAGCTAAAAGTAACTTAAGCTCACTTCAATAAATGGCTGTTGGCTGTGACAAAGAACCAACTACATAGGAAGACCATAAAGAACATGAATCATTTAAGGGAATTCTCAATTGTTCACTGATCATGTCCATATGAACATTTTAAGGTGCTCTAGCCACTGTAATGTGGTTCCTACACATATGGTAACTTGCGTGGGAGCAAAAAAAAAAAAACCCATAGTAAGATGTCCAGTTGTATTGCAAAAAATATTTGAAAAAACAAACCACAAAAGTCCTTAAAACCTCAAAACAATATCTCGGCAAATCCTCCGAAGATTATACCGGACCACTAGCTATGAAATGGACATCAACAAAATTTTCTACTTGGTCGAGTCTCCTAGTGCCGGAGATCCTCAGTAATCACCATCAAAAGGCCATTCCTCAAAAGGTTCCAGATCATTGATAAATTCCTCATCCTCAGAGTTCCAATTTTCTTGAGGAGGAATTGTTCCAATATCATTTTGAAGAGAATCCACTTGCTCCACATCTTCCAGGTTCCACTCATCTTGTGGGGGAGGCTTTGGAATATCATTTTCAAGGGAAGCGAACTGGTTAGGGTCAAAAGTCTCCACCTCATTGGAGTTGTATTGCTTTGGTTGAGACTCTCCTATATCGTCTTCGAGTGAAAGTTCCTGATACCGCTTATACTTAGACTGAAATTTTGCGGTGTTGGAATATCCACAGATAGCCTGTTGCTTGCAGTAGGGAGACAAGACTTGCAAGTCACCCACGGTGATTTTTCCCCTAGGTTCCTGACCGGGTCTAAAACAAGTCTCGACGGCATAAGCGGGTGATTGGTTACACACAACATCATAGATACATTCTTGGGGAATCTGAGTGAGATCCATGTCACGGTACTCCAGGCACTGTTGCCCTGTATATGAGTGTTCTGAGTCTGGAAAGGAACGAGGAGTCTCCTCTCCCACGAAAATAGGAAAGGCTTTTGCTGAAATAAATTGGAGTGCAAGGGCAGTTGAGAACAACATTTGAGTATTATTTGGTAATATCGATTCCGGGGGATTCGCCTCTTAAATAATTATGTCATGAATGTTCTTGAATACCCCTATTATTGACACAGCCTCATTTTTATCAATTCAGGGAACAAAAGTGTCGCATCGGCAAATCATAAAACAGCGGAAACTTGGATTTACTACATATAAATGTCCAGGGCTGCGTTTCAAAATCTTGGCACCATTGTGTCCTTGCACTCAGCCGTAAGAAGTGTTAGTTTAAACAATGAAACGATGCAATTTTCGTCAGGGAAGATCTTCGCGCGAGATCGATTGTTCGTCCTCATGCAGATGCATACTTCATATTACAATATTCCCAATACATTGTCTTAACACATTTGCCGTGCATCTGTCTAATTGTATTCTATAGTTTGGATCCATGGATTTTTTTTCCGGATCACCATAAGATGTAATTATTCAAATTTCATAAAGCAGACACTTGCCGGGATCTACAGTCACCTATAACAGAAAGAATACTTGGTCTTCTCTCGAAAATTCGACTCATTGAGCCAATTCTGGAAGCAGATGCCAAGAAAAAGAGAATGCAGATTCTCCAAAATCAGTCGATATAACTCGAGTAAGGGTTCGGCCCTATTGTTTAATTTGTCTGCACATCAAAGTTTGAAACCCTTTTCTCATTACTACAGTACCATGCATAATTGCAGGAAAATTCCCCCATTAGGGTGCGACTTGAACATGGAAGAGCGCTAAAGATCGACCAAACGAAGGGTCCAGACCAATCATTAAGATCGTCCTTATGACCCCTATATCTCCACTTGAATCGAAAAAAATGTCCCTTCAATCTCACATTCAAAACCAAGAGCTTGGACGTGCCTGTTAGGAGATGGCGAATAAGTTAGCCCGACCCACTCTGTATAGTAGTCAGGCACTCCTTGGACGGGCATACACCGTGCCTACCTAACTTGCCAGGGATAAGGGAATGAATAGTCTATTTCATAATAATGACTTTGCCACTAATATATATAGATCTACTTACAAAGTAATTCTGAAGCATAATCGAGGAATTTGAGATATGTGAATGGCTGAATATGTGGAAAATTAGACATACTGATAAGATATGCTGATAATAAATTGACCTAGAGATTCTTTGGTAGTCCTGAATTTTACCTCGGCTTAACAGAAAGTTAAAATATGAAAATTCGATTTTTAAGGGCTGAATGTAATTTTGACGAAGAGAGGACATTGTTATAAAATTACGCGAAATATAATACTGTACCCGTCTTTTTTCAATCTTCGATACATTATACTAATCGTTGGGAATTGCAAAAAAATTAACAATTCAGCCAACAGAACTATAGGGCCAATTTATTTAATTATGGTATTAAAAATCACAGACCGTCATATTGAAAGTATTTTCATAAGATTTTACCCGGCAATTGTAGACAAAACTATGCAATGAACAATATTTATAGCGCACCCTACGGTCACTATTTTCAGCGGAGATCTCAAGAACTAATTTGAACTTCTTGGAAAGTCATAATTGGAAAATATTTAGTTTACTTTCCTATAAAATCCGCTATTCTATACATTTTGATGTAAAATTCTTCACTTTTGTCTTGTTCAACATACTGTTAGGAAACGATTTCACAAGGATACTGAGATGCAGNGCTATTCTATACATTTTGATGTAAAATTCTTCACTTTTGTCTTGTTCAACATACTGTTAGGAAACGATTTCACAAGGATACTGAGATGCAGGGTATCCCGGTCGGGTAACACTTGCATATAACGTGCTTGTGTTTCATGTATATGCAGGGTTGCATACAACCAGTGTATATAACAGCGAGGTTTTCCTCCCTTGGATAAATCAGGGAGTTCCTCGTCTAGTCTAGGTTCAATACATACCATGATAAACTATAGGACGTAAGGAAGACGTCCATCATAAGACCAACAGTTGTCGGTTGCTGTTGAGTTCTTACACATACAAAAATTCCAGTTACCAAATTGGGCGTGTGGCGTAGTTGGTAGCGCGTCTCCCTTGCAAGGAGAAGGTCATTGGTTCGATTCCGATCTCGTCCATTATTTTTTTTTTTGTTTCATTTCTCATTTTTTATCTCTTGAATTATCAATTCATTCATAGATTCCTTCATTTTTCTTATTCTTCTTGTAAATTATGCGATTTAAAATTTGAATACCACCTTCTTCACCTCATTTCTTTCGAACTTCTCATAGTAAATGGGTGCCTCTTCTATGGAGCACGTCACTTCAATGAAGTCCTCGAAATCTTTCTTCACACGCTCAAACACCTCAAGTGCTTCCCCAAACAACGACCATGCATTGCATCTTCCAAAACTCATCGTTAAGCCCTTCACGTACGCTTGTAGTGTATCGAAAGGAAACGCGTCGTGTCCCATTCCAAGAGAACACACAAATCCTCCACGGCGTACGTTATCAAAGGCAGTCTTGAAGGCCGAAGAAGCACCCACAATCTCAAGCACACAGTCGAAGCCCCGATCACCGGTATCGGAAGACTTCAAAGCCTGCAATTTATCGGTATCAGTCTTGAAGTTGACCACCTCGCTAGCCCCAAGTTTCTTCGCTTGTTCCAACCTGTCCTGGATGCCATCCACAACCACAATCTTATCAAAGCCAAAGTGCTTTAGTATTCTCACAGCACAGAGTCCCACAGGACCTGCACCGATCTGGAGAACATTGATGTCCTGTGGCTTCAACTTGTGGTCGAAGTGATCGAGAATCTTCTTGACTCCAAAATATCCGGTCACGAATATATCTGCCATCATGACATAGACTGAATCGTCAACTGAGTCAACTGACTTGTCTGATTTGGGTTTCTTGACCAATGTCGACGTGGCGTAAGGCACTAGCACATACTCCGCCTGTCCGCCCTCCAAGCCCGGCTTGCCGAACGTATTGGTGTGCTCGCACGTGCCAGAGTGCCCGTGCTTACAGTACCAGCACTGGCCGCACTGGATGGTGAAGGTGGAGACCACATCTTCGCCAATGGCAAAGTCTGCGTCTTGCACTGCAGACCCTTTTTCAACCACCGTACCAACAAACTCATGGCCCATGGTACACCCGTCTTTCAGTGGAACATGGCCCCGGTAATAGTGAAGGTCGGACCCACAGAGCCCGGAATATTTGACCTTGACCAAAATGTCATATGGATTGTGAATGGCGGGGATCTCCTTGTCAATCACCTCGACTTGGAACGGTTTCTTGAAGACGGCGGCTCTCATAATTATACTATCAGGATGCTGTGGAGGAGAAAGTCTGCGATTTTTAGACCTTGCGACCCCGCAGTTTTTCCGCGGGTATACGTGGGGTGAAATCTCGTGTCAGGCTCAAAAAAGCGACGGCGAAGTCTGGTACCAGAGAGTCTTGATCAGATTTGCCATCAATCTTACTGCCGGTATTAATCGTTGAGAGAAGTTGAGGCCAAACATAATGAGCATGTTTACTTTTAGCACCAGCGCCGTCAACCCGTAGATCAAGTAGATGCACACCGTGAAGATAGTGACAGATGCAGGTGGAAGAGACTCCAAAAAGGCACTTTTGGTTACTGCATCCGAAAACTTGTAGATCAAAGAGTCATGGTTCAATTCACACATCACGCCCTCGTCGGTTTGGTAGTATTTTGCGCCAAGGTTGAGAGCAACAAAGTCGTAGAGAAAGCTGCGCCAGTCTTTATACTCAAGGGCCATGAAACCTTTGCTCGATTGGGCAATCTCACAATGCCGCTTCACTATGTGGGGGTAGTTTCGGAGGGCATAGCTCAAAATATCGCCGAAATATCTCTCGGAAAACGTAGCTATAGACCCAGTCGTGAGTATGACACTGAGGAAGTAGTACAAGTGTCCAAGAAAGAGGACCACGCGGACCATTTTTAACGCAAAGATGAGGAACACTCTAGCCACACGCATGAAGGCTGGCAAGAAGTCCTGGGTATTGAACCTCCGCCATCTGAGCTGTAGGCTTCGTGCTGGCCACGCCGATAAGCGTCTGTACCACGCGACCCCGGGCTGATCTGCACCTGCGTTTTCCAAACCTCTCATGTTTCTGATATCTGTTCTGTCTGTCGTATCATCACTCGGATCACTTATGTCGCTCATGTCGTCGGGGATCTGAGCAGACTGCTGTTCCTCCATCTCCCCAGCTACTCGTATCCCGTTCACATATGAGGTAGTCTGTGAGGGAACTATAGAGCCGTTCAACGGATCGGCACCGTCTTCGGGATTATTCAGCATAGGGGCTTGTTCAAAGCCATGTAAATCACTCATGTAATAGGAACGTGCGCCTTTAATATAGTATGTCGCTTATCACGTCAGGTTGGGTTCGCGGAAGTTATGCGCGTGGCCCACTTCGTGACCCTCAAAAGCCTTGAGCAAATTCTCAACCTCCATCGGAACCTCGTCGCGGATTTCCTTATAGACAGAAACCCACAAGTCGACAATTTGGAGCCCGTGCTCGAGACACTGGTTGATTTCCTCTTCCGAAAGATGTCCTGGTGTGTCAGAGACCAAGTCCCCCAGCTCGTCGAGAGTGCACAGATCCTGGTGCTCAGTGTACTGGGTCAATAGGTACACACTTTTTTGAACCTCCACCAAAATTGGCAGTAGGTTATTTTCAAAGACTTCTTTGGAAACAGACTCTTCACAGAGATCATAAAACCTCTTAAACACCTCATGCTTATTCTCCAATTCAGGGCCCAAGGAGTCATAGGCAAAAGACTTGCACGGCTCAGCAAACGAAAAGAAGGTCTGTTTGTAGAAATAGATTCGGAGAACGAAAAAGAACCACACCACATGCAAATGCATTCTTCCGCAAAGTAAAAGTGACCAGATCACCTGGTCATAGAATTCATGGAGCCTGGGGTTATCCAGTGGCTGCAACGCTGCAGCTATGACATACTTCCTGGTCATTTCAAGGCCTTCACTTCGGTCGAGGATAGACCCAATTATTTTGGTGGTGTCGAAGTGGACAGTGATCAAGTGCGAAGACCGGTAGGCCTTGGCTCGGAAGATGTGACCACAACTTAAGAAAAAGGAGCTTCTTCTCAACTGAGACGCCTTGAACGGAGCCCGCAACTCCTTTCGTGAGTATTCGTAGTCTCCCACTGAAACCACCTCGCCTGGGTCGAGAAGCTGGCGGAGCAAGTAGTCGAGAATCCGCTCGGGTGTATCTTTGGTCACACATTGAGAGCAGATCATACAGAGGGTCTCGATGTCGAAGTCCAGAAGGCCCCGTACGTAGGGCGTGATCACGAACTGCCGGATATCGGTCATTTCTTTGATGTAGAGTAATCCATCCTCAAGGGCTCGGCCCAAGTCGCCTTGTAAGTATGCACAGGCTATAGCCACCATTCTTCTCTTGAGCGACTCCAAATGGCTGGACGCTAGGACCTGGTCTAAGACCTCAGGGTGTTCGGGCGAGAAGTTATCAACTTGGGCGGGTGGAGCTTTTGCAATCCGCTCGGATATAGCCTGCAAGGAGCCACACTTCTCCACCACCTCCAATATGGAAAGATGACATGATTTAGTAACCGTTTGGGACAATTTGTAGTCTTCAAGGACCGAATAGGAGTACGACTCCCCATGGATAAATGCGTGGTTGGCAACAAAGCTGTTTACCTGCGTCACGGCCAAAACACTGTCACATGACGGCAAAGGGCTGACCAAGTCCCATATGGAGTCCGGGCTCAGCCATATATTTAGAGATTCCCAGTACTTGATTTCATCCAAACACTCTGGATCATTGGTGAGTCCGTGAATGCACCGTAACAAGGTGAGTTTATTGGAAGGATCAGTTTCTTCCTCTAGTCGGATCTCAAGTAGCGTCACAGCACTCTGGACTCTGCCTAGAGCCGCCAAAGACAAGTAGAGGCATGTAAAATCCAATAGGGATACACACGAATGCGAAAGCAACACCACCTTGTAGTAACTCCGATCTAGGTAGAGTTGTAGGGCCGACATTGCAGTTCATGGAGACTGCACGAGTGGCTGCGAACGATTGCAAATATAGGTGCGCGCCTGAGAGTCCAGAACCCAGAACCCACAGACACTACTACTACTTACCATATAGTTACAATCTACAATCATGCCACCAAGTCCCAAGAGAATAGTGCTAGGAGCTGCAAACTGGATAGTCCGGTTTATTGCCGTATTTTTGTTCACGTGTTTTGCCTTTTTTGCTTTGCTGGTCAAGTACATCTTTGGGGGTACAGCTCTGTCACTAAGCCGGAAGCTTTTGTAAAGGTCCAGTTGGCGGGAGTAGTGGACACACCTAAACCCGAAGGCCCAGGGATGACTTGTGATTTACACATGCCAAATGCATCATTTTTTCTTATTATTTGCTAGAGCTTGCTACGGTTGAATGCATACAGTCAGTCAACAGTATCGAGTGAGTATGGAGATCAATTGTTCGGGAATAATAGCATCAATTGCGCGGAAACAATGGAATGGATCATGTAAAAATAATGGTATCCATGCAGTCTATTTATAGACCTGGAAATGTCTTGGTGATTAACCCCTCATGCTTCGATCACTTCTTCCTATTAGCTCCGCCGGTAAGACTACCCATAGGAGAGTTGATGACCAGACTTTATTTCTGGATAACCTCCATAGTCAATTTCATATTAATTCATCTAATCTGATGAAACTATTGTAGTAGCTACTTCTTCAATACTATCATACCTTTTTCCCCGATCTAATTCTTTTGTCTCCCTACAATCATGTAGATACTTTCGATAATGCCATAGTAATCAAATACATAACTTTCCGACGAATTATCGATTTTGGGCATGAATAAGCTATGGCTAACGATGCCATCTGACATTTGCCACCAGGTAGTACCCCGCTTGAAGGAACCTGAAAAACGCACAGCAAAGCACTTGACGTTTTAAAAAGCCACATTGTTTAAAGCTACAATGACCAACAATACATTTGACCAAACATGTGGATTGTTCAAAAAAATCGAACTTGGCCAAATCATCCAAATCTACATTGTTTGAAAATCTCCAAGCTGTAGATGTGAGACATTTTACCGCCGATCTATTGATTCATAACTCAGTGTTATCTATATAGGCTTAGGGCCGAGATGGTTACGAGTCATGCCAGATGATGGTCGCGTTCATTAACTGACCGTACGTCTGACGAGCGTATTTTCCTACAGTCTTGCATATACGTCACTACCATTTGCCGTCTTTAGTCTCCAACCTCCAGTCTGTAACACCAATAGGCCGTCCCTAATCACCAGTCCAAAAGCGGCAAGATCTTAACTATTAACAGGTTCCGTTTTGTCACTAATTTTCTTCTCTGGAATTTCCTCAAATTACCATATTTCTTTATTTAGACGTAGTGTGGCATAGTCGTATCTGACGCACTCAACGCACGTCGATAAAGTGGTAACTGGAAAGGCGGCGTAGTTGTGAGCCATGACCAGCGTTTTAGCCCACCCCACCTCAGGGTCCACCGGAACGAAGGCGCATACTCACGTGGCACGTGAAAATAGAACATAAACCCCTCCGGAAATAGTCAGCCCTGCCAGGACCGGTCCCGGTAACTCAAGCATACAATAGCCAAGAGGTTTTGCCAGACCTTTTGTTGGGCTCGACCCGTGCCTACTCGGCGTTGGGTTTGGCCATGCCCAGACTGCACTTGTCAATGCACCTGCGTGGTCGTTGCGAATTTTCTGGATTGGGAAGGCTCATGGTGCGCGTCTCTCCTTTCTAGCTTTCGCATCCATTCTCCAATTGTTAGCTTGCTACCAAGAGCAACCAAGCCCAGAGCGGGCCTTTTGGGGAGGGGGGGGGGCGGTGCCAGATTATCTCCCTTTACGCTTCTATCGTGGTAACTTTTGCCGCCGTGGTAGGTCGCACCACCGGCTTAACGTGCTTACCGGAAAATAACTATCGGCCAACTTGCCGCATGGCCTGGGTCAAATTGAGTGACCAGAGCCGATCCAGCGAGAAATGTGCTACTTTGGCGCGACCCTGCCGCGCGCTCGTTTATCCTATTAAAACCACCATCTGTCCGGACTTTGACTTTTCTTTTTTACTTTTTGTCCGTACTTGCCTCCGGCGTTTTTTTCTTCTTTCTTTGCCGTCTGCTGAGCCAAGCCATTCTGAACACTTGCTCCCACCGCCTCAAGGGCTGCTTAATATTTTTTCCTCCCGCACTTTCCCCATTGACTTATTTGCCTCGACAAAGATTCGTGGTTCTGACGCGCTCCAATTTTCCGTGTCTGAACATAAAATTCCTGAAGATCCATACTTTGAAAATTAACCACCAAAAAGCTATTAGTACCTCCACCACTAAAAACCACCACCCACACGAACAATCACGCCAATCCCCAACATACCACCATTAACATTCACACTAAATCCAAAAACTTAAATTGACACTTTGATTAATTTGAACTTCAAAATTATCTGAATCACGAACATTCTACTGACACTCCATTGACACTACACCGACACCAAATACCCCCAAAGTCACCACAAAATCAACCCAAACCCCGAACCCCAATTCCAAACCCCAACCAATCCAACTAACCAACCCGAAATTACCAATGTTGAATAAAAAAACCCTTTCTTTGAAGCTAAACAAGTCGTTCTTGGGTGCCCCTGACGCGCCCTTCACCCCTGTTGAACAGACCCTCCATACCCCCAAGGAAACACAAGGCCAGCAATGCTATTTCCCCCCTCCAACGCAGCCTAACTTGATCTACTCTAACCCACAATATAACGAAAGTGACGATATTCTCACCGACGTGGACGACATGCAGATGCACGTGAACCGCAACTACTCCATTTCTTTTACCCTCAACTTTGACCAGCTTCTCATGAACATATACTCCTACTTCTTGCTGCTTCCGACCACTACGCCGTTTCTGGGAATCACGCCACCGCTGGGGCTCGTTTCTCGCGTGGCCAATGAGACTCTACAGACCGTCAGCAAAAACGTGTTGGAGGAGGCCTCGAATCCCAACTTCGAGTACGACACACAGAACATTTTAAGCACAGAAAACATCACGAACCGCTCTTACAAACCTATTTTCTTGCAGCTCATCCGCAAGAGGTTGCTTGATTTGTGCTCCACCCAAAAGGTCGCTGGCGGCTCCAAAAACGCGTCTGCTCAAGCTCCCACGGTCACCTCCGTCCAGATTTCTGTTCCTGCCCTGGTGCCATCGAATGCAGGGACCCAGTTCCAGAGTCAGAATGCGGTGTACCAAGGCCTGGGGTTGAAACAGCTGTCCATTTCAAATCTACTGTTGAATGAGCAGAACATTTCCAACTACCAAAACCAACAAGCACAGGTGGCCCAAAACTCCCAGGCAGCTCTCAACAGTTCGAGGCTGCGTTCCTCTTCGCTCAATTTGCGCAAGCACTCACTCACCAGAAATAATTCCTATTCCGGATCCAATTGGCTACATGTGGGCAACATGTCCAATGGCCGGCCTGCAAACAATTCGTTGAACGGGTTGCAAATCTCCGACAACAACGCGTCTTCGGATTCGCTCCAGCTGATGCATGATTTCGTTCCTCATGCCTTCTTGAACAGACAGGGCAGCACACTGTCCACGGGCTCGCAGAACACGGGGTCCGGATATAATTCGGGGTTCAATTCCATGATGATGGACTACCAGACACCGGTGAGCTCTGCAAAAAGCTTTAACTCTACGGGGAGTACGTCACCAAACCGCGACTGCATAAGCTCAAGTGGCTCCATATCGGAAACCGAAAGTCTAGGCTCCCTGTTCTTCCGGTCAAGGTACACCAGTCGGGGTAGCACTGGCAACTGCCCCGTGCTTAAGCCTCTCACTATCAACACAGACCCTAGCAACTTCCCCAACAGCACCATTCAAACGCCCGTTTTTGGAGGCAACTTGAATGGGGAGGGTCTTCATTCGCCTTTTGTCTCTGCAGTCACGCCGTCGGAAGATTTCGGCTACTTCATGACGGGAGGCAACAGTGCACCATCAAGCAGCACGATTGGTGTGACGACACCCAACTCCGCGGGCATGCGGAGTGGGACGCTCATTCCGGAGAGCCCCGTCAAGGATGCAAACGGCAGTAAGTTGAATATCAGCTCTCAGTTCGGCTTGAGCGAGAAAAAGAGAGATTCCTTGAAGCTCAAGAGAGGTATACTTTAGATAAACAATACATTAATTATTGAATATTCTTTTTTTGTATCACAGCTCTTTTTAGACCTAGGCGGAAAGTTCACTGCAACTTAACTTACTAGACTCTTTAAACCTCCTCTTCAAACTCACTGCTTGAAAAGTACTTATATGACTTGTTCTTTGAACTTGCTCTTAAACTCAACTTGAACTATATATATATTTTCTTTACTCACAACTAAACCCATTCACTTATTAATTTATACTTGGTATCTCTGATTTAGTTCAGCATACGCCAGTTCAGTATTCGAGGCAAGTTCGCAATTTATCACATAATAAGTAACGTGCTCTACGAAACAAAAATAAACCAAATAGTCATGTCAAAAATCGAAAACAAAATATGAGTTTCCAAATAACACTGGATTGGATTCAAATTAGTAGCGAGGCCCTAATTTATCTTTTTATAGCCGAAAAAAACGAGTTGTTCATGAATGTCTAAGATGGTACTATATTTCCTGATTAAGCTTAAATGAGGTGCTATTGACGCGTTAGTTGCGCTGCTCAAATGCACTATTTACGGGAGGTTCTTGTTAAGATTTTGCGTAATCTCTTTGCTAACTTGGAATTGTTATGACTTTGGTCTCCAGTTGTTCTTTTCAGTATGATGATTCAGGATTCATCTTAGATCACTCATATTCATCTCTAAACTAGATATCAGTGAACTGTTCTCACAATCGGTACCGCTCAAACCTGAGCGGGATCCTCTCTCCATATATAGTCATTCCCGGGGACTCACACATCCGAGACCGGCATCGCGGATGCATGATGAATGTACGTCTTCGTCGAACACATATCCCTGTTTCATCTGCACCATGTATTTCTTGAACCTGTGGGACCTCTCCACCTCATGTCAACCCTGTATATTATCGTTGACCTGCAGGTAACATGTTTCACAGTTGCCCGCACTCACAGGTTGACACATATCATATGTCCCACAAGTTCAACAGTTCTTCCATTAGATCAATTATGGGTCGCACACTACCATACAACTGAATGAAGCCTACAATACTCCAAAAGACATTGTATACATTATTCTACGGAAAAAAAACAGTGACCTTTAGTAAGTTCAAAGTCCTTTAAATAGCCCCAGGTTCTATTCTTGGTAATTGTGAAACAGAAGTGGACGTACCAAGAGGCACCGATCAGTACCCACTGATCATGTAGTGTTATTTTCTTTTAATACATTTATGCCTAAGTCTTATATTCGTTGATGGTTCCTCAAGAGAAGAACTGGACTGGCTTATATATCTTTGAGAGAAACGTGGCACCGAAAAACTCTCCACTAGAACAATGGAAGGTATTGTTCTGAAATATTCGAAAGAGGCCATCGGAGCACTTCGTGCATAAATGGTCAAACGCGGTATCACCTTTGTAACAATCAGAATGAGAGGCTTTATAATACCTTTATAGGCAGGGCACTGCCTATGGTGGCTCTAACATGTAGAGCTTATGGAATATATTTTAGAGCCCATAAAATTCACTGTAGAATCCAAAAATGTCTGTAGATCCATAGAATCATCCATAGAGTTCTGCAATTTAGAGTTTTTATCTGTAATTATTTCCCCATGGATTTCTTTAAGGAACAGTTGATTTTCTGTTCCTGGGGCTAAACTGGATTTGCCCATAATTTCAAGGACGTGGCAGTAGGAATGATGTGCTAAATAAATTTCACTCGGACCAGCAAATATTCCACACCATCAAATCAAACTGATACTTGGTAATAATGACGAAAGAGAAGAAGTCTGGAAGTCTGGTTCTTTACCAAGACAACGTTCAAAGATGGATGGGGAGTAGATTGAAATATCCTAGACCACCCAAACTTGGCACCCATAAAAAATACAAACCGTCACAAAAAAATAATTCCGTCACAAAAAATAATTGTCGTGATCTCTTTAAATCGTAAAAGTCGTTAAAGCCATAAATTGCCTAATTGTCCACTCGTCATTTCTAGACATACATGGAATTGCCTAAAATATATACATGAGTATCCAAACTCTTAGCCATCCCATGCCTTATTATTAAGTACTCACCTACATCTTTGAAGATCATTATAACAATTTCAGAGATATTTGAAATTGTCAAATTTTGCCCAAATCACCAGAATACAGATATGCATAGAAATATCATGGGTTACCCAGATTTAGAGTTATCTAAATGTCAATCTTGCATGCGCGAGGCAACGCGCGTTAGGTACATCATCAGCTTGCGACTTATCAGTGGCGCTGTGGACCACATGAGACCGAGATTTCGCCAGGTCAAGTTCCCCAAGCCCAGCGTCGGTATTCCACGCCCGGTATCTCAGCTCTCGGACAAGTCATCCACATGGAGTCTGTTGCAGGCGCTTTTGCCCGAGGACCTGGACCTCAAGCCACCCCCCACAGAGGCAGAAGCCCTGATCTTGAGGGTTTTTGGTAGGCACCCGGACTCGCTTCTAGAGTTGCCACACCTCGGAGAATTGCCATCTCCCTTTGAGTTTCACCTGATGTTCAACGAGGACGCGAGCTACATCTCCCAGCCTCGGCTTTCGGTCACCAAGTTACTCACTTCGGCGTGGTGTGAGCTTAGGGAATACTATACCGTGTTTGGCGGGCTGCGGAGAATGGTGCCGCTGGTTCGGATGAAGTCTGGAACCGAATACCATGCCAAGCTCGAAAACGAGGACCACTTCCAGATTGATATGGCTTTGCTTGATCAAATGGTGATGGAGCTCGTGGCTGGGGTACCTTCTGAGCAGAGAAAAGATCTTGTTGCCACGGAAAGGGAGTACAAGATGGCCAACGACTGGATCGAGCATAATATCAAGAGAGCTCTTCAACTATCGGCTACTGGCCAGGCAAGAGAGCTCTATCTCCATGCATTCTTGGACCTCAATAAGGGCAGATTTGTCACCCAGCCCAGTAATTTCGAAACGGGAGTTTTGGTCAATGGCATTGCGGATATTATCAAAATCGTACCTTCCCAAGGCCCCTCAAAAGAAATCGATGATACGTACTCGCCCGGAATCATGAACTTGACAGAGGCCATAGATCAAGCGGCAGAGAATATGTCAGGCTTGGCCAAGAACCATATTATTGTCATGGGCGATATCAAGACTCGAAATTGGAGCACGCTTCCTTCCCACGAGCTGGCGATCGATGCAGCCAAGACTCAGTGCATGTACTACGCTCAGATGTTCCATAATCTTTCGCAGGGTGAAGCGTTTGCCTACGAGAGCTACTTAGAAAATGCCTCCAGGAGGGGTTTACTTCGAGATGCACCAATGAGTATTGCACTTACAGTTAAGTTGCTCGTGGCACACTTTAAGACAATTGCGGTCGATTGTCTACGCTTGGCTCAAGGTGAGCCTATAGGCTTTGAGCCATACGATGAAATGAGCGTGTCGAGTCCGCTGTATAGCTTGAGTTCCTTATTGTCCGAAGAAGATTTCAGAGAGCTTCTCATGATGTTCTACGGCGAGGACCCCGACATCATGGTGATGGATTTGAAGCCACTTTTCCAAGCCTGGCAAAAGCCTCTCACTTTCAGGTATGTGGCAGCCAGAGCGGCGCAAGTGTCGTCGGTATTTCAAAAGCTCCGTCCAGCAAAGGTGGAGGTAGAATACCATAATGTGAAAACTCAGAGAATGTTTGAAAAAAAAGAGGCGGCCTTTGACATGGAAAATTTGCTGCAATCCATAGCTGATGCGTCTCTGCTATGGTCGGGCCAAAGGCTACCAACCAATACGCAAGACTCGTCAAAGTGCAACTATTGTGACTTCAGAAAGAGATGTGCGGCCATCAACGAGCAAAACGACAACACTATTCTCCAGAAGATCTACGAGCTCCAAGGTACATGAGCAGAAATAAATGTTAGACGCCATCAAAGGCAATACCACACTTATCTATGGCACCACCTCTGCAGACCTCTGGACACAAGTGCCAACCAATTAATTAATGGGTTTCGTTTACCACGTATATCTGTTGGCGTCATATACATGGAGATAATATCCCATAAAGAAGGAAGTTTTTAGAGCATCGCGGCGCCGAAAAGCCGAGAGGATGCACGGCACCTAGTGGGATCCGCACGACCCGCGTGCAGTTACCCGGCCAATGCCGGCAATGTCGGGCTGCAACGTTGGTCGAAAAAGCTCGCAGAAGGTGTGGATGGAAGCACAATGATGATCCTTATTTTGTCTCGAGATCACCTTCTGCACTAGAAGACTCTTGCTACAGGAATTATGACATTTAAGTGTTTTATGGAAAGTGCCTGCACAAGCCAGAGGTTTCCACAGGTGCACACCCATAGTGGGACGCGGAAAGTCTAAGGACTTATCGATTCCAACCCTGAATTGTGGGGCAAATCAATTGTCTCCCTGAGCTGCGCCATGGCCAGGGAGAGCCACGTAGTAGTTATGTAAGCATTATCTCTGCGATTACTGGCGCGTATAGTAACCCTCGAGAGTAATATAGAAAGCATACAAAGTTTAAATTGCTTCAGAAAGATAATTTTGGTAATTGTGTAGTAAGCTGGAACGAAAAAGAGGATCTCGGCTTTAAACGCACAGGTCGGCTGATTTTTACTGGAGCATCGGTAAAATTCGGTGGTGAGAAATTTCACAAGGGGCGGGAGCCGTGGGGGCGCTCTTATTCGCCAAGTCCGAAACCTGGGGTTGAAACCGAGCTGCATGCAGGCGGATCCCGGGTTTACGTGCCTTGTTTAACAACGAGAGGGCCCGGAAAAAAAAAAACTAAGACAATGGAAGACAAAAGACGGAATATATATTTCCGAACCCTAATCTTTGGAGATCAGCAGAATTCCTCATGTATGGCGGGAGTTAGCCCCCCCATATTGGTCGTACTCCGACCGTGTCAGGTGCGACTGACCTGATGCCGGACATGAGGAACAAAGATTATTGGCCGTTGCGCAACCCGAGGCAGTATATGCACCCGACTCCAGGACGCTCCAGATTTTATAAAAAAAGGCGCTTCCCCAGCAATCAGCGATTTTTATATTTCTTCTTTTTTTAGTGAACCACTTTTGTATTTATTAAAAAAATGTCCGCAATCCGTTCATTTCAACGTTCTGCTTTGAGAAGAGCTTTAAACGTCAGAGCTTACTCTACTGAACCCGTATGTGCTTTACTTTGTGGGGGGTGTTGTTAACTTGTCCAACACATACTAACATCTTGTAGACTTTGAAGGCTCGTTTGGCTGAAATCTTGCCAGAGAAGGCTGAGGAAGTCAAGCAATTGAAGAAAGAACATGGTAAAACCGTATGTACATTTTTTGTTTTTTGTTTGGATGCATCCGATCTGATATGGACATTGCCACGTCTACTGAGCTAAGGAGAGATGAAGAAAGAGTGATTTATGAAGAGTTTAAAGAAGAGTGGTAAAAGTGATGGATGAAGAAAGAGTGATTCAAAGAAAGGGCTTGATTTGAAGAAATGTGGTTTAGATTTGGGGACCGGGGTTTTGATTCGAATAGATAAAATTTTCAATTTTCAATTTTTGAAGACAAAGAAACATCTTTAGAACAACGATTTCCCTAAATTTGACAATCCAATTTTGAAAAGCAAGCTTATTTGAATTTCCAAGCCGGAGATTGGATGCATCTGCCGAGGGCCGGAAGTATTTGTCCGCGGCGTTTTTTCGCGCTGACGTAATACAACCGCAAGCTCAAGCAGTGGTGCATGTGACTAGAGTACTAACAAACAGGTGATTGGTGAAGTTCTTTTGGAGCAAGCATATGGTGGTATGCGTGGTATCAAGGGCCTCGTTTGGGAAGGTTCCGTGTTGGACCCTATCGAGGGTATCCGTTTCAGAGGTAGAACCATCCCAGACATCCAAAACGAGTTGCCAAAGGCCCCAGGTGGAAACGAGCCTTTGCCAGAAGCTTTGTTCTGGTTGTTGTTGACCGGTGAGGTCCCATCTGAGGCTCAAACCAAGGCTTTATCTGAGGAATTCGCCGCTAGATCCGCTTTGCCAAAGCACGTGGAGGAGTTGATTGACCGTTCTCCTTCCCACTTGCACCCAATGGCTCAATTCTCCATTGCCGTGACCGCTTTGGAGTCCGAATCTCAATTCGCCAAGGCCTACGCCAAGGGTGTCCACAAGTCCGAGTACTGGAAGTACACTTACGAGGACTCCATCGAGTTGTTGGCTAAGTTGCCAAACATCGCCGCCAGAATCTACAGAAATGTCTTCCACGACGGTAAGTTGGCCGGTGAGGTTTCCAAGGACTTGGATTACGGTGCCAACTTGGCTCACTTGCTCGGCTACGGTGAGAACAAGGAGTTCCTCGAGTTGATGAGATTGTACTTGACCATCCACTCCGACCACGAGGGTGGTAACGTCTCTGCCCACACAACCCACTTGGTGGGCTCTGCTTTGTCCTCTCCATTCTTGTCGCTCGCTGCCGGCTTGAACGGTTTGGCTGGTCCTTTGCACGGAAGAGCCAACCAGGAGGTCTTGGAATGGTTGTTCAAGTTGAAGGATGACTTGAAGGGCGACATCTCCAAGGAGGCCATCGAGAAGTACTTGTGGGACACTCTTAACTCCGGTAGAGTGGTGCCAGGTTACGGACACGCCGTCTTGAGAAAGACTGACCCTCGTTACACTGCTCAAAGAGAGTTTGCCTTGAAGCACATGCCAAACTACGACTTGTTCAAGTTGGTGTCCAACATCTACGAGGTTGCCCCAGGTGTGTTGACCAAGCACGGTAAGACCAAGAACCCATGGCCAAATGTGGACTCTCACTCCGGTGTCTTGTTGCAATACTACGGATTGAAGGAGGAGTCTTTCTACACTGTGTTGTTCGGTGTTTCCAGAGCCTTTGGTGTGTTGCCACAATTGATCCTCGACCGTGGTCTTGGTATGCCAATTGAGAGACCAAAGTCGTTCTCCACCGAAAAATACATCGAGTTGGTCAAGTCTATTGGCAAGAACTAATTCGACGGACGTTCCCTCGAACCGCGTCTATTTATTTGGTAAGTACTCTTTACTTAGCTATGATGTATCAACGACAGACTATTTTAAATATTGTGTTTAGTGACTTGAGTAGACACTTACTGACTATTGCAGTGACAATTTCTCTAGTGCGCACTTCTCCAGTGCGTAACGTAGATGTCGCACATCCGCACCTCTTCTAGTCTTCCTCAAGTTCTGATTTTCAACTTAGCATCTATCCTATGCTTCGGAACCTTCGACATTTCTCGGTATCTTCCCGGGTCGCCCAGGAAAGGATACTGTACTCGAAGACTCTATCACTACCCCACACCAAATTCTCTCCCAAGTTGCCCGATAGCGGAGAACGGACTCGGCTCATTGAAGTTTCAGGAAAGGACCTCTACAAATGGCAACACAACCGACCTGACCACTCCAAAACGTTTGTGCTTCACGACGGGCCCCCATATGCCAATGGAGACTTGCATTTGGGTCATTCCCTTAATAAGATCTTGAAGGACATCATCAACCGTTTTGAGTTAATCCACAACAACTCCAAAGTCAACTATGTTCCCGGGTGGGATTGCCATGGGTTGCCCATTGAAATGAAGGCCATAGAGGGCCAGGAAAAGCTTGAGGCTACCCAAGTGCGCGAACGCTGCAGACTGCTTGCCCAATCCATGGTGGAGAAGCAAAGGCAGCAGTTTCTTGACTTTGGAATCATGACGGATTTCGAAGATATCTACTTGACCATGTCGCATGGGTATGAGAGTGCACAGCTCGAGATATTCTTGAAGTTGTACCTGAATGGACTTTTGTCCAGACAATTGAAGCCTGTGTGGTGGGGGTGCGAGACGCAGACTGCATTGGCTGAGGCCGAGTTGGAATATAACCCGAAACACAAGTCTGTTGCAGCGTATGTCAAGTTTCCTCTTGACAGCTCTGAAGTGTCGAGCAAATGGGGTAAAAATTTGTCCCTTTTGATCTGGACCTCGACTCCCTGGACCCTTCCTGCCAATAAGGCCATTTGCGTGAACAGAGACCTCACATATACCATAATTGAGTCTGAAGAAGGCGACAGACTTATTGTTGGGGAAGAGCTTGCAGCAAATTTGATGAAAATCAATCCCTCATACTCGAGAACGGACATTACCATAAAGGGCTCTGAGCTTGAACAAATGCGGTACCGAAACCCTTCCAACCAAACAGAAGACCTCTTCCCTGTGTTGCATGGTGACCATGTTTCTTCAACTGCCGGTACTGGGCTTGTCCATACTGCACCTGCTCATGGTATGGAGGATTTCCTTATTGGAAAACAAAACAGTCTTCCAGTGGCTTCTCTGGTTGATGCCAAGGGTCTCTACATCCAGCAGAATATCCCACAAGGGTATGGGGATCTCGCTGGAAAGTATGCTAACGGGAAGAAATCGATCTTTGCCGTCTTGCAGAAACTTGAGGACTCCAACATGATCTTCAATATTGACAAGAACCACATCCATTCGTATCCATACGATTGGAGGTCCAAGACTCCGGTCATACAGAGAGCCACTCCACAATGGTTTATCAACGTGGAAAAAATCAAGGACGCCGCTTTACAGCTGTTAGAAAATGTGGACTTTGTACCTGAGGTGGGCAAGAACAGACTCTCTGCGTTTGTCAAGAACAGAAGCGAGTGGTGCATCTCCAGACAGAGATCGTGGGGTGTGCCCTTGCCAATAGTATACAACAAGAATACACACGAGCCTCTTGATGACTTGGAGACAGTCACTTACATTGTGTCACAACTCCAGTCGCTCGGGACCGATGCCTGGTTCACTAATGAAGACGATATCTCAAGATGGATACCCGAGAAATACGATGGAAGAAACTATTACAAAGGCAAAGACACAATGGATGTATGGTTTGATTCAGGAACATCGTGGTCAACGCTTGTCAATGCTAATTCTACCAATGAAGAAACAAAACCACTAGCAGATATTTACTTGGAAGGAAGTGACCAGCACCGTGGATGGTTCCAATCTTCCTTATTGAACAGAATCATCTCTACCGGCAAAGAAGGAGTATTTTCACCAGTGGCACCCTACAAAAAGATTATCACTCATGGGTTCACATTGGACAAACAAAATGACAAAATGTCCAAGTCCAAGGGAAATGTTATTGAACCTCGCCATGTCATTAATGGCAGTTCGAAGCCTTTTGTTCCTGCTCTTGGCGTGGATGGGCTCAGACTCTGGGTGGCATCATCCAACTACACTCAAGACATCAGTGTCAGCCAAGAAGTTCTTAAAAGAGTATTGGAAAATGTCCGTAAGTTGAGGGTCACGTTCAAGTATCTACTTGGAAACCTCCTGGACTTTGAAAAGCCAGTACCTTATACAGAGCTCAGCAAGATCGACAAATGGGTGCTTTCGCGATTGAGCAAGTTGGAGAACTCGGTGGTTGAGGCATACTCAAGCCACAACTTTGCCAGAGTGGTGAGAGAATTGAACTCACATATTGCAACAGACTTGAGTGCCTTGTACTTTGATATTTCGAAGGATTGCCTCTATACGCATGGCCCAAATTCGATTCGCAGGAGGGGGATTCAGACCGTTCTTGAACAGGTTTTGAAGACGTATGTGGGGCTCTTGTCGCCTATCCAGCCTTTGCTCACGCAAGAAGTATGGGAGCTGTACGCCGGATTCCACAATAGAGATGAGGTTTCGCCCTTCATGAAGACTTGGGAGTTCTTCCAGGTGCCCGAGTATGTGAACCCCGAAGTGGAGCAAGAAATGCAACTTATGTGGGACATGCGTGACCTACTCTACAAAGAGTTCGAGGCACTCAGACTTGATGGCTTGTTTAAGAACAAGTTGCAGGCGGAAATATGGCTTCAAGCAAGCGGGGAAAATGAAGCAATTTTCAAACACCACCAAGAATTCTTGGACGACTACTTCCTAGTGTCTAAAGTCAGTATCAAGGAAGATCTACTGACTATTGAGGATAGTGAAAACAACCATAAGGTGACGATGGAGCATCCTCGTGGAAATGTGACCGCCATCATAAGGGAATCCACATTGAGCAAATGTCCAAGATGCTGGAAATTCCTTGCTGAGGCCGAGGAAGAGCTTTGTCATAAATGTGCCGAGGTTATATGTAAATAGTAAGGCTGGGGCATCTCAGCCAAAAACCAAATAGGATGAGTTGACATTGATCCAAGCATAATTTGTTACATCCAAAAATATTCAAAATGTAAAACAGGAAAGTATCAGAGACGCTTAAATATACTTTTAGTGTTGGCTGCGAATCATTAAGCATGCTCTTATTTACTTTGGAATTCGTCTTTTTTTTAAAAAAAAACCAAACACCCGCTCAGTTGAAATACGTCACTCAGATAATGTCTAATACAGATGAGGAACAAGAAGATAAAAGCAATTTCGAGTCATAGGCATAATTTGATCACATAGATCATTCAAAGTACAATCCATTTTTCTTTAAGAAAATATAAAACCCGTATTGTAGTGCCGTTTCAGATAAGGCTGGAAATTAGTCCAACGGTTATTAAGCTACTATGCATCTCGTCTCGACTCGTGCCCACCGCAGGTGTGGCTTCAAACAAACTCCTCAAAGCAAAAAAAAAAAGTCTCGGGGTAAGTTCAAGATTTTGATTAGATTCAAATCTAAAATTTTGTAAATCCTCGAGAACTCAAAATAGGGTGCAGACTTGGCTATTCACCCACGCGTCACTTGACATACTATTGTTCACGTTCATCATTCGACTAGATGCAGGCAAGAAACAAAGGAAAATCGCTCCTCGCTGATCATCGTTTTACGCAGCAGTTGTATTCAACCTCACATCGATTAAAGATTGTTTCGAAATCATACAATGGTGACTGTGATTGAGAAGAAGATCGAGAACTACCTACAGCTAAGAGCAGAGCTCGACCTGGAGTACCAGGCCATCAAGTCTTCTACCGTGGTTGGCGACTTATCGCAGGATTTGAATGACTTGTACGATTTTGACCAATTGCTCTACACATTCCAGGCCATCAGATCATATTACGATCACTCCAAGAGCAAATGGAACTCCGACTACCGCAACCTTTTGGATGACTTTGCGCTGCTAAATGATAGGACCAAGCTGAAACTTCCCATAGCGGAGCTCACTCAGAGGATTCCCCAGTTGGCGGTGCTCAGGAGAAAATTACAGGAAAATGCCAAGGAGGGTGGAAGGTTGGCTGCGAAGCTTGTGTTATCGGAGTCCGATTTGTCCAGGCTAAATATCAATTGGGAAATCAACCCCAAGTCTCACTCGCGGGAGCACGCTTCTCTGTCAAATCCTTCGATATCCCATTCCCAACATCTTCCATCGGACAATGCTTCCCTGCCATCCCCTTCGGAATCTCTGCATCTTCCATCCGAAAACGCTTCTCTGAATATTCCTCAAAATATCCCCCAGGATGCTCCCCGAGAAGTTTCGCATAATGCATCTTCATCTGTCACCAAGGTCACTGCACAAACTGACCTACTGTCCAAAGCTCTACCGCAACAAGAGATATTGATCATCGAGGACAGTCCCGATCCAGATCAGGAGGATATTCCAGCAAAAGACAATACCGCTGATGCAACTCAAACAGCTCCTCTGGAGCCACAAAGCAGTGAAATCACACCGAATGTTTCTCATAAAACTCTTGCATCCCCTGTCGTCACTAATGAACGATCCCATACCCCTAATACACTGGGAAATGTATCGGAGAAGACAAACTCACAGATTTCGATACCAAGTATACATTCATTTGCTACACTACAGACGAATTCAATGGCTACACCACATATTAATTTTATGGCCATACCACAGGTATCTGTACCCGAGAAAGCAAGTGTATTGCCAGGCAACATCAATGGCCACACGAATCATCCCTCCAATTACACTCAGCTATCGCTTAACGAAACCAATGAAAACCACAATACATCCTCAATCTCGAAAAGGATGAGAGAAGGTGACGATAGTCTGTTTTTGTCGCCTGAAGTCAAACGTGCAGCAGATGAAAATGTGTTCAAAAAGTTCACTTCCTGGACCAGGGAGCATTGTCAGTGTGTTATTGATGCAGCTTCAGGTGATAGGAAAAACGCCGTGGCTAAGGTCCAGCAAGCGATAGAAACGAAATTCGACGTCAAATTGACTCATACAGCCGCAGAAACCCTTATCAGACATTATGGCTTGAGCAATAATTACAAGGACCACTACAAGTCTTTCAATTCAATGTTCAGGAGCACTGCAGCCACGCATTACCAAAACAAGTTGTATGTGTTGCCCCCTTGGACCAGTATTCGCCTTTCGTACAAGCGCCTGAGCGGGCGTGATATGCCAGACTGGGAGGTTAAAGAGAGGTACTATCTCTATCTCCTTCATCGCGAGGTTTATGGTGAACAAGGTGAACCATTTTCAAATTATACAGACTTAGTCGAAGCCTACCACCGAGAAAACCAAGATGAAACCACAAGTACGGATGAAAACAGCAGCGGGAATGAATTGAGAGCATCTAACCAAGCGCATATTCTGCACGAAAGCAAAAGTGGAAACCAAGTGAAACGCTTTCTGAGGGATAATAGCACGCCTTCCTTGGCGATTAAAGTGGTTCAGGATGCCATGTTACGTTTTCCCGCGGGAACAGAAAGGAGGCCACTCATAATACAGAATTACGTCTTTAATCAAACTAGAAAATTCATCAGCTTGCAACTCATTGAAAAGGCAGTGGCTTCGCTTGAGGCAAGAACGAATCCATCCAGACAGGGACTACCAGAGGCGACAAGGCTCGGAAATAGAGGTGCTCCAAATATTCAAACAAATCCCAACAACCAGAGATTCCCAAACATTCAAACAGACCAGAACAAGCAGAACTCTCCAAACACACAGATTGCTTCAAAGACGCAGACGCATTCACCGACAAAGGTACCTTCAGAAATACTTTCACCCGACAAACAAAGAGTCATTGATGCCCCTTTCAGACTGGATATTTATCACTCCCTCAAACCAATGATCCTCGCCCATGAAAGACAATTTTTGTTTTATCATAATCTTTTACCAGAAGCACTCTTAACCGATCCGTGGACATTCGAAAAGTCAAAGTGTATTATATCCACAATTTCATTTACCAGTGGAATTAGCACCGGGAGCTCACTTTATTTTGCCAGACTGGTCGTGCTTAAGTTAATCATGACCCAACTTGCATGGGACCACCAATTGGTAGTGTCGGAAGAACAGTTGCGGGAACGAATAAAGACGATGATGCAGTACCAGGTGTTCGACGTGCAACTGATGATTTTGCTTAAAGATCTCAAGATCTGATTTCTTGTTTACAATTATTTTCGAAAATAAATCGCTCGTCAATTGATGTTTTGCGAGGCTACGCATCTATGTACATTTCAGTTTTCCTTCAAATAATATGCATTTGTGATTATGAACTTAGTAAGCTTATTTCTTACCACTCATCAATTGATTCAAGAGTTGGGAGCTAGACGAAAGCAGAGGTTGAGTGCTCTGTGCAGAGGCGGCATCTTGAGTCTTTCCAAACAATCCGGGAGGAGGCGGAGTTGAGGTTCTACCGCTCTCACTGGCTCGAAGGGCCTGAAATTGAGATATGGACTGAGCGGTTTGCACTCCGGAAACCTGAGGATTTGGATTCGTACTCTTTCCTTGGAAGTGAGGAGGAAATTTAGGATGACTTTGATTCTCAGGTTGTTGCTGTGGGTGTGGCTGCACGTTGTGATCTTGTAATGGAACATTCGGTGCTGGAGATAAGCCCTGTCCATTTGTCTGGTACCTTCCTCCCTGTTGTTGCTGAGTTTGCTGCATCTGCACTTGCTGCTGTAAAAACTGCTGCTGTTGACCAAAAGGCTGGTTCAGATAGGCCAAATGATACTTCTTCATAGGACGTAACAAGCACCTCTCTATAACATGAATGGCAAGAGCCTTTTCACTTTCCAAAGAAGGAATGGTAGACGAATCTATTGATGCATCAAAATGAAAGAGAGGTGAAATTGAGCTTTCTTCGGATAAGTCGTCAAAGTATACCTTCAATGACTGCTTCGATTCGGAGAGCATTCTTAACCGTTCGGCACTATTGTCAATGAATTGAAGAACGCTATTGTCATCAATATCAATATCGTCAGGTAAGTAAGTTCCATCCTTGGATGCTTTTCCTTTGCTTTTCTTGGACTCTTTCTTATGGCTTTTCTGGTCTTTTGAAATTTCTCCAAGGGTAGGAAATGCAGCTGCATTGGTCAACACCGGGCTGTTAACGGAAGGGGAGGCATTTGCAGAGTCCGTGGGGTTCAGGAATTTGGCCCAATGTGCTGTAGCAGGGAGAACTGGCGCCGTACCAGACATAAGAGATGCAGTGCCATTTATTAATGGGGTCATTCCAGAACCACCTGCACCATTCAAAGGATGCGCCGAATTCGACACCACGGGCGTGGCTAATGTATTCTTTTCTTCGTCCGTGGCATTCTCTTCATCTGAGTAGTTGTACAGGCTCAAGTTGGCATTACCTTCACTTGGCAGGCCACTCATACCCATTTTAATGCCTTGATGTGTGGACAAATCCTTTCTAGTATAAGAATCTGCCTCTTCACCAGGCTCATGCAAAAACATGCAATTGGGGTTTGGGCATGGGTGTCCTCTCAAGTATGACAGGCAGTACTTGGTTGTACCATGAGCAGCACGCAAAACTCTGCCGTCACAAAGGGAGCCATCTAGCTCATTAATACATCTCAAAGCATCTTCCTTGCGGGTGAAAGTGACGTAAACCACAATGCTTTGAGAGAGACTTGAGTTTTGGTGTCCATTTGGAGCTTTCCTGTTGATGACGATTTTCAGTATTTTGCCATACTGACCAAAATATTTATCGGATCGTAACACAGAATGCAAGTCCTCGGACGAACAAGGTGGGTTCAATCCTGTCACGTACACCAAATTCTTTTGGACCACCCGGAGACCAGCCAAATGCTTCTTGCTTGCAATCTCCAGCTCTTTCTTTTCCTTCTCCTTCTGCTTTTTTTCACGATCTCTCTTTTCCTTCTTGAACTGCTGCATCTTGTACTCTTCTGACGTCAAGGTCTTGTATTCGACACTCTCATCATCATAGAGACGACGACACCCCGGACACCGCCCATTGAGTTCTGGATTTTGCCGAATGTTGTTGTAACAAAACTGACAGATTTGGTATCCACATGGGCAAGGCTTAAAGTTCTTGTCTGAAATATCCATTTCTTCCACACAAAGTGGACTATAAGGTGTTAGTAAATAGTTCGTGAAGACTAAGACAATTCTATAAGTGGGAAAAACGGTGAGTTACATACCAGTATTCTACCTCCTCATCGGTGATGAAGGAGTCCTCGGGAGCTACCATGGTTGTTTTATGGTAGAGGAAGTTGCGAGGTAACTGAGGTTGACACTTCGAGGTTTGGGTGAGACACGACTCACGTGACCTTCTTCACTGCCATGCCTTGCCACCCGATAGACCAAAGTCTTATATACAAAGAAATAGGGACTCTACTAAAAAACCAAAATACTTCAAACCTTTTCTTGTAGATGCATTGGAATGTCCTAATGGTTGAGTGTATACAGGCTGTGAGGTCAAGTAGAGATGATCGCACAGTGACGAAATTAACTAAAGTTACCTTCACGCAAGAACACTGTCACCATGTCGTTTTTCGTTGAGCTTTGGGAATCCGTGTTTACGCCCGGAACTAGCCCTGCCCTTATAAAGGCTACGCACGGCTCGTTTATTCTCTTGCTCTTGTCGCTTCTTTTCCTCATTTACTACACCAGATCCATTCACTTCATCAATCTCTTTTTTATTGCGCTGTTTTTATATGCGGCAGTTATATGGTTTGTCAACGAGTTGAAGAACGTGAAGCTCAAGGAGAATCAGGAGTTGGCGAGTGAAGGCTCCAAAGAAAAGGATGCTCAAGGAAAGGATGCTATGAAGGAGAAAAAAGCCAGCGAGGCGGTGAAGGAAGTTAGCACGGCCACAGCAGCTTCTCCGGGGACCACCAGAAGAAGAAAGGTGTAGTTAAATACAGGAACAATGCCGTTTTACATGATGTACATCTCACATCATCATGTGTTGATAACATCAGATTATTCACATCTCCTCCTCCCAGGCAAGTACATAAGGGAATAGTAATACAGGATTAACCAGCTTTCTCTACAGACAGACCTAAGAAGCGCGCATCAAGTCATCTTTATTAATACACTCATACCAGCATGTTTCGCTTTGCTCTACAGAAATACATAGACAGTCCAGAAAAGGACAAGGCAGTAATATTCTTTTGTGAAGATTATGTCATTCTTAAGGATGCCTACCCGAAATCACTCCGGCATTTCTTGGTCATGCCTCGCAGTGAGCTGGTCACTCATACTCATCCGTTGAAAGCACTCCGAGACCCCAATTTCGTGGACTCTATGCAGGGGCCGGTGAAACACGCCCGCAGGCTTTTAGTGGAGGACCTTATCGAGACAGGGTTCGTGGAGGCTGCGGAATCGGAACACTTCCAGAAGACATTTATCAGGGCAGGTGTGCACTCTGTACCATCCATGAGCAATTTGCACATCCATGTGATCACCCAGGACTTTTTCCTGCCGCTGATGAAGAACAAAAAACATTACAATTCATTTACCACGTCATTTTTTGTGGATTTTCCTGAACAAGGTGTACAGAAAGAAGAAGAGGAACTGCACACAGACTCTGACTCCAGTTTAGAATCCGCCTCGGATCAGGAACACTTAGTCATTTCGGGGGGCAAGTTATTGTTGGGCCGACGTAAAAGCACCCCGGGTAAAAAACCGGATGTTGTCCGCGATAGCCCCCTCAAATGCACGTACTGCCAGCGGCCGTACGGGAACCAATTCTCCAAGTTAAAGGCTCATCTCGCAGAGGAATTTGCAGGAAAGTTTGGTGTGCACGACGCCCCCGCATGAGCAACGGTGGAGGCCCGCCAGCAATGACGCGCGCGATCATAACCTCCCGTAAATTAATCCATAAGATCTAGGTTCTTCACCCCCATTTCTCCGGTCCGAAGGGAATGACGTGGGGTTTAAGCCTCGCCCAGCATACCCCGCGATTTAGCTTCGGAATGCAGAACATACTTCTTCTACACACGATCATGATGTTTTGTCTAAGGTATCAAGGCGCCATAAGATGTCAAGATTACTTCTACTATAGCTGTCAAAGATTATCCGTCGCAACTGCCAAAAATCCCCGCCCCTCACTGCAGTTTCCCCACCCTACACCCAATCGTTGAGATGAAGAAGCAAGGCTCTTGACAAGAAAAGGTTGCCCGCATAATTGCTGTGGTAGAGGCTAGCCTTGTATGTAAAACTGGGGATATTCGCTGGGAATTTCTCATTGGTTGCCCCAGTGGGGGTCCTCCACAATCTTCGGTAATCGTGCATAAAAATCCGCGATACGGGCGTGTTTTGTTGCGACGTGCATGACTTTTATGCACCATCATTTCTCGGAAAATTCCCTCTTTACCTGCCTCAAACTTTCCGTGCCTATAAAAGGGGAGATCCCCCACGTTTAGTTTTGCAGCCCCATTAAATATCTTTTCAAGACCCAGCAATGAGTATATTCGAAGGGAAAGACGTGAAGGACTCCTCGTCTGCTGATTCAGCCGTGCAAGAAGTCAAGCATGACAACATGAAGGTTGATGAAGAGGCTCTTCGGCACAACTTTAACTTTGACAAAGAGTTTGAAGAGTTAGAAATTTTGGCTGCTCAGGTTAACGAGAAGCCCACTTTCATTGACAGAATTTTATCTCTCGAATGCAAGTTGCATTTCGAAAACAAGAACAACATGGTGTGGCTTTTAGGTGCTTTCGCTGCAGCTGCTGGCTTGTTGTCCGGATTGGATCAGTCGATTATTTCCGGTGCATCTATTGGAATGACCCCCGCACTTGATTTGGACTCGCATGAAGCCTCTTTGGTTTCTTCCCTTATGCCTTTGGGAGCCATGGCCGGCTCCATGATTATGACCCCTCTTAATGAATATTTCGGAAGAAAGTCCTCGTTGATCATTTCCTGTATTTGGTATACCATCGGATCTGCTTTATGTGCTGGCGCAAGAGATCATGGAATGATGTACGCTGGAAGATTTATGTTGGGTGTTGGTGTTGGAATCGAAGGTGGATGTGTGGGTATTTATATTTCGGAATCGGTGCCTGCCCGTGTTCGTGGTAGTATTGTTTCCATGTACCAATTCAATATTGCTCTTGGAGAAGTTCTCGGTTACGCTGTTGCTGCCATTTTCTACGAGGTCAAAGGTGGTTGGAGATACATGGTGGGATCTTCTTTGGTGTTCTCCACTTTATTATTTATTGGCTTGTTTTTCTTGCCTGAGTCTCCTCGTTGGTTGGTTCACAAAGGAAGATACGGAATGGCTTATGACGTCTGGAAGAGATTGAGAGATATCAATGATGACGAGGCCAAGTTGGAGTTCTTGGAGATGAGACAAGCTGCCTTCCAAGAGAAGGAGAGACGTGCTGAGGAAAGTCTTCTTACCAATTGGTTTGACTTATTCACCATCCCAAGAAACAGAAGAGCCCTTACTTACGCTGTTATGATGGTCACTTTGGGTCAATTGACAGGTGTGAACGCTGTCATGTACTACATGTCCACTTTGATGAACACCATTGGTTTCGACACCAAGAATTCCGTGTTTATGTCTCTTGTTGGAGGTGGATCCTTGCTCATTGGTACCATTCCTGCCATTTTGTGGATGGACAGATTTGGTAGAAGAGTTTGGGGTTACAACCTTTGTGGTTTCTTTATCGGTTTGGTCTTCGTGGGTGTTGGATACTTGTTCAGGGACACTAATCTTCAGAAGGCTGAGGGAATTTACTTAACGGGTATCATTCTCTACTTCTTGTTCTTTGGTTCTTACTCTACCTTGACTTGGGTTGTGCCTTCGGAGTCTTTCGACTTGAAGACCAGATCTTTAGGTATGACTATCTGTTCGACTTTCCTTTACTTGTGGTCTTTCACTGTGACTTACAACTTCACCCAAATGTCTGAAGCTATGACCTACACCGGTTTGACCTTGGGTTTCTACGGAGGTATTGCATTCCTTGGTTTCATCTACCAAATCCTCTTCATGCCAGAGACCAAGGACAAGACCTTGGAGGAGATCGATGACATCTTCAACCGCTCTGCTTTCTCTATTGCCAAAGAGAACATATCCAATCTCAAGAAGGGTATCTTGTGAGGATTTATTTGATTAATACATGAAAAGTTTGATAAATGTAAAAATAACATAGTTTATTGAATGAATGTATTTTTGTAGTGTCTTAATACTTCTCCGAGGACTGCATATAACGCACCATTCTTTCGAGCATCGCATCTGGAACTGCAATCCACCATCATGTTGCATCGGATATTGGGAGGCATATTTCTCCTGTCTATTGATCCCATAAATGAAGGGGTCAACTTCAAAGAAGATCATGGAATAAGTCATATAATATCCGTTCTTCCTGGACCTTTGCCTGAATACTTAACCAAGGACTATCAGCATCTCCAAGTTGAAGTGACTGATGAAGAAACCTCCAACCTTCTCGAGCACTTCCCCGCAACTATAGATTTCATCAACAAAGCCCTTTTCCCTGATACTTCAACAGAGGGCTCAGAGTCGAAGAAGCACCAGTCCGCAGTTTTGGTGCATTGTGCTCAAGGTGAGTCTCGCTCGGTAGCGGTGGTCGTATCGTACTTGATGTACAAGTATAAGCTCTCTTATGTCCAAGCACTTCATGCGGTCAAACGAAAAGTGGCAAGTGTCCAGCCAAATGACTCGTTTGTGGAGCAGATCAAGCTATTTCAAACTATGGGGTTCAAGGTAGATCTGCAGAGCAAGGAGTACCGAGACTTCTTGAAAGGCATGAGTCTAAAGATAGACCCTTCAGGAGAGAGCATGAGGAACATGGACTGGACAAAGTCTCAACGAGGCCAAGCTAATCAAATACAAAGTACCTGCAACTTCAGATGCAAGAAGTGCAGACATGTGCTAGCGACCGAAGACCAGATTGATTACCACGAGCCACCCAAGTCGGATTCACGTGAGGCCCAGTTTGTCAAAAGAGCCTTTAATTCCCGGAGAGTGGTTTCAGCCATGAATGCCTCAAACAATTGCTCACACTACTTCTTGGACGAGCCTTTGGAGTGGATGCAACCAGAGCTCAGCAAGCAGGATCTCGAGGGTAAGTTTTTCTGCCCAAAATGTGATGCCAAAGTCGGAGCCTATAGTTGGAAAGGCTCCAGGTGTTCCTGTGGGAAGTGGATGGTTCCTGCGTTGCATATACAGGCTGCCAAGGTGGATGTGATGAAGACAAACACACCAGTGTCCGAGATCTCGCATGCTGTTGAGAGTTGATCAGTCTTCCAAAGTCATATCTATGTCCGAATCATCACAAGGTCGCAGGGATGCTGTGGGAGCCGAAGTTGATGCAGTTGGTGCTGATGACGTTCCGATAGGTGCAGAGGAAATGCCAGTTATGGCCGAGAATGTGACGTTTACGTCCCCGGTGCCAACCAGGCCGTTGTTGGAGCCAAGTTCCAAACTATGATCATATTGGTACTCCACATCCTCCGCCATAAATGCATCGGGACTGTCTTCGTCTAGATCTGCATCTAGATCTGCAGAATCGTCTATATCCACATCGACAATCTGCCTATCTAAATCTCTATCCATGGAATTTAGCAACATATTCGTAGAAGGAATGGACTCGGCGGTGGCTGATGGAGAACTGAGGTTGTGATCTTGTAAGTTATGTAGACTCAGAGCTTCACCCATAGTACTGGTGCCAGCAGCCACCAGGTTCTCCGCCTGTATGTAAGCACCGTCGTCAATATCAGCGAGTCTGTCGGCTTCAATTTGCTTCATGGTCTTGTTCAAGCCAATGGGCGCTAGTGTAGTGTATCCAGCCGTCTTGAGCTGGCGTAGAGTGTCTAATCGGTTCATTGTGCGTGGAGATAAGATGGGAATGTCTTCTTTACCCGAAAAAGCCCGCAACTGCAACAGTCGATTGTATTCAGCAAGGGCCAGGCTGGCACCACAGTAATTGGTGGAATAAGCAGATAGAGGCGGGGCGTACTGAATGGCTTCAGACGGTATGTCATGTGAGGTCTGGGCTAGCGCATGGATCATGGTGCCGTGGATACTCTGGAGGCCAGCAGTTTGAGCAGAGTTGGGAATGTTTTCATGAACACGAGGAGCCCATTCCGTGCGTCTCTTCCAAGGAGAGTAAGTTTCTGTAGCTAGAGTTCTGGATGAGGTCATGCTGTGTTGATCTGAAGGAAGCACGAATCGCGTTATAGCCGCACCAGAAAATCCAGAGCGACAAAGAAAGAGAACGAGAGAGGGAAAAAAACAGGACAAAAGACAATACTAAACGTACGCCCATTATTCTATTTTATTCTATTCTATTTTATTTTGTCTTATTTTGTTTTATTTTGCTTTATATTAAATTAAATTATATTATTTTTTGGGTCCCATAAATAAAACTATATAAAATCTATTCCTCATCCGTCAAAACAAATTCATCCAAGATTTCCTGCTTTGTTGAACGGACTGGCCATACGAAGCCTCCTCCTGCACCTGAAAGAGTGACAGTGCACCCGTAACATACTGACAAAGGCATGCCGTCCATAGACTTTGGTTGGGTTGCTTGAGCAAGCTCTGCATATGCCCTCTCTTCGTCCGTAATTAAAGGTGCAGCGGTATTCACTGTGATATTGCTTAGCCATTGCTTTGGATCATGGTGTATTTTGGTCAGGCATATCTGGCACAAGCTCTTGTGCGAGTCCGTAGGCCCTCCGAGCTTTTCTGCTGTCTTGACCACCGTTGAGGCAGTAGATGCATATCCAGTGGCATCGAGGTTTTCAAAATACTCCGTAGTCAAATCCTCCACAGTCATGTTTTTTATTAGACGCGACGCTGGCTTTTGTTGCTGTATATGGTACTGAGAAAGCCCTTCGCTTAGTTGCATGACTGCACTGACCTCAGCAAATAAGATATCACGTAGAGGGAAAATGATTTGGATATTGTTTTTGCCGTATGTGACTGACTTGTCTGCAATGGCTTCGTGAATTACCAGCCCACGGCCCTTGACTGTCAAAGAAAGCACCTCATTGGCCAACCGAGTCATGCTATGACCGAACAAGAGCGTTTGACACCCTTCTTCACATGCAACACGCCGGAAGATGTCTCCATAAACAATACTTTTCAAATCTGCCCTCAGCGAGCGACTAGCTGCATTGTGCAAAAGATTAGTTATATCATCAGCCTGCGTTCCCAGACCCACAACATCAAAAGTGGGACTTACGGCGATGCTCTTAAAATCAGCGGCCGAGTACTTGTTAAGGTTATGTTCCACATATTTAATAGTCACCGGGTGATATTTTTTGGCGAGGTCCTCGAAGTCTGGCCTCTTGGACTGGTCTCCCTCTAGAAGATGCACTACCACAAGGTCAAATGCACAGTTTCCTTTGTGGGTCTCCAACTGTTCCTTAAGAAGACATGCAATCATATCTAGCAACACAAGCGAGGAGACACCAAACGAAAGTGGAAGCAATACCTTTTGTTGGCCCCACTTCTCTGCCACTGCTCCATACTTAACCTTATACCGGTCATCTTGCATGGTCTTCCTCTGCTTACCTCTCATGAAGAAGATGAAACAGGGGGCGCAAAAGTGCTCTTTCCGCGAGACCAACACTGCTGGTTTAGTTTTGCACCTCTGACAAAGTTGGTCGGTCAGTTCATCTAGATACTGGACAGGAACTGATGCCATGACGTCTATATGGACTGCGTAGGTGAAGAGGTTGAATGCGAGTGAGTGCGATGCCAAGACCGCGTGCAGGTCAAGACTGCCCATATCCCGGACACTTTTGGTTATGCCCCATGTCTAAATTTAGACTGTCATTCGACTGATCTCCTGCGCCCATAATCTGCGCCGATAAGTGTGATTCGTCACCATTGTGTCGAGAAACCCATTCAATTGATATACGCGAAAAGCTACGAGGCAGATGCACTCTTCTTATTGTAATAAGCTTCATGGAAGTCATCCCGAGTGGCCGTGTAAGGTGCATGAAACAGTGTTATTGTCAACCAACGGCACTTTTTAAGTTGCGCGTGGTCACACACTTTTCTTGCGTAATGAGGCTTGTCGGTGTATTTCATACCGCAGTCCAGAGGCCACTCGCCAAACCGACGGCATTTCAGGCCTGTTAAAAATCCAATTATGAAGCCATTAAGTAATTGATTCAAAAGCTAATACTGTAAGGCTCCCCCACACTTTTTTTTCTTTTTTCGGTGAATGATTAAAACTGTATGTGGCTGTTGGATGCCATTCTGAAACAATGACCCACGTTCATGATCTCGTCGCTGCATAGCCCCAAGGCTTGGAAACGCGCAGCACGAACCCTAATCACGATTCATGTTGGTGGGCCATATAAGGACCCCCACATGCCGCCCCGAAACCTCCATTACTACTTTTTTTTATCAGTTGATCTTATCTACTAAACACTACTATGTCTGCTAACGAATTTTACTCTTCTGCTCCCCAAGGTACCAGGGACTCTAATGGTCCACAAGATGCACACAGACAAGACGCCAACCAGAACGGCCCACAGGCTGCCGACGGTGAGAGAGGTTTCCTTTCTACCGTGGCCGGAGGTGCTGCTGGTGCATATGCTGGAGGAAAGCTTGGAGGCAACCACTCCACCCTTGGAAAGATTGCTGGCGGTCTTATGGGTGCTATCGCTGCCAACAAACTTGAAGACAAGTTCAAGGGCCACTCTTTCGGTGGTCATGGCCATGGTCGCGGAATTGAGCATGGTCCAGGAGGTCCAGACGGTCCAGGCGGCCCTGGTGGATACCCACAAGGAGCTCCAGGTTACCAACAAGGCCCAGGTGGATACCAACAAGGGCCGGGTGGATATCAACAAGGGCCGGGTGGATATCAACAAGGCCCAGGTGGTTACGGACAACCTGGCCCAGGCGGTAGATGGTAAACTTTCGCATTAATGTATTTTGCAACTCGCATTAGCTTGCAACTAACGAATATCTTTTCATTGTATTTATGTAACTAGTGTCACGTGTAGTCCCATATGCGGTATCACGTGCGTACGCACTTAAAGTCTCCAGCGACAATTCTTGGAGATCCCCACTATGCTGCTGAAAACCCCACAGACAAACCTTGACACCGATGAGGTGGTCACGGACAAATCCAAGGTAGACTTCACTAAAGGTGAGCCAGAGGAGTTCAAATTTTATCCTGACAACCCGAAAAACCATCGCCACAAGTATCGGTGGGCCCACAAGGAGCCATCCAAGTACTATGATCCTTGCGAAGAGAGTCGGCAGGCTTCGATCAATTGCGTTCTTCGAAACCAGGAAGATAAAACTGTATGCCAAGAGTTTTTTGATGCCTACAGAGAATGTTCTAAGGATTTTTTTGCAAAGAAGAAGCAAGATAAAAAGGAGGGGAAAAAGGGCTGGGGCTTGTGGTAACTCATATGAAATCAAACTGGCCCGATCCCCCTCCGTGAGAAAACGAGCCGGCAGCTCCACGTCTGCTTTCCCCACGTAAGATAGTTGGCGTGGCCATAAGAGATGGATCTTCGGAGAACGCACTGGCCCGAGCTGAAAAGAGCGAGTCGCCAAAGTAGTCATCGAATCCGCCGATCGAATCACCTGCAGAACCCAAGGGCATATCAACGGACTGGGTCGTGTTGGAATATTTGAAGTCCAAGTGGGACCGGGTATTATGCATTTCCAACGATCCTGTTTTCCGATTGAGTGAACACACAAACACGGCATCCTTGGCCTCCGGCGATAATATTTGCTTGCACAAGGATTTGTATTTCTTCTCAAGCGACACTCTCTCCGAGTCCCTCAATACTAAGCCCAAGAAGCGGCCGAAGACCTTGTCAATCTCAGCAGAGATATCGACTCGGACTGTAAATAACATATAGTTCAACTGAAGATTGAGCAAACAAGTATCTCCGCATGTAAGATGATCGCTTAACTTTTCACATATTTTGGACTCCCAATCTTTCATAAACTTGTTCTTGCGGAGATTAGACCGAGGCTCATGTCTTCGCCTTTGGCGGAGTTCCTTGTTGATTTGTCGCAGCTTGGTCTCAATCATGGGGATCTTGGCGTTTTGGACCGACTGGAAGTTCCTAGAAAGATAGAATATACTTTCCTTCATGTTCTCAGCAAACTCAAGATTGGCCTGTTGTTCCGATGAAGCAACCAGCAGGATTTTCTTGAGTTTTTGCTCGGTAAAATATAGATAATTCATGAAAAATGTCTCGGCAAAATCAGAGAAGGGCTTGACATTGAGCCACTCATTAATTTGTAGCCTAGCTCTTTCATTTTCGATCCGAGACAGAATACCTCGAGTCCGAGGTGAGGATTTGACACTTCTATCCTTCAAAAACCGCAAATCATGCTTTTTGAAATCTATTATGTCTCCAGAGAATGGAATCTGCATTGTGCCAGACAATGCTTGAGTAATTTTTGGATTAGTGATTCCCAAGTCCACGATCATAGTCATGAAAAGATCATTCAAGAGGCTGAACTTAGACTGTATAACACTGTTAGCGTTGTTTATGGTGTATCGGGAGCGGGAGCCTCCACATAGAAAACCAAGAAAGCTTGTAATATCGTAGATATCTCCAGAGAGCTCTAAATTTTTCCGAACATCAAAACATCCATGGAGGAATTTCTCTGACCAGTTGACTTGAGAAAACGTGACGTTCACATAGTCAGCCTCGGAGTTGGCGGCCCAAGTGTTGACCACCTTCATGGTAAAAGCCGACCCATCTTTCATATATGAGCAAGGAAGTCCATCGAGGATGTTAAGCCTTTCCAGAGGAGATAGTTCGGCCACGTTAATGCGCTCACCTAGTTTCAAATCCACATACTCACGTGGCGTTGGTACAGTATTCAGAGAACGCAGTAAACGTTGTTTCTTCGTCACAATAACATCAGAGCCGGGATGCTTTCTCTTCAATACGGAGGAGCTCCCCTTCCTTTTCTTCTCTCGTACCTGTAAAGAATCGGCGTGGGCTTTCCAGAGCCTGGTATCATGTCTGAATTGTAGAAAGGCACTCAATTTGTACTTCAATAACAAGCGACGCTCCGGATGCTCTATCATGTGATGAGGAGTAGGCGGTTGAACACAAGAAGAGTGGTTTTCGAAAATAGGCAATTTTCCGCAATACGGATTTTCCGTCCTTATGGCAGCAAATGCACCCTTGAAGTCCGCATACAACGCGTTTGCCATAATGGCCAACTTCTGACTGGACATTTTCCCCGGCTTTACCCTTATTGCATTCTGTCTTCGAAGAGAGAAGCCCCGATTTGATTCATAGTCTCTGGGTGGCGATCTCATGTTGACCAACGTATTTTGGTTGGTTGTGTTTTGACGAGCCAGCGATAAGAGCAACCGGTGGGGAGCATGTATAGACAGGGGAAAAGTGGCTCTGATAGACTCCAAAGACATCCGGGAAAAGCTTCCGTATCCATGCTCTCGTGTGTAGCTAATGAAACTATTGTAGTAGTTATTGCCATTGTCCATAGGAAGGCCGTCTCGGTTAGCATGTTGCACGCCACGATAGAAGTCGTAGTCATTATTGAAGGTAAATTCAGAAGCTGCGTTCGAGTCCGACTCGTCATCATCAGCGGAGTTCTCGTCGCTGCTATCCTCCTCGTTCACATTATGATTTGTACCTGTTTCAAGGTACTCGTCATCTAAGTCGCTATTATCGGACAGAAAAGCCGTATGAGTTTCATCAGCAGCCATATCCGAGCCCGCAACACTGATTTGCAGATTTTCCTGGGCGGAAATGGGTGTTCCCGAGTTTAAGTTCATATCGAGACTAAGGTCTAGAAACAGGTTTGTGCGGTTTGGAGAGCCTAAGTTGCGGATCTGAGCAGGAAAAGTGTTGACGTTGATATGATCCGAATCCAAATCAGTGGACGGGGCTTCTTGGGAGAAGCGGCCAAGAATAGAGGCCAGGATTTCGTTCATTCGGTTCAAGTTTCGGGAGCCAGAGCGATGGCGCTCATGGGAGACACGAGTAAACTCAGGAAGTCCTAAAAAAGAAGAATCGTTGGGGCTCTGGGCTGGAGAAGGCGAAGGAGAAGGCATAAGCACGATTACTCAGGAAAAAAGTCTTGTTTGTCCTGAGCTGGTGGTGATATAAGATGAGCAGGGGCTGCTTCAGGGGTAGTGAAGTTACGGTATGGCATAACAATATGAGACAATATGCAAGGCGCAAGGGCCAGAGGACAAAAACGCACCGAGATAAGCTAGTCTCTTTGCGGAACGTCTACAGAAGGTTACAAAGGGCTTTCTCGGTTCGCATAAGAAGCCACACACCAAGAGGCCGCATCCTTGCCCTTGATAAGTGGGGTGAAGGTTTAGCCAAGGAAAAGGTCTCCGCGAAAGTGGGTCGCTACTATCCTAAAGTGCTCGGATTGGGGTCCAATTCCGCGCGCGGAACCTCTTTTCCTATGGTTTGCCATGCACACTAGAAATAGGCAAGTTTTGGAGCGGAGAAGAAGTTCCGAAAATCCTTGACTGGGGTATATTCTGCTGACACAAAAAAAAAATATCAAAATCAAATTGAAAATGAAAATTAAAAACCCACGTGATTGGCTTGCCATCAGAGGTTTTGCTCCGTTATCAGAGACTAACTCCATTACGTCATGCACACTCTCTAAAATGAGCGCGCCTCGGGGTACCATTAGCGACTCCGAGGGGAAACAATTAAGATGTTAATCTTTACTGAACAGTCATTTTACGGAGTGGGGTCAGGATATCTTGGCCAAGAAAAAGCTTCTTTACACCTAGCATATCAGCCGTATCGTCGGCCAATATCCACGGCCGCAAATTGCTACTCTTGGATGGGGGTTCAACTTTGGTAGTGCATCTGAATGTGGGGTATTTGATTTACGAATCCGCCCTCTGTTGCTTTGCATTACTCTACTTGAACATCCTAACGCGACCCCTCTTTTTGCCATCGGGTGGGCCGGGAAATATAAAAAGGTCCATTTTCGTAGAGAGTATGCGCCATTATTTATTCTTCAATTCTCTGCAATGAACCCATTGGACGACGAGTTTAAACCTTACGTGGACCACATTGAGGAGGAGTCTGCCTCGGAGGAACAGGTGGACTCGTTTTCCGATATCGATGAAAAAAAGATTCTCCGTAAGATTGACTTTAGGTTGATTCCTTTGTTTACTCTCTTGTATCTTTTAAGTTTCTTGGATAGAGGCAATATTGGAAACGCAAAGATTGAGGGTCTTGCGGAAACCTTGGAATTGCGGGGCAACCAGTACAACTTGTGCTTAACCATTTTTTTTGTTTTCTACGCATCCATGGAAATTCCGTGTAATGTGATCTTGCGGTACGTCAAGCCCAAGATCTTCATTCCCGTGACCATGATGCTTTGGTCGGTGGTCATGGTGTGTATGGGCACGGTCCAAAACTACCACCAGCTCATGGCCACCAGAGCGCTCTTGGGACTTTTCGAGGCCTCTCTTTTCCCTGGTATCTCATACATTTTGTCGATGTACTACAAGAAAAACGAGGTGTTGATCAGAGAGGCCATTTTCTTTTCAGCCGCATCCATGGCAGGTGCATTTTCGGGTCTCTTGGCTGCAGCCATTTCCAAAATGGATGGAGTTGGAGGATACGAGGGCTGGAGATGGATTTTTATCCTTGAAGGCTTGCTCACCTTATTAGCAGCTTTTGGTGCATGTTTCTTCTTCCCTCTTTTCCCCGCAGAATGCTCGTTCTTGACTGAAAGAGAGAGAGAGTTCGTGGTAAACAGAGTGAAGTATTCGTCCAACTCCAAGGTAAAGGCCAGCGATGTTACCGAGGATCTTGCAACTCCAGCCAACTTTGGAGAAACAAACGAAAATGACAAGAAGTGGGCGTTTGCCGTGTTCAAAGACTGGCAGTCGTGGTGCATGTTGATGATCTACTATGGAGTGTGTGTTCCGCTCTACGGAGTATCATTGTTCACACCTACGATTGTGAAGACTTTGGGATACTCCAGTACCCATGCTCAGTTGATGTCGGTGCCCATATATGTTGTGGCAGCAGTGATGAGTATTGTCCAGGCATATGCTTCAGATAAGGTGGGAGTGCGGTCGCCGTTCTTGATCTTCAATTATTTGTGCATGGCAGTGGGTTACACCATGTGCATTGCTATCGACCCCCGAGAAAATCCCAACGCGATCTACGGGGCATGTTACATTATAGCGCTTGGGATCTACCCCGCCTTCCCTCTTACAGTTGTGTGGTTTTCGAACAACTTGTCGGGTTCCTACAAGAGGGCCGTTGGTATGGCCTTCCAGATTGGAATCGGCAATTTTGCTGGTGCATTTGCCTCCAACTTCTACCGGTCGCAAGACCTGCCCCGGTACGTGTTGGGACACTCGTTGGAGCTTGGGTTTATTCTCGTGGGTCTCTTGTTCATGTTAACCACCATCGCAGGCTACAAGATAAGCAACCGAAAGAGAAGAAGAGATTTGGCTGCAGGCATATATGACGGATACACGGTGGACGACTTCCTAGCCATGGGAGACAAAAGTCCACATTTTGCGTATAGGTTATAGAGCACAAACAATGAGCTGGTTTCATTGTTGGCCATAAGAATAGAGTTACAGTATTAGATCTGGAACACCAGCTGGTAAAACAATGCGAAACTACTGTTTTTGGTGTGCGGAGCGAACGCATGCGCGGTCACTATGGGCACATATCTACACGAAGCGAATGCAAATAACACGAGATAAAGTGGGACAAGGTGGGGACAAGATGGGACAAGGTGGGGAAGGTTGTACCAGGGGTTACTGTTTTAAGTCAAAATTAAAGTATTTCGACGAAATGAGTTAACAGATAATTAAGCAGACGTCTGTGGACAAAGTATTAAGCTACAGATCCCGAAATAAACGTAGTAAGGGAAAGTAAACGGTTTGTGTCGTGTGGGTAAAGAAATGTAATGTCAGTAAACGAAATGTACGGTGGTAGTAAAAGAAACCACGTTGTAAAAATGAAATGCTGCTGATATTTGCCGTTGGTAAATGTACGGATGGGTAAGGTTAGTAAAATGTAATGTTGCTAAAAAAGTAATGAATGAGCACGAAAACAACTGAAGATCATAAAACCCGATTTGTCAGCGTGGGTAGGCCTAAGGTAGTACACATTATGTCCAGTCTAGACCTCTGGCCGTAAGCACGTCTGATCGCGCACGCACGCCTCACCGCACCAGGCTGAGACTTTTCCGTTCTGCTCACCAGGGCATGCACATAGGAAATAGGGAATCTCCCAAGTCACGAGTGTTTTTTTTTTGTTTCGCCCTTCTGTGCAAAGCCGTATACATTTTTAAGCGAAACCTCTCACAACATCGCCGTGCCCTTTTATAAACACTCAGTCCCACGCCGTGATACCCCCACACCCCGGCTCAAATTTCTTACTCCACCCCAAGCTATAGTTGCTCTACATTCTTTTTTTTTTTTTTTTTTTAAACCCAACTTTGAGCATTCCCAGTTCTACGCACCAGTCACGCGGGAACAGAGCTGCGCTCACAACAATAGCCCTCAACCACCCATTCCCACATTAGTCCACATTAGTCCACATTAGTTCATCCGCTTACGGCACCCACATTATGAGCAAGTCGTCTGATGCCACTTACGTGTGTATAAAGCTGTTCAACGCCCGTCTAGGAGATGAGTTATCTCTTGTCGTGGGAGACCGCTTGGAGATTCTTGCTGACGACTCTGAGTATAATGACGGCTGGTACATGGGCCGCAATATAGTCACCAACGCCGTGGGACTATTTCCCAAGTCCTTCACCAAGGTGGAGGCCGTTTCCGATAACGCTCCGTCACTCTTGAGGTCCAGGTCACGGCGTGTGATCACAGGAGGCAGTGCTAAGTCACATGCTTCAACGTCCAACTTGTCCACGCCCAAAATGGTCCAGCCTCCCACGAACGATGTGCACTCCACGCTAGATGATATCGACAAGGCGTTACAAGAGTTGCAGCTTTCGCCGTTGGATCCTTCCAAATCGGCTGTCCGCTCCGCCTCCAACGCTCTGCACCAGCGAAACCCTTCCAACTCCCTGTCATATACACAGGACCTAAATCCCACCAAGGTCATGTCGTGGACCCCCAAGCAGGTGTCGTCATATTTCGCCATTGTTTTAGGTTTCGACATGGACATTGCAGGTAAATTTGCGCGCCACAAAATAACAGGCCAAATCTTATTCCAGCTTGACTTGGCCCATCTCAAGGAATTGGAGATCGACTCTTTTGGAACCCGGTTTGAGATCTATAAGGAGATCGAGAAGTTGAAGCAGGTCTACAACCGCGCCCATAGTCAGTCCAAGCTTGACGTTAAAGACGCCTCCCATAACTCCCCAGGCCTGAATCTGTCTCCAATGGCCAACCCCGGTTTTAACAACTCGGACGATTCTCATCTAAATCTTGAGGACCAGAATATCGATGCAAAACTTGCTGGTGCTTCCTCCAGCAGCCGCAAGCCCTCTAAGCACCTGTCCCAGTCATTCCTCCTCCCTTCCGCAGACTTCAGAGCTTCTCAGAACGACACTCTGCCAAGAGATGTTTCCACTGGCTCTGGTGTCTCAACTCACAGAAGAACTCGGTCTCGTTCGTTGGATAATATCCACTCTCTTGCCCCACCTAACATTGAAAACTCTGTGTTCACCAACTTTGACTCCCCAAGAAGAGCTCCGGAACCTCCAACGGGTGCCATCAATTCCTTCAAGTTCGGCGGCTCACCAAACATTACCAAATCTCCCAAACCTCCAACCAATGTGCTCAGGAAAGACAGCACGAACCGGCCAAACCTGCCATCTGCTGCGCTGCGACCTGCATCCTCTGTGTATGATATGGTGTCAAACACCCACAGGAGAAAGGGTTCTGCTGGAGTCAACTCTCACAGAAGACATTCATCAGTGTTTTCGTTTTTATCCGGTAACAATGATGACTTGGCGGATGCTAGGCCCAAAGAGAAAACTAGGGCTTCTCATGGCGACATCACAATGATTGGCGACGCCATAGATATCGATGAACACGAATTGTCTCCTCGTAAGGTTAGTCGTCCAGAGGACCTTGGGCCCAAAACAGAAGACAATCCACAAAAAATCATGAAGTCCTTGAAGTCTGTGTCGACGCAAAACTTCAGGAACTTGACTGTGCTGAAGAAGCAAAAGTCGTCTGCATATACCGAGGGGATCTGCGAGATCAACCCCGACGACGCAATCAAATCCTCCAATTTTAGTGGATGGATGTCAAAAAAATCGGGCAGCACCCTCGGCTGGCGCTCGCGGTACTTTACTCTTCATGGCACCCGTTTGTCTTACTTCACCTCGCTCAGGGATAAGCGTGAGAAGGGTTTGATAGATATCACCGCTCACAAAGTCTTGCCCATCAGCACCGAAGGGGACAGCAATTCATCTAATGACAAGTACATTGCATTATATGCATCGCTGACCGGGTTTGGAAGGTACTGTTTCAAGTTGGTGCCACCCGCACCAGGGTTCAAAAAGGGCCTCACTTTCACGCAACCAAAAACGCACTACTTTGCAGTGGAGACCCAAGAGGAGATGAGAGGCTGGCTCAAGGCCTTGATGACGGCCACAATTGACATTGATGATACAGTTCCTATAGTCAGCAGTTGCAATACGCCCACGGTCACGTTGGCAAAGGCTCAGGAACTATTGGCAAAGGCTCGCGAAGAGACCAAGATGAAAGATGAAGAGTTGAGAGCTAAGGGCTTTTTCAGAGATGGCGACACACAGGAGGAGTCTTTTGCGCAGACGTTTTATACTGAAAGTTTGACATCAGAGGAGATATCCCCCATGGTGGGATCGCTTAACGATACCACGATTGCCTCTAGCATCACAGGAAACTCGGGCAATCAACAGGCTCCCAAGCTCACGGTGGATACTCAAACCAAAAGCTACCGTACCCCCACAACACCGCAAGCATCAATGAGTTCTGGAGGCTTTGCATCGCCATACATCTTAGCCTCGGGTATGCTTTCGCCCAAACCTAATGTCATGTCTCCCGGTGGTTTATCATCTGTTCCCGATGAAGGAACACTCCACCCAAGTCCAAGTGTCAGGAACGACTACTTTGGCGACATAGCAGAGGAGTCTATCAGCCAGTACAGCAAGCCTACACTGGGTGAAGGGGCTGAACGGGATAGTACGTCAGGATCGAATTCCTCGTTATCCAAGAAAGAAAAGAAGAGATCTACAGGTGAGAAACTCATGGCCTATACCAATGATGGATCATTTGTGATCAGATCCAAGAAGAAATAGGAGACGTTCCAGTATAACTTCGAAAAGCTGCAAAAGTGATTATTACAAAAAAAAAAAGCGGCTGGAGATATTTTCGCATCCAAAGTGCTTGTCAGAGACAATATTCTGAGCCTCTTTGAAGATTCAAATAATATGAATGTAAATAGGGACCGAAGAGATGCAGCACAAATGTATAACTTGAGCGCGCCGTAAGTATAACAATATTACAAAGTGTGCGCGACAGATCAATACATAGAGCTATTAGTTAAACACCCACTTTGATCCAGCACACATACCTAGTCCACACATTTGCCTAGTCCACACGCCTACCGAGCCAATCACCTGATATATACATCACGTGAACCAAGGTATTCATTCATAGGCCGGCGACAAAACAACCTCCCAGAGTTCCATACTATTCCACCTCAGCCTTCGCATCCACCAAGCAACACTCCACACCATGGATACCGAGGGTGCACACATTATCCAGCACCTCCGATCCATTATCATCCATTCTCTCGATACCTTCAATCTTGGCAATGCAGAGTTTGCGTCCGAACGCTTGGTGGCTACTACGCCAGACGACCCCGAGGCCATATACTTGTATGCCTTGACCTTGTACCGCCAGGGAAGATACAAGGCAGCATATAACCAGAGCTGTGCTGTGCTTAGCAACGGAACGGATCATCTAGGCTGTGCTTACATTTTTGCCCGGCTGTGTTTGCATCTCGAGAAGTATAAGGAGGGTATCTTTTGGTTGGTCAGTCTATCGCATTTGTATAACGATAGTGCCCATTCTGATGAGGGGGGGAATGATGTCCACGATAAGGACTACAATGACAAAACGATGCATGCAGCTTTTTCCCTGCCTCTTCGAAAACACAACTACGAGAGTGAACGGTCTATTCACCCAGAGAGCTCTGCGATCTACCACTTGTTGGGTGACTTGTACAAGGCACAGGGCGACTCCAAAAATAGCATTCTCCACTACCAGCAGGCCATCCGCTATAATGTGTTTGACTTCGAGGCGTTCCAGAAGTTAGCCAATGCCGGTGCCGATGTGTCGGTGAAATCCATGTACAAGAGGCCCTCAAATATCCCAGTCTTGGCTCCTAATACCGGCAGCGCCAAGTACAATACTCAGGTTCCTGATTTCAGCAATGAAGCCCAGCAAAACTTCTTTCCGGCATCAGACTCGCAAAAGTTCGATACTGAGGATATCTTGGGCTTGCCCAATCCATTTCTGACCACTCCTCGCCATAAGGGTATCATGCTGGATATATCCACCCCCTCCATTGGTAACGCGTCGGTTCCCGATGCTCCAATAAGAAGAACACATGGCCAAGATTCTTCGGATACCAGACCGGGGTTTGTGAACTCATTTTCCCGCTTCGGAGACTCCAAGACCCCAACTGGGGGTGTCAAGACTCTACCCTATCCCAAGAGACGGCCTGAGTTATCACATTCCCACAACAGAAGTCTCAAACGTTCTAGCTCTTCTAGTTTGGTTCCCACCAATTCTGACGGACGTCCTTTTGCTACCAAACATATCGAGGCAGCTGACAGTTATTTGCGCAATCTCTATTGCGTGTTTGCCAAGCTGTACAGGTGCTTCCAAAGATTCGATTGTTATAAGGCCATCAGAATCTTGGAATCACTTCCCGACAACGAGAAGGACACGCCCTGGGTTCTCGCCAAGCTTGGAAGGCTCCACTACGAGATAGTCAACTACAAACAGTCCAAGCGGTTTTTCGTCAAGTTGCGGCAATACGACCGCACACGGCTTGAGGACATGGAATATTACTCAACACTTCTTTGGCATTTGCAGAAGAAAGTGGAGCTTACGTACTTGGCAAACGAATTACACGATATCGATGCCAACCTGGCGATAACGTGGTGTGTCATGGGCAATCTCTTTTCTCTCATGCGAGAGTCAGACGAGGCAATGAAATGCTTCAATAAGTCCATAGCGATCGACCCCCGGTTTACGTACGCACACACCCTCAAAGGACACGAATACTTCGGGATTGATAATTACGAGAGGGCCTTGGACTGTTTTAGGTACAGCATCTTCCTTGACGGCAGACACTACAATGCGTTCTACGGGATCGGCATGGTGTACATTAACTTGGGAGAGTACCAGAAAGCGGACTACCATTTCCGAAAAGCCGTGGCCATCAATCCCATCAACATCATCTTGATCTGCTGCGTGGGTATGGTATTGGAAAAACTTGGCAAGAAGACACTTGCTCTACGTCAGTATGAGTTGGCTCAAAAGCTACAGCCACTTAGCGCATTGCCGATTTTCAAGCGCGCACAGCTCTTGTTTGGCATGCAGCAGTTTCCCCAGGCCCTCGAACAATTTGAGAAAGTGAAAGATCTCGCCCCAAACGAGGCCTCCGTGCACTTTCTTCTTGGACAACTCTACAACATACAAAACGAGAAATTCCTGGCGATCCGGGAATTTACCATTGCCCTCAACTTGGATCCCAAGGGTAACTACCTTATCCGGGAAGCAATGGAAATGCTCAAAGACGGCGACTCTTAGCAGCAAAGCATTAGAAGCATATCAATGGAACTAAAGAAGCAGAAACAGAAGCCAATAGTAATGGAGGCTAATAGCTATTAGAAGTTAGCGGCAATGGAAGTTAGTGGCGAGTTGACGGATCAGAAGCTTATTCACAGCTTATGGTATCAGCAGAAGCTAATACATTGATGCGCATCTGCGTGTTCGAATGTAGCACCAGTATCTCACATGCGCGATCTGACGGGCAAGCGCTGATGAAAAGACGAAAACAAACAAAGTGCGCATTCTGATTTGGTTGACTGAAAGCTCGGACCTGCACACAGAATGACATGTCGCTGAAAGAGTAGATCCGACTGAATAATGCACCATCAGCGACACATGCTTTTATTTCCCGAGCTCCTAATTTGCATCTCGCTAGTACTGGCTTTCGAGCTCTTTGCCCCCAAAAAATACATGGTGGGCGAGAAAGTCGAGCTTCTAGTCAACAAAATTGAAAGTGACCACACCCAGTTGCCTTATCGATACCACAACCTTCCCTTTGTTTGCAATGATCCCACAAAAAAGGCAAAGAAGTTGCTGTTAGGAGAGATCTTGCGAGGTGATAGGTTTTGGGAGTCCAACTATAACCTCCGTTTCGGCGTGGATCAAGACTGTGCTCGGTTATGTGATGTGATCTCCAGAGCAAAGACCACGGAATACCTTGATTCGCTAATTAAGAGTGGCTATGTGGTGCACTGGAATTTAGACGGCTTGCCTGGTGCTACCACATATGCCAACCCTAACCACGGATCCAAATACTATGCTGCGGGATTTCCATTGGGTTTCGTCAAAGATGGTATTTCATACATGTACAACCACGTGACGCTTGTGATACGATACCATCCGGATAAATCGGGTCTCAGCTCTATTGTGGGCTTTGAAGTCTACCCCAAAAGTGTCAACAGTGAAAAATGTCCAGGAAGCAAAAGAAACTACAAGAATTTGCCGCTCTTGAAGCCCAATAAAGGCCAGCTGGAGCTCAAGACGCTCATTCCTTATACATATTCCGTCTACTGGAGGCAGGACAATTCACTCACCTACGAAAACAGGTGGGATTTGTACTATGACGAGGATAACTCCGAGACCAGTAGCCATATCCACTGGCTCTCGTTCATCAACTCGCTCGTGTTGGTGTGCCTCGTTTCGTTAATTGTGGCAATCATCATGTTCCGTGCCTTGAAATCCGATATTCAAGCTGAGTCATCTCTTCCATATAATAAACTTGAGGCCTATAATGCCAAGGATTCTGGCGCATGGAAAAAACTAGTCAATTTCATGATGCAAAAACCCAAACTGTCGCTCCTTTTGAGTGCCTTGTGTGCCAGTGGAGTGCAGTTGATTGTGGCTGCTCTTGGTGTGGTGGGAGTCTTCGCTATTAATAATAGTGGGTTTGGAGATTCTTCATCCTCGAAAGTCTTCTTTAACAATCATCAGGGCGCCTTCTTTACATGCTCGGTGGTTTTGTTCGTTGCGTCTGGATTTGTCTCGTCTTTTGTGGGAATCATCACCCATAAGCTCCTCACAAATGAGCCCCATAATACAGTCTACCAGAAAGGCCAAGTGAGTGTATTATCGATCGTGTTCTCGGCTCTTTTCCCACTGTCGATCTTGGCATGTCTATTGGTGATCAATTTGTTCGTTTGGGCCAAAGAATCATCCAATGCCTTGCCCTTTGGAACCATCATCGCTTTGATCTTCTTGTTTGCCTTGGTGGAAATACCCTTGGGGATTTTGGGAGGCCACTTGGGAAACCTGTTCCAAATTCCTCTCAATTCCTTCTTGGTTACATCTTACATTCCAAATGCCCCAGCAGAAAAGTCACCTGCTCGCAGGTCTCTTATAATGGGCACTTTGGGTAGCACTATTCTCTTTGGCTTGATCCCCTTTGGAATCGTGTACGTGGACCTTTTGCTCATCTTCAACTCCATCTGGTTGGAGAAAACAACCTTCTTCTACATGTACGGCTTCTTATTGACCACGTCAATCATTCTTTTGGTGGTGGTGGCCGAGTCTGCTATCGTGGCAACTTATGCCTCATTGACCATCTACAACAACCCCAACTGGCAGTGGCTATGTTTCAGAGTGGGCTCCAGTATAGGCTGGTACATTCTTGCATACTCCACCTACTATTTTGTCAACCACTTGCACATGACGGATCTCGTCAGCATTTTAATCTACTTTTCTTATATGACGATAGTTTCGGCCGCCATCGGTGTGGGCTGTGGTGCCATGGCTTTGATATCGGGTTTATTATTCATCCGCAAGATATGCAGTTCAGTCAAGAGGGACTAAACAATTAACTAACAAGATAATTTAATACAAAATCTCTTAGCACATAACTCAATGTAGACTGTTTACTTGAATAGATTAGAGATGAAGAACAAAGCTTACTTAATTTTGTCGTATTGCGAAAGAGAAAAGTACTCCTCCCTCTCTATGTGTGAATGAAGAGACATTAACAGGCTTAGTCCAAAGAAGAAGCACCGGTAATGATATCAACCAACTCGTTGGTAATGACAGCTTGTCTGGTTCTGTTGTACAAGATGGAGTAGGAGTTGATCATGTCACCGGCGTTCTTGGAGGCATTGTCCATAGCGTTTCTTCTGGCGGAAACTTCGGAAGCGTAAGCCTCTGCTTGTGCGGTCAAAAGAGAGTTGGCCAAGGAGAAGTCGGCCAAGGTGTCAGAGGTCTCCTCACCCTCCAACTCGTACTTGCTCAAGCCTGGAGCCTTTTCAATGGCGTCAGCAGTGAAGACAGAGAACTTGGTTGGCTCGAAAGACACACCAGAGACGAACTTGTTGTACAAGATCTCGGTGTTCTCATACTTGCCCAAGGTGTTGAGCTCATCAACAATCAAAGACACTTCGTGGAAGTTTGGCTCGGCCTTACCGACATTGTTGAAAGCCAATGTCATCTTTTCGGCGTGGGTTCTGGACAATTGAGCCTTGACCTTGTCACCAATGGTAACAATGTCAACCTTACCCTCCAACTCTTCAATTCTTCTTCTGGCAGCCTTGGAGATTTGGGTGTGAATGGATCCACACAAACCCTTGTCAGAAGAAACAACAATCAACAAGGTCTTGTCGGATGGAGCAGCCTCTGGCTCAGCGTTCTTGTAGAATTCGGTGTCGGACTCGTTGAAAACTCTGGAAGCTTGCATGGCTCTTTGGGCCTTGTTCAATCTGGTGGAGGCAACAATCTTCATGGTGTTGGTGATCTTTTCAATATTCTTAATGGATTTAAGACGCATCTCAATGTCTCTCAAGGTGGCATAGTTTCTGGTGTGTTAGTATTCGATCAGGTTGAAAAAAGCCTAATTCCATGGAAGGTCGGAGCATGAGCATCTGGACACTTATCCCACGAAACAAGATTTCAATTGTTAACATACCTTGCGCCAGCACGGGCGACTTGGACAGCACTACCAAAACGGAACATGTTGTGTGTGTATTGACAGATGAAGAGGTTGAGAATCTGATTTTCCAGATTTTTTGAGGTGTTGGTCGTTCGGTACCCGAGGCGAGGAGGAGATATGATTGGCCCGCACCCATTCTGGCGCACGTGACCTGTGCCAGGCTTCAGGGCCAATTCCATAATTTAAAAGTGTAAAAAGAAAAGGATGATAAGAGTATGCATTTTTTCTGATCAAGAAGGTATTTGTCAATGTATTAATTAGAAATTTGGTTGGTTGCGGCCAACTTGACTGTTCACAATGCGACCATTGCTGGTCCTAGCATAGAATGAGGATGGAAAGAAGAGATGATTTATAGAAAATAGGTTTATTTATTAGAAAAAAGAGTATTTCAAAGAGGCTAAAGTATTTATATTTATAGAAAATTAACATATCATAGAGAATATTCAATTAAAGGTCAATGTTTCTGCTGAACGTACTCGATATGTTTCTTTCAAATGAGAAAACAAGGTATGAAAGATTTAAATTAATTCAGACAAGACCGATATGACCTTTAAGACATCAATCAGTATGGGAGACTAATGGGTTTCGGATTCAGGACCCTGGCGTAAGTACAACACCAAAACAAGAATAGTTACATGTAGTACCTTAATATCGTATAATATGCCTATACAGCGATGCTAGAACGGTTTTCAACCGAACAAATTAAAAGTTTAACAATCATTGCGAGGGATCGTTCTTCTGGTAGCCCAAGTATCCTTGCACGGGGTAGGTTTCAATCATCTTCAAGTACTTCATGATCAAAGGTCTGCAGTTCTTCTGGGCATCAATCCCATGGTGGGTCTTGCACTTGGACAACGCCTCATGTGTGACTCTCAACTCCTCGTTTCTTATCCACTGCTCCCTCATCATGGAGGATCTGGCTTTCTGTATCTGAGAGAAGTCCTCGTAGTCGATATCATCGAACGACACCAACTCAGCTCTCTTGTGATTTTCGTACGAAGCTATTTGTTAGTACATGTTACATGATTTTGAGTTCCCTAAATGCTATTATCCGAGATATCGGCGTTATCACATACCCATGGCTGTTAGTTTGGACAGTTGAGTTGAGTTACGAAAAGGTCAATTTTTACTGGTCCTCACATTAGGTGCGCGCACGATACTTTGCTTCCTGGGTGCGGTGCGCTCTTGGGACCCCATGCTCTGGAGTATACGCAATGCTAATCTTCCACACTTCTACGCATAGTATACCAAACCATACGTCGTAGAAAAAATGTATAGACCTTGGAATTTATTCATTGAAAATCTGAATCCTTCATAGGCTGATTCAATATTTTAAAAGATTTTTCAACCTTGCTTTGGATTTTTCCTGTTCATATTTTCTTCCTGGCTGAACACTTTTGGACTGTAATGCCGCGTTGGTACCAGACTCGAAATCTGCTTTTTCTTGCACGCGCATGCGAAACTCAACTTTAATATAAGGTAACCGAGCACTGCTAATCTCGTACCCCACAACTACTCCCATTTCCCATGCCTCCCAAAGTGAAGCAGACTGATGCAGTTGCATCGTCGATCACACTAAATGGCTCGGTCATTGCATATGCACATGCTTTTTTCGGCTTGTCGGCCTTTTTCGTTGCTCTTATTGTGGGATGTTGGCTCCACTATGAGAAAATCGTCAGAAACTCGTCCTATGGATACCCTGACGAATGGTTTCCCAGTGTCTCCGCTGCTATTGGTGACAGATACCCAGAAAGATCACTTTTCCAGATCTTGATAGCATGCACTTCGGGTCCTAGATTCATCTTGATCTTCTTGAACTTCCTAATCTTGAAGAACGACTCCCGCAAGTTCTCCTCCTATGTGCTTTTGGTCTCGGGGATCTTGCGTACTTTTACTTGTGGTGGCTGGGTCTATGTGACTTCTACTGATGACCACGATTGGCATGATATTTCTATGATTTCCTACATCTTTTTGACCATACCATGGACAATCACCGTCTGCAGATTGAGTCCCAAGGGCTCTACGTTGAAAAAGGGTAGGGTCTGGACTGCCATACTGTTCTTTGGCACTCTTGTTCCATTGGTGTATTGGTTTATCCAACACAAGGTTCATGTGAGAGCTGGTGCCTACTCGATCTATGCTTACTTTGAGTGGAGTTTAATCATCCTCGACATTGGGTTTGACACGTGGTCTGTGGTTGATTTCAAGACAATCCAGATTGTTCTCAAGCCCTCTGGACTCCAATTGGAGATGAATACTCCTGTTGAGAATGTCAAATCCATAAAGTCACCTAGTGTTAGCAAACCAGCCGTGGTGATTGATGATATTTCAGAATTTGACTTTATTGTCAACACCATCAACGCTTCGATCTTCTGGTCTATTCTTACATCTCTTTTGGTGTGCGTTTGGTACTTTCCTCTTTGGCACATGGGCATATCTGGATACGAGGCGGTGATTGCAGTGACGTTTATCGCTCCTATTCTTATTGGAATTCCTCCTTTCGGATACCTCTTCAGATCAGTTCCCCAGCTTACGAAAGTATTGGCTGTGCTCTTTGGTCTTGGGGCTTACAAAATTGAGAAGCCCGAGGACAGATTATTGGCTATCACGGCTGGAACAGGTTTTGCAGTGGTTGCCCAAGTTTCCGATTTTAAGGCCTTATCCTCCGATCCCAAGAGATTCACTTCCCTTTGGGTATCCCTCTTGGTAGGATTATTTTCTACTTCAGTGGCCAAGTTTTCGAATTTCTCTAATAATCCAGCATGGGCTATTATGAACAGCGAGAATGGTGGCTTGAATGCGTACTTCATCTTTTTGGGTTTTGCTTCCGCGCTTCTTTCCAAACGCTACGACACGAAGAAAGCAGTGGCTGCCAAAAGAACGGGCGGTTCCTTCTTCTTTGTGGCCCTTGGTCTTGGAGGATTCCTCTTTTGTTTGCAAGCATACCTCAGTGACTCGTCCACTTTGATCTACTGGAACTGGGAAGGATACCCAGTAAACGGACCAACCCCATTGACGGGCGGGCTTTTCCACTTCGCAGCTTTTGCATCTGGAATCTTGGCATCTTTAAAGGTCCACCCCAACACAATCCAGTCGCCAGTCTACACTTTTGCCGCGTTCATCTCCGCGTTCGTCTTATACAAGTTTAATGGATGGATTGGGTTTGGAGGCTCTTTGGCACTTTCGTTCTACGTTGCCTCCCTCGGTCCAATTGTTGGACAGTCTATTATGGGCTACAATATCGTGGCCGTCTTTACTGTGGCCTTTTTCATCTCCATAGTGATCTCCTTAGCCAGCATTTGGATAGTTGCATATGCATTCGTCCCAGGTGGACCATTGTTGCGGGAAAGAACCGATATAGTTCTTTCTGCATCTCTCTTGTGTCTTGGATTGGCCATTGTCAACTACTCGTTGCGCAAGAGTGCTTCCAAAATTATTCGTGTGGAAGTGGCTGGCAAAAAGCTTTTTGGTTATACGCTCAAGCTTTTGGTGGTGCTTCTTGCCGTGCTGGTGACCACTGTCATCCATAGATATCCTACCAAGGAATTTGTGCCATACAATGCAGAATCCAAATCTTTCACTGCAGGAATTTGGTGTGTGCATTTTGGACTTGACAACGATATGTGGTCTAGTGAGACCAGAATGCGGGATCTTATCCGGGACGCAGAAGTCGACATCATTGGATTGTTGGAAACTGACACGGAGAGATTAATCGGAGGCAATAGAGACTTTACGCAGAAAATTGCTCATGACTTGGGCATGTACGTGGACTACGGCCCTGGTCCTAACAAACACACTTGGGGTGCGGCATTGTTGTCTAAATTCCCTATTGTCAGCTCGTCCCACCACTTGTTGCCCTCGCCAGTGGGTGAATTGGCACCAGCCATCCATGCAACCTTAGACATTTACGGCGAACTCATTGATGTCGTGGTATTCCACTCAGGCCAAGAGGAAGACATTGAAGACAGACGGTTGCAGAGTTTGGGAGTACAAGAAATTATGGGCAATTCCTCAAGGCCCCTTGTTCTACTCAGTTACTTGGTGACTACCCCCCTCGAAGGTAACTACAACACTTACGTCAGTGAAAAGCTGAGGGTGCACGACATCGACAGTACCGACTGGGACAGATGGTGTGAATACATTTTGTTTCGCGACCTCAAAAAAGTGGCCTACGCCAGAATCTCTCGTTCAACCATCACCGACACCGAGCTTCAAATAGCAAAGTTCAAGTTTTTGAACGACCAGCAGAAGGAAAATGGCGACGATTTCATCTACGGAAATCATTTCATCGACGAGAGTCACGTGGACCCCGACTTGAGATTACCCCAATTATTCAAAGGCGATGGTGTGCGTGGCCACAGGTACCATGTTTTTGATGCTCCTAGATACTTTGCCGACACTCCGGCCCAGATAGAGACATAAAGCTGACGTCACGTGCTCGACAAAAAAACACGATGCTACTGTCGCTGGGTTCATCATGAACTCGTCTTGAGGAGGTGCACTGGTGTACGGGTCGCACCTTTTTATATAGTTTTTTCCTCTAATACACATTCTTCCGATCAATGAACTCCATCTTCAGAACTGCCACCAAGGTGGTGTTCGGGAACAAACCTCCCATGAATAACCTTTTACAGATGAGGTTCAAGATGAAGAGCCACAAGGCCGCTGCAAAGAGATTTATAAAGACCGGCAATGGGTTCAAGAGAAAGCAAGCCGGCAGAAACCATGGCAATGGAAACTTCAGTGCAAATTCTATCAGCCATTTGGACTCGTTCGTTCCGGTCAGCAACAAAGGCCAGCACTTGAAGTTCTTGAAGAAATATGTGAACTGCTAGATCATACTTGTATATAACGATTACATGCATTACCGAATACATTGTAGACAAGATGAAGATTTACAAGATGGAAGATATAAAGGATGAAAATTTTAGAGGCTAGAATTTACGAGCTATAAAAGCGTTCTTAAATTGGAGATATCTATTTCTTGTGGCTTATCTCTAGCCACTCACCAGTCTCTAAATTCTTTTTCAACTCCTGCGTGGGAAAGTAGTGGTAATTGGTCTTCATGGACACTGCTCCAGGAACGTGGTCGTAGGACATGAGTCTCAACTTGACGTAGGAGTTGTCGGGGATGGCCTTGGTGAGGTTCACGAACGTCTCTATATCGTGAGTTTCCTGGTCGTTCACGTGTGTGATGAATACACCCGTCAGAATGCCATATTGCGTCATGGGGCCTCCTGCACTCTTTCTAGCAACGTACACACGGGAGGGAATCTTTTCCATGAGTTGACGAACACCATGGTGAGGTTCTTGGATGATGGCGCCACACCAAAAGATCACTCTGGAAGTGTTGATTTGGCTTGTTTCCGTGGTCCGCACCACAATGTCCATCACCTGGCCCTCTCTGACGATCTTGAAAGTGAGCTCCTCATTATCATATAAGGAGTTGAGTTCCCTGATACTTGTGATCAACTTATCGTTGACAGTCAAGATGATATCAGAGAACTTGAGTGTGGGCTTCTCGTCCTCATTGACGGGGGCTGAAACTCTGAGAACCGACGAGAACTTGACAACGTCCTCACTCTCTTGCTCAAAGCGGTCAATCCATTCCTGGGGAACTCCGCGGGTTCTGGCCAGAAACACAGTAAGGTTGGCGAACTCAGCGTCCAAGATTCTTAAGGTACGGGGGATTTCGTTCTTCTGAAGAGATTGGATGACTTCCTGCGCGTCAGTCACGTCCAAAGCTGCCCTGTAGATGACATCGGTCATTCTATCGGTCTGTTCTCCCAAGTAAGAGAGCCAGAATGCACGCAAAGATCCATCGTCATCCACCAAGATTCCGGTGTCACACTCCTGAGCAACCTTACTATCGAGTAACACAGACTCCAAGTTGGTGGCCCTGTATCTGGGGCTGAAGGAGCTGGCTGGGATGTTAAGCGCAGCAACAGAACTGACAGTCACATCATCGGACACCATTCTGTGGGTGTAGTTGTACCCAATGAAGAACGACTTGTCTCCTCTCTTCAATGGTGTGTCAGAAAATTTTGGAGCCTGCACATCAGCATCGACCATAGCCGGATCATACTTAACTATGGCATAATTCAAGTTGGGTTGTAAAAATACCACCTTTCCTACAACATCAACGGAGTCGGCAAAGATGAGGTAGATATCAGTGATATCATGAGGAACGAAGCGGCGGGATATCAACACGAATCCGTTCTTGGCATCGATGATGACTCCATGTCCCACACACTTGCTAAATGGAAACCCGTCCACGGAAATGGGAGAGAAGGATCTAACCTGCACAAACGACCTAGAGAGCTTGGAGCACGCCCTTCTGGCTTCGCTGGAGAAGGGAAGATCAACAAACTTGGCTTTCTGCGGCTTGGGCTCCAATGGAGGTAATGGTTTGTCTTGTAACGATTTCATGTCCCAGAGGCCAGTCTCATCGTTTCTGGTAGCAAGTCTGAACTCAGACTGCCAATGTCTCTCGATGTACACAACCAGAGTGTTCTTGAGATGCAAGTCAGACAAATTCCGGAAAGTAGCAATGACTTTCTGGCGGTCCGGGATATCCTTCATGACCTGGATAAAAGTGTCCAAATCTGGCGTAGCATGATCGTCGATCTTGTCTAAGATCCAGCCGTTCTTGTCCTGACCGTTGAAGTCAAAAGTACCGGAGGCATCGTTGACGTAAACACCCTTAACAGGGATGCAGAAGCTTCTTGCTAGCTGGTATGAAAGATCATTAAAGGAAGCACCAGCGATATCTACAAACCGATTTGGGGTGATTGCATGTAAGTCGCCAATAGTGATTTGTTGCTTCAACTCCTTACCTCCACGCTGGATGACGTATTCCAAGGTATTGCCCACATTCTCGTCCAAGATGACGTCAGCAGTAATGAAGGTAGATATTGGCTGACCAGCAATGGAGATAAGCGTATCACCTTCCTTGATCAACCCATCTGCAGGACCTTTGGGCAATACTATGTCACAGACCAAAAGCCCGGATTTGTCGGGGAATAATTCTCTTGCCTTGGCCTCGGCCTCGGGGGTTAAGCCCAATCTTCTGCACTCTTCAAATGGACGCATAAGCCATTCAACCTGGATATCGCCTCGGGTGATGGGCTTACCTTCTTGAATACACTTCAAAGCCCTTAGGGGCCTGTGAACGGGAAGGAAGAAATCAGTAGAAGCTTCCGTGGATCCACCAGCTTGCAAAGCTACGGCTTGTCCGTTCTCATTCACAACTGGGGAACCCGACGAACCTCCGGATGCACTGGCCGCTGCCTGTATGTACTCTGTGTTGAAGTCGTTGTAGGTCATGGAGCCGTAGTACGGAGCATTTCTGTCCAACCGAGATATGAAACCTGCCAAAATGGAGAGCTTTTCACCGGCATCATTACCAACCACACGGATCTCAGTACCGACTTTGGCCAAGTCTGGCCTCAACTCAAGCTCTGATATCGTCATGTACTTCACTTTAGAGGGGTCAAATTTCAAGAACCCAAAATCGTGGATAGGGTCTCTGTAGATGGGCGACACCACAGCCTCTTCGTGGTTGTCGAAGACAGCGTATCCCGAGAAGGGGCCTGGGCCAACCACATGCCTGTTTGTAAGGATGATACCTCTAGTCGAGTCCACGACAAAACCAGTGGCCTCACTTGTGAGACACGTTTCAGTGTCGAAATTGGTGATGTTCGAGAACTGGATAGAAACCACACTCTTGATGACTTTAGTGATGGTTTGACTCCACACAGTGCTATTTTCAGCACTTGGGAGATCGAACACCGGCATAGGAGACTCGCCCTGGTCCGAGTAGCCCTCACTTCCGCCATCGGAAGATGCCACATCCTGTTTCTTGTGGGGCGAGTGCAAGTCACCGTTAGAGGACTTTCTTTTTGGCATTATTTGAAGTCTAGAGGTCTAGAAGTTCTGCCAGTCTATGCAATTAGTAACGATGACGACAGGTCTTGGTTTAGAAAGCTGTGCGACTGAGAAAAATGAGATCGCATCTCACTGAAATACACTCGCACGTGACGTGCCTTACCAAGGGTAAAAAGCATTAACCAACGCTCTCTCAGGTGATATCTTGTATCAAGTAGTTTCCCTCTGAACTGTTTTCTGGACTAGTATCCGTCAAGAAAAGCTCCTCTTTTCTTCTTTTTTCTTTTTTTTTTTTTGGTCCGCTACCATTCTTAGCCTTGGTACTCGAGCTTCTCCATTACACGCTCGGTCCATGTATTGTAGTAGTCTTTCTGACTTGGCTTGTCAAATGCTAAGCAAGGATTAATCATTGATCCCATAATCTGGTAGATTTCCCAGCCTCGTCCTAGTTTGCTAAGGATTTCCTTCTCACGTGTGGCGTCCTCCGAAGACCAGTCGTTGTGGACGTACTTCAACTCTAGATCAAGAACCCACGGCTCGTTTTTGAGCGACTCTTCGATAATATTGAGCCACATGAGCATGTTCGCCTTCATGAGCCCGCCTTTTTGGTACTGAAAAAGCTGGTCTTGGAACTCCGACTTTTTGCCCACATACTTCTTGATAATCTTGTTGTTAATCCGGATGTACGCAGCGTGAACGATTCCACAGGCTAGGAGCCAATCGTTTTTCTTAGTAAATTTATGTTTTTCGGCCAAAAACGTTTCCAAGAGCTGTGGCGTCACATTTGATGGAATGTAGAAGTTGTTAGCGAAGGATATGAAGTCTGCAATGGTAATATGACGGAGATATCGAGGTCCTCTGGGACTGGAGGTCGGCAGTTTCACGGGAGAACTCAAATTCAGACTATTTGGGGTCTTCATTGGATTTTTAAGCGGCGAAAGTATTGGTTCCTTCCTTTTGGGGTTGAATGGAGACTCTGTATCTGCTAGGAGTCGAGCTCCACCACCTGGATTGAAGGGTGACTCTTGTGCAAAACTGGGAGGAACTTCCGAATTTTCATTCTGCAATTTCTGTATTTTTTTCAATGGCGATCCAACCGATGGCGTATAGCTCCGCTTCATGGGCAGAGTCAGCACCCCCCTCTTGATGGGGGTACTCGAGGGGGACGACACATGAGACACCACTCTTTCCTGGATCTCTTCAAGTAACTTATCGAGTAATTTCGGTTGTAGCGGAATTCTCAGTGGCACAGGGGCAGGGAGAGAGAACTTGTCTGAGTACCGTTCCACGGCTAAGTATGCACATAGATGGTGTCTTGCAACATCAGCCTTGTTGGGTAGAATGGGGATTTTCTGCAAGGACAAATTGTATACTGAGTCAATATAGGATAGAAGGGGAGCAGGATAGTCGCCCGAGAAGGTGGGAATGATATCCTTCAATGACTCTTTGACCTGTAGGGAATTCATTGGGGATAGGAAGAGATAGTGTACTTGAATCTGCAGTGAGCAGGATCAGTGGGGGTGTATGCCGGACAAAATGCCAAAAGGACATAAATTAAACTTAAGCAGGATCAACTGGAGTTCAAGAGTAATTTGGATTAAGAAATTATATTCCCAAAATAGAATAATTAGAATATATCTTATAATTCCTATTTTCTATGAAATTATGGTGAGTGTTGAAGCCTCCCATAGCTACTTTAACCTTAGACCCGTGCACCGGTGTGCGCACTACGGCACTGACCAACCAGAGAAAAACTAATACCCATTAGCTTATAGCAGGTGTGAATCAACAAGATCGTACAGCTAGTGTCCACAATGTTCGCCAGAAACCTCATAAGGGCATCTACGCCCGTACGCACATTCAGCAGCTCCATTGTTGCCTGCCAGAAAACCGCTGTTGCTGACACCTCTGCCATCAAGGCCAACGAAATCATCTCTGGAGCCCCCAAGGAATTAACCACCGACAGAGTGGTCAGAATTTTTAAAGAAGCTAAACCAGCCACACAATCCGGACACCACAACGGAACCTTCTGGAAGTTGGACTGGGATGTGTTGGGCAAATCCAATCGTTGGGACAACGACTTGATGGGCTACCAAGGAAGTGCAGACTACATGCAAGGCACCATCATGAAATTCGACACCAAGGAGTCGGCCATCAACTTCGCCGAGGGCCAAGGATGGTCGTACTACTTGCAAGAGCCAAAAAAGAGACATTTCAGAAAGAAGGAATACGCCATGAACTTCCAGCACTCTGCCGGTCCTTTGAAGCACATCAGAACAAAGTAGGTTCTCCATTACACATGAAATATTACACCGCGGGTCATAGCTAATAAAGTCATTGAATAAAAAATGCATCACTAGAGCTGGTGTCAAAGCCAAACCCCCCGTACATCGAACCATCCATTCAACCGAGCCATAGAAAATTCTCAGAAGTGCTATTGCAGCACAAATACCATATCAATGACAGCAATACTGCCATAATATACACTATAATGCTATAGACCATAATACCTCAGTATACACTACACTACATTATACTATGCTCACACTACACTATACTATGCTCACACTATACTATGCTCACACTACACATCTCTACACTACACACTTCACATCGAATACTTCTATACAGCCCGATGATAAAGGGTAAATTTAAAAACGGTACAGCTTTCACTGATTAATTCTCTGCAATTTAATCCATTCACTAATCCAAATTTCGCATACAAGGACCAGGCGTATGCATTCACTATCAGAAGTGCGAGGCCCGAAGCTTCATCTCATAATACGAGGCAAGTCGCGCTCCTACGCACACCGGAGAAAGCACGCGAGTAAACACTTTTGTCAGAGCCAGACTAGTATATCTGCTTAGTTCTGTGGTTATTCAGACACATATATAAAGCACACTCGGCGGGCGCTCTGCGAGACTCAGACCATTTATTTATTTCCCTCGTGCACTACAGTCTCAGTGGTCACATTCCGAGTCAGCTCCGTCGTCTATGTCTTACAGTAGATATAATGGAAGCAGGCGGGGCTATTCGTCTCATCGGCCCGCCTCTTCAAGTCTGTCGAATGGACAGAAATCCAGACGAGGCCATGACAAAAGAGATCGTCTACTAGATCCTCATACTAATAAAAGTCTGGAAACATCTCGAGATTTTAGCATCAGTGACGGGACGAAAGAGGCTCCAAAGCCAATGTTACATGGCGGTACCAACTTGAAAACGGGCAAGAACCCCAAGGATGAGAGTCATGGGCTACAAACTCACAGTTCTGACTACTTGTCCCAAAAAAGCCCCACCTCGGAGGTGGATATCACAAAAAACTATAAAGTGGTGTATGACCCCGAGCTTGATAAGTCGTTGAGCAAGGCCGAAAAGAAGAAAAAACACCGCAAGCTCCTATTCAGCTCCAGCCTGGAAAAGAAGCCTCTGGATCCCCGCATCACAATGGGCTTGCCTACCTATTATGGCAAGCCAATCAAGACTTCCAAGAAAATGGCATTCAAGATCCTTCCGAAAGCTAGATTCGTGTTTGACAAGGACTCTTTGACTGCCCCACCGCAGTCGGAATTGGTGGTATGGGATCTACCGGCCACGATCAGTGAGATATACCTCTTCAACTACTTCGAATCGTTTGGAAATGCCGTCAAGACAGTGAAATTCATTAATGATCCCATCAATGCAGTGCCTCTAGGCATTGCTACCTTTACATTTCAAGGCCTGGTGGAGAAATCGCTGTCTCTTGCCAAATCCTTCATCAGAACAGTCAGAGCAACAGAACCTAAAATAGACGGGGTGGCTCTTAAGGCCGCACTTAACGATCTGGACGATTCGGTTTTGAAAAATAGGATGAAGATTGCACAAGAGAAGCTTCGTCTTGAACGCGTAAGAAGAGAGAATGAAGAAAAGAGACGTCTTGAGGAGAAGAGAAAACAGGCTGAACTTGAACACATGAAGGCCAAGAAGAAAGATGAGGAGACTGTCCCTGTAGAGCCAAAGGCTCCTACTATAGCAAACACCACAACATTTTCTTGCAGGTCCGGCAAGAAGGTCGTTAAAGGTGTGTTTCTTCCGTCTGACTTGATCAAGTACGTGAAAGAACGACCTTTTCTATTTATTGACGACAAGTATCTTCCTACACGGAAGATTTCGACGCTGGAAGTCAAGAAAGTGCTTACGAAGTATGACTGGACTCGAGTTTTGCTTGACAAAAGTGGCTTTTTCGTGGTGTTCAATTCGTATGACGAGTGCAAGAGGTGCTTCGAAAATGAAGACGGGGTTCGGTTCTTCGAATTCCGCTTGTTCATGAACCTTTGCGTTCCAGAGAAGTATGTCGAAAATCTGTGCACGAAGTCCAGCCGTATTGGAGACAATGACATAGTCAACGAAGCTGCTAATCTCTTGGTGAAAGACTTCCAAATCTTCTTGGGTAAAGATATCCGAGAAAGAATTATTGCGCCAATTATCCTTGATTTGTTGTCTCCTGAGAAGTACCCGGAATTGATGAAAGAACTTAAAGAAAAAGAGCTCCTGGAGAGTTTGCAGGCGGAGAAAATCAAAAACGAAAAGTCAGAGACCACATCTCAATCACAGCAAAGCTCAACTGCCACTAACAATAAGTACGTCTTTACGTTGCCCAGCTTTGTCAAGAAAATCGGGCTGCTGCTGGGAGATAGCATGAAAAGAAAAAAGCTTCTACCAATGCAACGTGCATTGGACTTCGATGAGGAGGAGTCTGACGAGTCAGAAGGCGAGTCCAGTAGGTCTACCACTCCCGTTCCCAACTTAAAACGTGAGAGTGGTGCATCCGAGAATGTTGATGTTAAGAGACAAAAGACATCCAAACTCAGAGATTCTCTTCTATACAGCGATTCTTCTGGGGATGAAGCAGCTGCAACAGAGAGCCCTGAGCCTCGACCTGCAGACGACAAGAAGGACATTGCTGAAGAAGAAAAGGATGAGATGGAAATTGACCGTGAAGAGGACCATGAAGAGGAAGATGTTGAGGGCAAATATGGCTCAACCGAGACGCCTCTTCCAGAACTTGTTTATGAAGAAATTGAGCCTCGTGCAGGCACCGTTCTCGATGTGACCAGATTGCAAGATCTCATAAAGGACTACGAAGACATGCAGTTGGTCCGCAAATTATTATCCACAGCGGAAACCTCGCCCATAAAGCATCCACACTATTGGGCATGGAAGCAAAAAGAAGAGGCATCAAGTGCCATTGTATCGGATGAAGAGTCCATTGGGTTGCTTAGTGCGCACCTTGAGTGTGATACCGGTTCATTCAAGAGCCAAGGCTTTAGAAAGATTGCTGATGCAGATAAAATCGAGTATCTTCCGCATCGGAGGAAGATCCATAAGCCGCTCAAGACGGTCCAGAATGACAATGATGAGAATGGAAATGGTGCCAATGTGAGCAATAACAGCAACAATGTACAGAGTTCTCGTGTGAGTCGGGCCAATAACAGAAGGTTTGCTGCGGATATCAGTGCTCAGAAGCAAATCATCAGTTCGGAGTCGGATATTTTGAACCTCAATGCGCTTAACAAGAGAAAGAAGCCCGTGTCGTTCGCACGGTCTGCCATCCACAACTGGGGCTTGTATGCGTTGGAGCCAATAGCGGCCAAGGAAATGATTATAGAATATGTGGGAGAGAGCATTCGTCAACAGGTTGCAGAGCATAGGGAGAAGAGTTACCTTAAGACGGGAATTGGGTCGTCGTACTTGTTTCGTATCGACGAAAACATCGTCATAGATGCCACCAAAAAGGGAGGCATTGCACGGTTCATTAACCATTGCTGTAACCCCAGTTGCACAGCTAAAATCATCAAGGTGGACGGAAAGAAGAGAATCGTCATATATGCTCTCAAGGACATTGAAGCCAATGAAGAGCTCACCTATGACTACAAATTCGAGAGAGAGACCAACGACGAGGAGAGGATCCGTTGTCTCTGTGGCGCACCCGGATGCAAGGGTTACTTGAACTAAAATAATTGAGACTAAATTGAAGTGAAGTCTTAGTGGGACTAGTTGGACTAAGCTGATGAGTGAAATGTGCAATGCTATTGTGAAATTGGAGTGAGACTGAAACGTTTATGAAACCGTAGATGCAATGTGAACTGTGAGGCAATATCGGACTGGTTGCATGAAAAAGTAGAAATTATGTGTTTCACCACAATTGAATATCAGATGCCGAACTATAAATATGAAAATTATGACGGATTCGTGTATTTAATTTAAAGTCCACCGACCATAGATCACACCACCATTGGAGAATAGATGCAAAATTGTTAGTTGTACCTGCACGCAACCTGCAAACTGCAAACCGCGCGTCAGATCTGGAACATCTAGCACTATAAAAGCCAGAGCAGTTCCCCGGTCTAACATTTGCGGAAACTTTATGGATGAGCGGTCACATTCGGTTTCTTCGCCTGCTTGAGTGTCTCCATACCAATTGGAAACATGTTACGAGATCCCCGCTTCTAGTGGCCAAGCAATCTACACTCACGCGTATCTGCAACCAACATTTCAGCACATCGACGGCCAGACAAAATGCCCCAGGAGACCTAGAAAAAGTGAATGATCCCGAACTAGGCATAAGTTTAGACGAAGAAAAAGCGCTACAAAAATTTCCACCTTATCAATCCTGGGATCGTGGTGGTTTGGAGAAGAACAATGCATTATCTCCATTACTAGCCACCACCAGGAAGCTCATCGATGAGCACAAAGGATGCGTGTGTTTGATCCAGGTGGGCGGATTCTACGAGTTGTACTTTGAGCAGGCCAGCATTATTGGCCCCAAGTTAGGTATCAAGGTGGCTACCAGGAAAACAAGCAACCATCTGATCCCCATGGCGGGTTTTCCACTCTCTCAGCTTCAGAAATTCGTCAAGATCATTGTACACGACCTCCACTTAAATGCAGCCGTGGTGGACCAGTTTGAGACTAACGAAGACAGCAACAATTTGAGGCACCGGAAAGTATCAAGGATCATATCGCCAGGCACTTTGGTGGATGAGCTGTTTCTCAATTACTCGCAGAATAACTACTTGGTCGCGGTGCACTTGCCCACTAAGTCCGCCATTCTCCGCGACCTTGAGGCTGAAGTGGGGATCCTGTGGGTGGATGTTTCTTTGGGGGAGTCGTTTGTGCAATTATCAACATTAGGCGAGTTGGCAGGCGATTTGAGGCGAATTAGTCCCAGCGAAATCATTCTTCCCAAGGAATTTCTCCACGCAGGATCCGATTACGAGTGGTTATCTGAAATTGCTGATTTGAAGAAGTACTTTGTTCGTTTCCACAAGACTACTTACAAAGACTACAAGCTTCATCTCCAGAACAATATTATAGCCACGCGGAAATTGTTTGAGAGCTTGAGTGTGCGAGAAGAGGCCGCTTTGAATCTAGTGCTCTCCTATGTCAATGTCAACCTCCCCGACCGTCGACTCCAGTTGGATATACCCACCAGACACGTCAGCTCGCGGTACTTGAATATGGACTCTCGGACCAGAGACGCCTTGGAGTTGACTGGCAGGTCTACTTTCGGTACTATTTCCGTGGTGGGTTCCCTTTTGAATACCATAAAGAACACGGTTTCTCCCTCTGGCTCACGCCTCTTGACCCAGTGGATAAAGCTGCCTATTATGGATGAGGAAGAGTTGAAACATAGACATGACTTTGTTGCGTTCTTCAAAACAAATGCTCTCTTGCGTTTACATGTTAGACAGCACCTAAGCCAAATGGGCGATTTTGTCCGCTCTCTACAAAAACTAACCTTGAGAACAGGCTCTCCGGTGGTCAACCTCCAGAGTGTTGCTGTGGGCCTTGAAAGCTTACTGAAGTTGCACGAGATGTTGACCGACTCACAGGAAAAGTTGTCTCCAGCTGAAAAAGGGTTGCTTGCGGAATTCTTGGATGCTTTTGACATTCCCAAACAAATTGCTGATAAAATCTTTGCCACTTTCGAACTCGAGGAGCACAGGCCTGTTGTGGAGGAAACCAAGGTTGAGGACCCTATTCAGTCTTTAGAGGAACAGCTCATTTCGGGGTCCAATTTGGGACTTGATGGTGTCAATGCGTACATTAAAAAGTCCTCATCAAGTACTACGCAGGAGTTGCAAGAATTTGTGGTTAAGAAGGACCACAATGAAAGACTATCTGGATTGCACCGAGCTTATGAGGAAGCAGAAGAACGGGAGACTAACTTTGTGAAGGAAGTTCTAGAATCCATCGAGACCATTGATCCCAAAGCCACGGTTGTGAAGAAGGACCAAGTGGGCAGATTCTTTAATGTGCTTTCAGTCACTTCCAGATCCAAGAAATTAGACAAAATCGTGTCTTTATTGGTAAAGGATCATGAGTTAGAAGTCCTTGACCAAAAAAAAATCTCCTTGCTTATGAAAGCACCGCAAATCAATCGCCTCACAGATGAAAAACATTCGTTGTTGCGAAGTATTCTCGAAGAGGAACGAAAAATCATCGAGAGTCTCTCAGAAGAGGTTCTCAATGAAATCTTCCGTATCCGGAGTGCAGGAAGAAAAGCAGATTTTCTAGACGTGACAGCATCCTTCGGGCAGCTTGCTCAGGAAAACAATTGGGTACGTCCTCGGTTTGCTTCTACAAATTGTCTCGAGATATCTGAGGGAAGGCATCCGGTGGTGGAAGCTAGCTTGCGAAGCAATGGCCAAAACTTTATGGTGAATGATACTCGCCTCGGCAAAGACGCGAAGTTGTGGGTGATCTCTGGCCCCAACATGGGTGGAAAAAGTACATTTCTCCGGCAAAATGCATTGATCGTGATTATGGCGCAGTTCGGGTCGTTTGTTCCGGCATCCAAGGCCAAGCTTCGTCTTGTTGATCGGTTGTTCACCAGAATCGGGGCCTCCGATGATATCTTCAGTGACTTGAGCACGTTCATGGTTGAAATGCTCGAGACTAGCAATATCTTGAAATACGCCACAGGCCAGTCGTTGGCTATTGTGGATGAAATTGGCCGAGGCACCAGTGGAAAAGAGGGCCTTGCCATAGCATATGCTACGTTGGTCACGCTCTTGACTAAGAACAAGTGTCGTACTCTATTTGCTACACATTTTGGCCAAGAGCTCAAGATGTTACTTGAGAACAATCATGTCAAAGAGACGAAGATCGAGTTTCTCCGAACAAACGTTAGTGAAAAGGACGGCACTCTCTACTTTGACCACCGGCTAGAGCCGGGAATCAGCGAAAGATCCTATGCTTTCGAAGTGGCCAAACTTGCTGGGTTTCCGGATGGAGCCCTTGGTCATGCAAAACAGGCTCTAGAGCTGATTGCGGCCATCTAGATAGAGAGAAAAAAGTCTTAGCTTACGGCTGAGTCGCCTAATACTCGCAGTATATACTTAACCTTTTCTTCTATAGAGTTCATCCCCAACCTTACAGTTTATACTCCGCATTGCCGTTTTACAGGTTGAAACTTTATATACTGTGGAGTCGTCTATTCTTATACTTTAATATACAGTCTTTACCTTTGTCTAGTCTTTAACTTACTTCGAGTCTTCTTCTGACTTTTTGCCGAGTTGGCTGGATACCATCTGGTGAAGCTGGTGCAAAGCTGCATTGGGTTGGTGTGCATTGGTTTGGTGTGCATTGGTTTGGAGTGATGCACCCTGCACCCATTGATTCTGCACAGCAGACACTGGCGTGCCATTAGCTTGTGTAGCTTGGTTTGGTTGCGAGATCACCTGACCATTGGCTTGTATAGCTTGGTTTGTAGGTGGCATGGCTGGCATGTTTCCATTGTGTGCATACTGTTGGTATTGGTGATACTCTGGTTGCACGTGGTTGTATGGCTGGTACTGGGGTTGTACACCATAAGCACCGTATGCCATGTTGGGCTGGTACTGCTGCTCATAAGGACTGCCTTGGGGGAGGTATGCAGGAGCAGGCTGTTGGTAGTACTGGCCTTGATATTGGTTGTTGGAGTAGAACCCGGCCTGGTTGTACTGAGGCATGTACCCCATATTGGGAGCAGTGTAAGGCTGGTTCGCTTGTGTGTAGTAGTCAGGTCTGTTCTGGTACTGGTTTGGAGTTGGATTAGGATTTGGATTTGGGGTTGGATTAGGATTTGAGTTTGAGTTTTGGTGCAGGTACTGACTCTGGATTTGCTGGATTTGCTGATTTTGCTGATTTTGGTACTGGCTGCTTGGTGCCTTAGTCTCGGTGTATAGAGACGAAGGTACAGGAACCTGTGGATTGGACATACTTTGGGAAGCCTCTGTACTTTGACGATGTTGAACAGGAGTTTGTCCACTTTGGTGGGCTGCCCGGGCCCCATGCTGGTTATGCTGATAGATTGGGTTGTATGCCGCCACAGGCCGGGCCTCGTGTGGTTTTGGTGGGGCGAATCCATACGTGGAGAAGGTTTCGTCCTTGGTCGGTCTTTTCTTGGGTGGCTCTCCATCCTTGTCTTGTTTCTTCTGTTTCTTCTTCCGCAGCTTCTCTTGCTTTCTAGCCAACTCTTGCTCGTCATCGGAAAACTCCTGTTCGTCTTCAGGAAGCTCTTCGTCGTGGCAGTTGCTGGCATCAGTGCCCTTGATTTTCTTGATGGAGTCTGTGAGAAGAAACTGTGATTCGGGCACCACGTAAAACACCTTGCTGCCCTTTTTGTCTTTCAACTTGGCAAGTTCTTCTGTGGACTTTAGAAGCACTCTATAGACGGGACTCTGCAACTTGCCAAAAGTTTCGTAAAGTGGGCCCAAGAGCAGTCGGTCTTCGAAGCACAAGATGGAGTCCTCCTTGAGGATGCGGAACTCGCCCGATACACTGGCTTTTATAATCACACTCCGTTCCACCAAGGCTGTGATATCGCCAATATACTCCAATGGAGCATCCTCGGGCACTTTGTAGTCTGCAGGAAGTTCCTGGGGTTTCTCGTCCACTTCGTTCTTGGACACGATGGGCCCTGACGGTGCTTCGTCCTCCTCCTCTAGGTTATCCTGTACATCGATATCTTTGGCATCTGGATCCTCGGACTCTGAGTCTGAGCTTGAACCCAGATCTGAACTAGAATCCAGATCTGACTGTGACCCCAGATCTGACTCTGACTCCGAGCTTGACTCGTCTGCATTGATGTCTGACTTGATACTGATCTCATCATCGGAGAACTGGGTTAACTGCTCATTCTGAGTGTCTCCCTTCAAAAAACCATTAATTCTCTCGAGCTCTTGGTCCTTTGTCTCCATGGTTTCGCCCTGTTGAGCCGACGAAGGTTGTTCAGATGACTGAATCGGACTCTTTGACCCATCATCTGTGATTATGTCATCAGCCGGACTGATCTCTTTTTTCGGTTGAGTTTCATTCTCTGCTGATGTTTCGAGAGCCACTGGATTTTCTGGTCCCACTGTATTCTCTAGTTCCACTGTATTGCTTGTTTCCAGTACTGGGTCTTCGCTTTGTTCGGTTCCAGAACTTTGAGGAATTGCACCTTCGGTCTCGCCAGTATCCATAGTATCAACCACATAGGGTGCAGCTGGAATGGCTTCTCCTTGAGCTGACTCGGTGTGTTCAGTCATCTGAAGAGTTCGCTATATACGAGCAGAGTGAGATGAGCATCGGGGTGGAATGGTGGTGCACGGGTGCACTCATAACGAGGCGAGTGGAGTTTACGCTGAAAATATTACAAGTCACATGGATGCATTCTATATATCCGGTAACACGCCAAAAGGCAAAAGTTGGCTTACAAATGCTTCTTTTTTTTTTTGCCTTTTTTGCCGGTTATTGGCGTATTGTCATGCGCACACATTGTTTAACCAAAAATGCCACACACCACAAAAACGCCCAACTAAGTAACAATGCTCGAAAATAGGTAGCAACGAGTCACGAAAATCCCAGGGAGGATTTGATTTGATTTATTGTCGATCTTTGTGTGTTCTTTGATAGAAGACAAGAGTGCGTGCATTTTGGCTGTTTTTAGAAGGGCCAGCGTTTCCATGCTTGGCGCTTATTTAAGCCATGATCGCAGCAGCCTCCTTGCCAGGTTTCAGCAGATTACGCGTTAAACAATAGGCAAGAAAAGTAACTATCAGCCACGAGATTCGTACACGGTAATTCTCAACGACTTTACATCAATGTAATTGTTAGGAGTTACAACCCGGCGGTAAAAGTGGCACCGTTGAAAATATCGTGTAACCTTTTAAGTTTTGAGCCCTCCCACTTGAGCATCAAAAACCATTTTGCTTTTACACTCCTTGTCGGTGTTCGTAACGAGGCTTCGTCACAGGGCAATCTATAGACGAAGCCCCCTTCTGTGCCTGCCTAGCTTGGCATACCGACAAGCGCACAGGTTTGTCAAAGCCCAAAATGCTCCTCACCAGCATTGTCCCCTGGTATTGTGTGCAGGCCACTGCCTTTCGCGCCCACCCATGACGGTGCAGCCGCGGCACTGCGCGCAACCCCATAAAACAGCTTCCAGCCGCTGTTCCCAGAACCGTTTTCTTTTTTTCTTTCCCAACTTCAAATCATCCAAACCAAGGTTAATCCTCACACTCCTTTTTAAACCTCCCCTCTTTTCATTGTCCTGCTTTTTAGCAATTACTTTCCTTTATCAAAACAGTATGTATCTATACTTCATGGCCCCCATGGCTCCCAATCCCTCACAAGTCAGTGGTTGAACTCAGCCAGCATCATAACCGCAATATGGACTTTAGTGGTACTCATGGTTATGTGGTTAGTGTGGTTATCCGTTCTTTCATGGTGACGAATTCGTGTCAGTCATGGTTATCCATGCCAGGCACGTAATGGTGCCTTGTATTGCTATGGATTTACACTCGGGATCGCACGCCTCCTGGCACTCGTCGTCATGGTGAGAATAGGAGCCGCCAAATGCGTGTTGCGAAGCCCCTTGGGCGCAGCCGCGTTCGGAACATTTGACCTGCGCACAGCGTGTTTTGGCGACGTTTCGCGTTTCGCGTTTCGTGTACACGCGATGCTAAGCCTGTAAAACCAATCATGCTTCCGTTTCTACGTTTCGTTATACTAACTCATTTCTAGATGAAACTCAATTCTTCCACCATTGCTGCACTTGTTTCTGTGTTGGCATCTGTTGCTGTGGCAGCTCCAGCTAGCTTGAACGATGCTGACTGCGCAGAAAAGAGATCTCACGTTCATCACATGCACAAGAGAGAAACCGTTTTGGAGTACGCTTATGTCACTGTGACTGTCGGTTCCGACGGTTTGCCTCAAGATGCTGCTCCGACAGCAGGTTCTGTCGTGGACAATGCTGCTCAAGCATCCTCTGCCGCTGGTGGAAACGTTGCACCTGCTGCTCCTTCCTCCGCTGCTGCTGATGGTGCTTCCGCCCCAATTGCAGACGCCGCTTCTTCTCTTGTTGGCGCTGCTTCTTCTGCCGCTGATGCTGTTCACTCTCAGGTTGCCGATGTTGTTTCCTCTGTTGGTGCTGCTGCATCTTCCGGCTCCTCCGGCTCGGGCTCTAGCTCCGGTGGTCTGGTGGGTGACTACCAACCTATCACTCAGGAATTCCAAGATGGTGTTTTGTCTTGTAGCGAATTCCCAACTGACCAAGGTGTGATGAACCTCGACTACTTGGGTTTCGGAGGCTGGTCCGGAATCTACAACTCTGATACCTCTACCGGTGGTACCTGTAAGGAAGGATCGTACTGTTCTTACTCATGTCAGCCAGGTATGTCCAAAACTCAATGGCCATCTGAACAACCTTCCAACGGTGTCTCTGTCGGTGGCTTGCTCTGCAAAAATGGCAAGCTTTACAGAAGTAACACGGACGCTAAAACTTTGTGTGAATGGGGACAAGACTCTGCAGTTGTTGTCAACAAGCTCTCTAAGGGAGTTGCTATCTGCAGAACCGACTACCCAGGAACCGAGAACATGGATATCCCAACGTTTGTGTCGGGAGGCTCTACTAGTCCTCTTACCACTGTGAACCAAGCTACTTACTACCAGTGGCAAGGAAAGAAGACTTCTGCACAATACTACGTGAACAATGCCGGAGTTTCTGTTGAGGATGGATGTGTTTGGGGAGATGCCAGCTCAGGAGTTGGTAACTGGGCACCAATCGAATTTGGAGCCGGTTACGACAATGGAGTTGCCTACATTGGTCTTTTCGCCAACCCCAACAATCTTAATGGAGCCAACTTCAACGTTGATATTGTCGCCGATGGCGACTCGGTAGTGTTGGGATCTTGTTCCTACAAGAACGGTAAATTCTACTCGAACGGCCAGGAGATCCCTAATGGATGTACAGCTTCTGTCACCAAGGGCCGTTGTCAAATTGTGCTCACTGACTCCAATTAGGAGCAGTCTTTGAATTGTTTAATTAGGAAAATTTTCGGACTAACTGTAGATTAGAAGAAGTATATCTTAAAGATGGTACCTCTGCGGGGAGTGCATTTGGCTCGATGACCAGTGATGTAATTCCAAAGCTCGATGACCTATGCTATGGGACTCGCGCCAAAAAGAAAGCAAATATATGCAGCCCCAAAGATAACCAGTCCTAAGCAGAAGATAAGATGACAAGCAAAAGTCAAAACCAGAGTCTATACTTAAAGACAAAAAACCTAAAAAAGCGTCAAAACGTACGGTGTCAATAATACAGAGGCAAAAAAAAACAAAGTAGAGTAACATGGATCCAAATCTGCTCAGTAACAATATACAAGCATGGACCAATGAGAACTCGAGCAGGTTTTCCCGAGGCATCATCGCAGCGTCGGAGATTCCAAGAGGCGAACGCACAGATAGTGCCGAGCGTCAAAAAAAAAAAAAAAAGGAAAGTGGCATGGGCAAAGGACATGTCCGTCGGAGTCAAGATCCATTACCCCAACCCACCCCGAATCATTCCCAGACCAGTAATCCGAAAAGCGCGCAAATAAGCGCTTCTCCGCAATTTAACTGATAAGCGGACTCCAGTGCATAGACTTGCCGTGGGAGGAAGACCCATATCACCAGTTCCTCTAAGTGCAAGTAGCAGCGACCAGCAGCGTAGGATTTTCGCGGTGAGCCGCGGCATATGCAACGAAGAACGCGGCACTTTTCTCGAGAGCTGCGGCGCTTTCCGGTATGCAACCTGGCGGCTCTCGCTCTGCAGTGCGAAATGACTCTATCCTCTCAGATGTAACTCTCAATCAACTTCTGATAAGAGACGTACATACGATCGCACATACCTGAGTACTTAATCCACTGCATTCCCTCTCTTGTAAATAATTATTGCTCGAGCTCCCATTCCCACTTTAGTTGTTGTTTCTCACTAGTCTATCTTCCAGGTTATTGGTCACGGTATAGCGCTAAAGGTTTTTGGTTGGTGCAGATTATTAATTTATTGAAGTCAAGGATTTGAAGTCAAGGATTTGAAGTCAAGAACTGGAATTCCGAGTGTATTGAATTTGAAGGGAGACTTGAAGTGTACTTTCAGAGTAATTCAAGTGCGAAATAAAAGAAGAATCTTGAAAAAGAAAAAAGAATACCCCTTTGCATCATGTCTTCCATAGGAGAAAAGAATATTGGTGGCCCCTCCAAGAACTCGCAATATGTCCGGGACGAGGAGTCGCTTTCCAGCTTGGACCCACTTGAAAAGCAAGAGGTTAAGAGAGACCTCAAAGCAAGACATATATCCATGATCGCGCTTGGTGGCACTATAGGGACGGGTCTTTTTATCTCCACCAAGACTCCTATTCAGTGTGGGCCTGTCATGGCCCTTATTTCATACTTGTTCATCACCACCTTGGCGTACTCGGTGACTCAGTCGTTGGGTGAGATGGCCACTTATATTCCATGTTCGGGCTCCTTCACGCAGTTTGCTGCTAGGTTCTGCTCACCAGCCCTCGGCTGTGCCAACGGCTGGATGTATTGGTTCTCGTGGGCCATTACGTTTGCTTTGGAGATCTCTGTGGTGGGCCAGATCATCCAGTACTGGACGTATAAGGTACCTTTGGCTGCATGGATCACCATTTTCTGGATTCTCATCACCATCTCCAATATGTTCCCTGTGAAATTTTATGGAGAGTTTGAGTTCTGGATTGCCACCGTTAAAATCATTGCTGTCCTTGGCTGGTTGATCTATGCCTTGTGTATGGTGTGTGGTGCAGGACAGACCGGTCCTGTGGGATTCAGATACTGGCGTAATCCTGGCCCTTGGGGTGGCGGAGCTGGCTTTGTGCATAACCTTAACACCGACCGTTTCTTGTCCTGGTTGTCTTCGTTGATTTCCGCTTTGTTCACCTTCCAGGGTGTGGAGTTGGTGGGTGTTTCTTGCGGAGAGTCTGCCAACCCTAGAAAGACCGTTCCTTCCGCCATCAAGAAGGTTATCTACAGAATCGTCGTATTCTACATCTTGTCCATCTTCTTCATGGGCTTATTGATCCCATACAACGACCCCAAGTTGAAACTGCAAGATGGTGAACCTTTTGCTGCCACCTCCCCTTTCATTGTTGCCATGAAGAACTCAGGTACCCCTGTTCTTCCTGACATCTTCAATGCCGTGATCCTCATTGCCATTATTTCTGCTGCCAACTCCAATGTATACTCTGGTTCCAGAATTTTGTATGGCTTGGCTCAGGCTAAAGTGGCCCCAAAGGTGTTTCTTAAAACGACCAAGCAGGGTATTCCATACGTGTGTGTGTTATTCACGGCATTGTTCGGTGCCTTGGGCTACTTGGTGCTTTCCAGTGGCGGAAACAACGTTTTCAACTGGCTTTTGAACATCACCGCTGTGGCTGGCTTGATCACTTGGGTCAGTATTTCCTTCTCACACATCAGATTCATGAACTGCTTGAAAGCAAGAGGCATGGGCAGAGACTTCTTACCCTTTAAAGCCATGTGGATGCCATTCCAAGCCTACTACTCGTTTGTCTTGGGATTCATGTTGGTCTTTGTGCAGGGATTCTCATGTTTCTATGGTATCACCGCTTCACTGTTCTTCACCGCATACATCTCGGTCATATTATTCTTTTTCGTTTGGGCACTTGCACATTTTTACTATAACGGCAAAAACTCATTCAAGCTCAACACCCTTTTGATCCCATTGGATGAGATCGACATTGACACTGGAGTCAGAGAAATCGACGATATGGTCTGGGAAGAGACCACGCCTACCACCTTCTGGGGTAAGCTTGGTGCTAAGCTATCTTAGAGGCATAAACACTGATTGTATACAATCAATTCATAATTGACTAATAAAATATACTGGCATGAAACTAGACTAAAAAACAGTAGGCTATTGACATACCAGAACTACTAAACCAAAGACTTGCCAAATAAAAGACTGTCAATGGTCAAATGTCTGATGTCTATGAGTATCTTAGTGCGCGATAGATATATGCACAATTTTCCAACCCATCTCTTTCATAATGTCGGAACCGGCTAAAGACATATCCGGTGATTCAAAACAAGATCCAAAGAGTCTGGCCGACCAGAAATTGGCCGAGAAGAAACCTGCTGTGGATGTGAAGTTGCTCGACCAGCAGCTTGCGGAAATGGACTCCGATGAGTTTGACTCTGATGATGATCATGACGGCTGCGCCTGTTGTTCTGGGGTAGGACAAATCAGACAAACATAATCAGGCGATTCTCTATGTATCGATTTTTAATCATTCCGTATTTGTTTTGTACAATCGTTCATAGCCTCTTCACTATAGATATACCATAATCATAATATTCCATAGTTATCTCATAGTCCATAGTTCCACCATTATAATCGACTCACCAAGTACGCGTAGATATTTCACACTATAGAGTTGCCCACTATAAAAATTGCTCTGATTTCCAAGAATTCATATCTCCCCTCATTATAGCTCTCCATAATTCACTCACTTCTTCCGGACACTTCTGCGAGCTGATTGACGGGTGCTTCGCCTTGTTTTAAGCGTATCTTCCTCCTTTTTTGCATCTGGTTCTGGAACATCCGGTGCTTCATCGCCGGCGTTTGTCTCTTGGGGCTCTTGCTTCGCCATATCATGACTCTCCGGATCCACGAGAGGTTTGTTTTCTATGGTCTCGGTAGTAGAAGGGGTGATGGGGTCTGGGGTGAGTTCTGACCGAGTTCTCCGTTTCGCTGCGGATGCAGACGGGCTGGACCTCAGCTGACGTCTCTTGGCGCTAGTATCATTTCCCCCTAGCTTAGCTACGGACCGCGTGCGTTTTCGGGTGGCTGGTTCTTCCGAAACTGGGTCCTTTTTCTTCGTTGTATTGGACTTTCGACGTCCTCTGGCAATATGTGCATTCTTCAAAACCTCTTCGTCCTCATCCTTCAACCTAGACAAGTCAACCATATCCTCACCCTCCACGTCGCTTAGTTCCGAAGAGTAGAGATCCATGGCTGCGTCGTTGTCTAGTTCCGGCTCGGCAGGAACAGTAGGTTTCTCCTCCAATATGGGCTTCTCGTGCTTCTCGTTTTCCAACTCGTTTTCAATGTCATTGACCTCTTTCATGTTAAAGTGTAGTGCCAATTTGGCCCATACTTCCGGAACAGTGAATATAGAGCCCTTGGTATTGTTGTTGAGGTGCTGTACGATCACCTGGACCCTTTCCTCCGCCTGAGGGCCTGCAGGCTTGTGGTCACAGATCAAGCTGAAGAGATTGACCTCTTCCTCAGCAGTCCACAGTCGAGACATAGTCGCGTATTCAGAACTGGGTCGTCAATATTGGTACGAGGAATTCAATAGTGGGGGAGTAGGGATGTAGTAGTGCGGTGAGATATTTAGTATAGTATATGTATATATGTATGTATGTATATGTATGTATGTATGTATGTATATGAGCATGAGTCGCGATTCCTACGCTATAATGGAACCACTGCTTCTAGACTAAGCAATGCTAAAGTATGCCCATAAATTATGGATTGAGTGCTGTCTCCAATTCAACCCTCTTTTAATGCTTAAAGTATTCTCTTGGTATCTCCAGAAAAAAAAAAACCTCAATATCTTTTATCCTTGTATATATATGGCTTACTTGAAACCCACTGGTTTCTCTCACGCACGACTTTTCAAGCACTTTTTTCTCACCTTCACTCGCATCTTCAACCACAACCCCCACAGCACCAGATGCCCAGGAGAGCCTCCAATCTATTTTCCACGGCTAGGGGCCGTGTGCGTGCGTCCATGAACAAGTACAACTTGTTCAATTTGTACAAAAAGCTGCTGATCAAGTATAACGGCATGACCTTGTACCAGCAGAAATGGACTGCCAAGAGAGAGACCAGAGCCTACCACGGAGAGCACTTGACCGAGAGCCGCTGGAAGACGTTGTTCCTGCCTAATTTGGAATCCGTGGCCCAGTTGGATGCCTCCTTGAAGGGTGTGGATGTGTCGCCCACGCCCATGTCCTTGCAGACGTATGCTGTGTTGGAAAAGCGCCTTGAGTTTGCGTTATTCCGCTCCATGTTTGCTTCCTCCATCAGACAAGCGCGGGAGTTTATCAAGAATGGTCACGTACAGGTGAATGGTGTTACCATCAAGCATCCATCTTTCCCCCTTAAGAGTGGAGACATCTTCAACGTCAACCCACAGAAGGTGATGCTTGCCATGGGTAGAGTCAAGCCCAGCCTTGAAAAGGCCATCAAAGTGGACAATAAACAAATTGCAGTGTGGAACAAGTACGTCAGTGCTGCTAAACTGAACCCCAAGGATGTGTGGGACTTGAAGCAGAACAAGCCCGAGTCATTGAACACTTTGGAGAACGGAAACCCCTCCCGCCTAGAATCCATCAAGGGCTTTAACAATTCGGTGGAGGTAGAAATGCTCAAGACTCAAAAGCTCACGACCAGGGAAAGCATATTGGCCAAGGTCTTGGCCCGTGCGGGTGGAAAGCCCGTGGAAGAAGTCACAAGTGACCAGTTTCTCAAGATTGTCACCGGATCCAAGTCCGACCTGGAAAAGTGTCTTGAAGTCTACACCATCTTGAAGAAAGCTGACCACGACTTGGTCAAGGCCCACTCCGAGGAAGCTTGCAAGAATTTCATTTCTACCAAGAGTACGGAGTTTTCGTCAGCAGATGCCGCTAAGGATGCGGCACATGTGAGGAAAATGCTCAGTGAGGTTGTCACGCAGCAATTAGAGCGGATCCGGGTCAATGCCGAGCAACTGAAGATGCCTGAAGATGCCAAGTCGCTTCCATTCAGCACGAACTTTGGCAAGAAGTTGAAGTACGTGGCCCCATTGAAGGCAGATGAGGTGATGGAAAACGAGGCCAGTGCAGTGGTCAACCTTCCTTGGCAAAAGGGCTTGTTTGGTCGTCAAAACCCCTCCAAACCATACTTCACGCCATGGACCCCCCGGGCCTTCCTCGGCGCCTTTGCCATCTTGCCCCATCACATTGAGATCTCCTTCGAGACATGTCATGCGGTATACTTGAACGACCCAGTTGCAAGACCAGGTCATTCGGAGGTCATCACGCCTTTCCCGGACCATGTTCATGAAAGAGCGTACATGTACTACGTTAGAAACGGAATGTGAGCTTGTAAATAATATAATCGGGATGAAAGATTTAGAGTGAATAGTGAGAGTAGAAGAAGCAGAAGTAGTGAGTAGAACAGCCAGTAAATCTAGACATTCTTTCAGCCATTCTTTCAGTAAATATGTGGTCAATATGTCGTCAGTATTTCAATAAATATTAAGGTATTGTTTTGGTGATCCAGAATATGTGACCTTAAATAAGGTTGCTTGTTAAGATTTAAATGTAAATAGTGTGCATTGGTTTTAGTATGGTACATAAATTAGTATACCGAAAATTAATGTGTGAATTTATAGTGTGAATTTATAGTGTGAATTTATAGTGTGAATTAATAGTGTGAACTGATAGTGTGAATTAGTAAGTGTACTCAGAATCAATAGAGAATGAGAACCTGATGAGAACCTGATGAGAACTAATGAGAACCGATGGGAAAATCAAAGTCATTGGAAGTGTGCGCATTCTTTTAGCGTATGCCTAGGGTTTCTTATAGAACAGTAAGAGCAGCCTTCAAGCAGTCGCGCCTTCTCCCGCCTCTACTCCATGCCACCAAGTCCTTAGACCAAGCCAGGAACGAGCTTCGGTGGATCAAGACGGAGCTTCATAAGAGTAAGTGGGCCGATGCTGTGAAAAGACGCTCTCGCTTGGAGCCCTTACAGTATATCCTAGGCACGCAGCCGTTTGGAGCTTTGGAGATCAAGTGCAAGAAGAACGTGCTTATACCCAGGTGGGAGACGGAAGAATGGGCTCTGAAGGTGGGAGAATTGCTAGCGCTGTTGGATCAGGAGCTAAAGGTTGTGGATGCATGTACGGGAAGTGGGTGTATTCCGTTGTTGGTAAAGGCGATGGCTCCGAAATGCCTGGTTCTGGCCTTTGATTACTCCAAACATGCCTATGAGCTTGCCATGGAGAATAGGAGCAGATGTGATCTTGATGTAAAAGTTTACCAGGCTGACTTGTTTGATGTGAATGTCTCCAAATACTTCTCTGAGGTGGACCTCGTGACTTCTAACCCTCCATACGTATTCCAGGATGACTACGAAAAGCCACTAGCTTTCAATGGAATTGAGCAGTCTGTGAGGCTCCATGAGCCTGCCGATGCTTTGATTGGAGGTGTGGAGTTCTATGAGCATCTCATGGAGAACCTCGTCAAGCCTTTGAATGCCAAGGGACTTGTTTTTGAGCTAGGCTATGAGGACCAGGTCATCGAGACCTCGAGATTGCTTCCTGAAGGCTGGGAATGGGGGAGGTACTATGACTCTGCTAACAATCTACGGTGTGTGGTCGCTTGGAGGACTGATTCGCACATGGCTTTTTTAAGTGAGCTTGTGGAAAAGTAGATTGAATGATGGAACGATTGTATTAAAACCATACACATAATAAGTGATAGAAATATGTACTGTATCCATGGGTTATTACTTGTACGAGTTCAAAAGTTGTGAGTTTTGAGTGATAACTTATGAGTTTTAAAAGATAAATTATGAGGTATGAGTGATTTAGAATGTCCTATAATTATGTATATCATTCTCAGGATCGTATCTCGTCCACCATTTCTGTATCTGTAATGGACTTGGGAGTTTCCAGTGCCTCCTGAACCTCTGCTCCTTGAGCTGGAGCGTCTGCTTCTTGGGTTCCTGGGGGATTCTGCTTGGGCTTCTTTCTGGTGCCCTTACCCACGGCTTGGATAAAGCCCTCGGCAGGGAATACCCTGGTGCCACTCAAAATGTAGCCTCCGTAACCCTTCAGAGTCATGAGAGGATGCAATCTGCCCTGGATGGTTTGGTAAGCACGGGCCCTGGTCTCAAAGATGGATGGGGCCAACACCGTCTTCATACACGAGAAGGCATGTTGGGTCTCCAACAACACTTCCTTGAACTGACTGTAGAACACCAAAGGCCGTGAGCCTCCCACACGATGGACTGTGTAGGGCAAGATGGAGGGGATTTTGAGGGCTGTGACGGAAACAAGAGCATCGAAGTTACCTTCGATCACCATTTCCAAAGCATGGTTGATCTCTGCGGCCCTCTTCAGTCTTCTCTCGTACTGGAGTTTTTTGGTGGGCTTCATCTCCTCAACCTCGTTCTCAGGGAGTTCTTCCCAGTGGATCATTTCGTTTTCTGGCTCAGCAAACTGAAGCCAGCTCAAGGTCTTGATCATCTTCTTCTGGAACTCCTCAGTATAGTTGGAGTGGCGCAAGGCTGCCAAGTTTGCATGCTCGTTTTCATGGACAAGAAGAATGGTTCCTTGTCCTTGCATCCGCTCCAACATGGCATATGTCACCACACCAGAAGTATCGTCAATGACAAGATACTTCCCTCCAGGTCTGATATTGGCATGACTGAGGAGCATACCTAAGGTCTCGTCGCTCATCTCCATGATCTTTTGAGAATCCTTTTCAATGTAGTATTGAAGAAGCTGTGACAGGCCCAAGTACTCCACCTGGAACCGGCGCAAGAACTTCTGCTGCTTACGGCGTAAATACTTCTGCTGAGAGAAGATGGTCTTCTTGTCGAAAGCAGAGTGGCCCGCAATGATCTGGTCGATGATTTTCTGACCAATATCCGAAGAGGCGCCCGACTTCTTGAGCTCGTCGATCTGCTTATTGTCCAATTTCTGGATCTTGGACCCAATATTGATGATATCCTGGTTAGACTCGGCACTGACCTCGAAGAACCGCGTCACCTGGTCCTTGGTGAGCTGTGAGTCGTCAAGCTCATTTTCCAATGGCTCATCATTGACGCTGGTCAACGATTTCACCGGAACTGCCTCGTGATCCTCGACGATTTCAAACGTTGTGCCATAGGGATGCCCGAATATGCTGGTAGCTTTAAAGGAGCCGAATTTGCCCAAACTGATGAGCCCATCTTCTCTGAGGTAGGAGATCTTCAACCCTTCAGAGGGTAACCGGATGAGCACGTGCTGCTTGGCCACGATGGTGTGACGGCTTTTTTCCATGTCCATAGCCTGTAGTGAAGCTGCGTAGTGAAGCTGCGATGCATCGGCTCCATCACTTCTGTCATGGCGGACTGCAGCTAGTGCGACTCCAGACCCACTCACGAGATCCTACCAATGTTCCTACTTACTGTGACTCTACACTTTTTGGATTTTTTTTTTCCTTTTCTTTCCTCCTTTCATTTTCGGACACTTCTCTAATTTGCATCACTATTTTGAAAATTACCTACTCAGTTTTTCCACATACACAGTACTTCTACATGCATCTGTTCTTATATACTTCATTAAACCCATTGGGGAACAACCCATTTGATAAGCCGAACCTGAACGGTCAGAACTTAGTGAGCCACTACGAAAAAAAATACTTAATGAAGTCATAATGGTACTGGTTTTATCCAGTAGTATTTAAGTGACTCATCTTGGCTTGTAGCTGGTGCTGGGAATTATACTGATAGTCTTGTTTTCTGGTAGTGGTATTGACCTGCATTAACCAGTATCAGTACTTAGCAGCAGTATGTGTCAAGATGGATTTTATACATAGTGGAAGAACATAAACTCATTTTTTGTAAAGCTATATAGAACTAATTTTTTTCTCGTAGCGGACCAATGGCCCACGACTGGCATACCTGGCTAAATAGGTACTTTCCAGACACTAATGAGACCAAAAAAAAACATGTCGAAATTCTGACTTACTATTCAAATCCCGTTGTATTTAATAAAAATAGGCTGTATGAAACATTCATTCATCGAATTAATTAGTAATCGGTATAGACGATACATACTCTAGTATTAAGTCCATGTACCAACTTTACTCTTTCCTTTATATATACTTCCAATCTTGACCTCTTCAATTTCTTCTTTCTTAAAAAAAAAATGAAAACTCTTTGACTTATGCCTCATACTTTGTCTTGTTGAAGTTCTTATGTGTATGTGTATTACTGTGAAAGGCTATCCTAGTCAGCCCAATGAATCAAAGAGTAGTAAATTCTGATAAATAAGTTCTAAAAAAAAAACAGAACGATCGAAAAAATGAGTAAAAAAATGAATAAAAAAATGAAAAATCAGACAATATGAAGGTTCAAAACACTACACTTTAATTCCAGATCTCTTCGGTACTTTCTTGGTCTCTATTCATTACGTTACATGTATCGATGTTGTATAGACAGTACGGTGCGGAGGGTTAGCCGGAGGCCAGTGAGCATACAACCAAGCTAGACACCAATAAACACTACATAGGCCAACATGCCAATCTAAACAGTATACTGATATTCAATTCATTCAAAAAAAAAAAACCTCTTTTCCTCCAAATTAAACATATCTCAAATCCTAAATTCCTGCTTTTAATTTCTATTCTACTTTCTACCACCTCTTTCCTCGGGCCTGTTTCTTTAGGCCTGTTATTTCTCTCCTATCTCATGGTCGCACTCTTGCACCCAGAGATTTTTTCGAAGCGAGCCTCATCGCATTTTTTCAGCCAAACTACACCATCTCTTCACATCATGGGTAGAAGAGCCAAAAGCAAGCAGGAAGCACCTCCTTCGTTGGAGGAGTTCACTGGGACCAAATCAGGAGGCTCCAAGAAATATTCCAAGGACAAAAAGCGGGCCGGTGATGCCGCACCAAAAGGCAGAAGAGCTGCTAAGAGAGCTCGCAAGCAGCGTGAAGATGAGGAGGAAGCTCCCGCTGATCTCCCAGAAGTCGACTACGAGGAGTTGTCGTCGGCCAAGAAATCGTTGTTTGATGATGATGACGACGCCAACGACGAGTTTGGTTCCGACCTCGAGCCCGAGAACGATGAGTATGTGGACTCAGATGAAGAGGCCCGTGTGCGGCCCATGTTTTCCGACGATGAGGATGACGACGAATTGGAGGGCTTAAATGCAGAGAATATGGAGGCCTTTTCGCGTCAGTTGGACCACGAGGATGAATTGGAGGCCGAGGAGGCCCAGAAGGAGTTGGTGGAAGGTGCTGTGCAGCCCCGGGCCCAGGTCTTGCCCACCGAGGAAGAAGAGGAAGAGATGGCCAAACGTCCTGTGGATGTTACCTCCGTCAGAACCCGGATGCTTGAAATCGTCAAGGTTTTGGAGAACTTCAAAGAGTTGGCCGAGGAGGGTAAGTCTCGTGCTGACTATGTTAGCAGACTCATTAAGGACATTAGTGAGTACTTTGGTTACTCTGAATTTTTGGCCGAGAAGCTCTTTAACTTGTTCGTTCCAGCTGAAGCCATCGAGTTCTTCGAGGCAAACGAGGTCGCCAGACCCGTGACCATCAGAACTAATACCTTGAAGGCCAGAAGAAGAGACTTGGCCCAGACCTTGGTCAACCGTGGTGTCAATTTGCAGCCTATTGGCAACTGGACCAAGGTGGGTTTGCAGATCTTCGATTCGCAGGTCCCCATTGGTGCCACCCCTGAATACTTGTCTGGACAGTATATTCTACAAGCAGCCTCGTCGTTCTTGCCGGTGATGGCTTTAGATCCCCAAGAAAATGAGCGTGTGTTGGATATGGCCGCCGCTCCCGGTGGTAAAACCACTTATATCTCTGCCCTTATGAAGAACACCGGGTGTGTGTTTGCTAATGATGCCAACAAGGCCAGAACCAAGTCGTTGATTGCCAACATTCAACGTTTGGGATGCAAAAACACTATTGTGTGCAACTACGATGCCCGTGAGTTCCCCAAGGTCATTGGAGGCTTCGACCGTGTCTTATTGGATGCTCCATGTTCTGGTACCGGAGTCATTGCCAAGGATGAAAGTGTCAAGATCTCGCGTACCGAGAAGGACTTTATTCAGATCCCACACTTGCAAAAACAACTATTGTTGAGTGCCATTGACTCGGTCAACGCCCACTCTAAGGCTGGAGGTGTCATTGTCTACTCCACGTGTTCGGTTGCCATTGAGGAAAATGAGGCTGTGGTGGACTATGCATTGAGAAAGAGGCCCAACGTTAGGTTGGTCGATGCCGGCTTGAAGATCGGAAAAGAGGGCTTCACGTCCTACAGAGGAAAACACTTCAGCAAACACCTTTCTTTGACGAGGCGTTACTACCCCCACACATACAACGTGGACGGCTTTTTCGTGGCTAAGTTCAAGAAGATTGCCTCTTCTCCACACGACATCACCAAGTCCGGTGCCAAGGAGAAGGAGATGTCAGCCAGAGCTGAAGCCGAGGAGGAGGGAATCATCCACGACGATTTCGCCGAGTTCGAGGCCGACGAGGACAAGGAGTTGATCGAGAAATCCGTCAAGAGAAGTATGAAGAGGAAGGGTCTCAACCCCAACGCAAAGAAATAGTGTATATTATAAAGAAACACCAAAATGTCAACGATTACCACTATCAACGAGTAATAAACTATCATCGATATATTTCCTATATACTCTTGAAGTCGCGGAGAGAGTAGTTGCCCAAACCATGCTCCTTAATGTACTCGTCTCCATATTCCTCGTACTCCTCTCTTGTCACGTAACCTTCTTGTGCCTCTGGCGACTGGGCCCATTTCTGCATACCCCTCCATGAGTCCAAAATAGCATCCTCGGCATCATACACATTCAAAGGTGCTCCTGTGGGCAAGAACTCGGTCAACTCGCTTTGTAGTCTTCCTGAAAAGTTGGGAAGCAAGGACCCACCCCCCGTAACGAGAATGTTCTCAATCATGGCTCTGGACTTACCTCCTGACTCGAAGTTCTTGTCTGAATTTCTTGTGAGCAAGTTTTGAATCACCTCCGGAATACCGGCCAGATCTAGACCACCGATGTGAGGTTGGAAGTAAATTTCAGGCACCCTGATTCTCTCTATGTTGATGTGGACCTGGTGATTCCTGCGTATTATCTCCGGCTCAGTCATTAATTCATCTAGCTCATGTCCTTCGGCCTGCATCTTCACCATCAAGTTGGGACGAGGCCCATTGATAAATTTGTGCAACACTGAGTTTTTCCAGTCGAACTTTTGTGATGCTGCCAATGTGTCTTCTTTGTTGAAGTCGGGGTCGAAATCAAGCAACTCTTGTTCGATTCGTAAGATCTCGTTGTGTGTTGTTTCTTGCTCCTCCTCCAAGGTAGCATTGCTGATATCACGATATGCATTCCAGTCCGCATCATTGGTACCAAACGTGTCATTGGGGTCGTTGTCAATGGTGGCAGCAGCACTGGTTCGTTGCCGTTTCTTGCCGTTGGCGGAGTTAGTGGCCTTATCATTTGCAAGATCGGCAATGTTTCTCATTCTCTCCTGTGCAGCCATGGATTTTCGGTCCTTCATGGCCTCCATCATCTTCAGTCGGGACTTGAGCGTCTCCACAAGCTCAGCGAGCTCGAGCCTCTTGGTCTTACTCCAATCGTCAAGGTCTCTTTTTCTCCATTCCTTTTGCTCCTGGATGTACTTGAGCTTTTGCTCCTCTTCCTTGAGCTTCTCCTCTCTGAGCCTCAAGCGTGCTTCGTAGTTGGCTTTGAGAAGTTTTTGCTTGCGTTTTTCCTTAATTTCTTCGTCGTTCAATTCGGTGTCTGGTATCTCTGCCAAGGGCCAAGCCACCGCGGGATCTTCTTCCTCTTCCTGGCCATCGTCTTCTTGTCCTAACGACCGCTTGAGTGTTTTTTGCAAATTGAAGATGTACTTGTTCAAATCAGCCACATTTTCAAAATCCTCTTCGACAGCCCGACGCTCTGCCTCGGTCTTGCTGAGACTTGAGAGCGACTCTTTTAGGTCAGTATAATATACAAGCTCTTTTTGTTTCTGCGCAATGTTCTCCAAACGTTTCTTCTGTGCTTGCTCCTGGAGACGTCTTCCGTTTTCTTTTCTTCTTTCGGCCTGACGAGCAAGTTCTTCTTCGGACTTCTTAGCCTTTTCTGGAGCGGCCTCGTATGGAACTTGGATCAACACATCTTTCTCGATGAGATTGTCCATATCCAAGTAATGACTCAATTCGGCATCATAATCCTTAGACACGTATGCATGATCATGAATGATGTGCTTAGTATGGTCGCTATTGATCCGAGACGGGAAGTAAGGGTACTTAAGAGCCAAAGCCTTTTGAAGAAACTGCAGCTCTGCCTCGCCTCCCCAGTCTATTCTTTTGCAATTCTGCATGATTCCTTTTCCGTCTAGAACAGGAATGATGTGGGTCAGGTTGTTCCCCACACCCACCACAATGCCATCTTTTTTTGGAGAGTTGTGGTAGAATGAGAATAGAGAGTCGATTCCAAATGCAACCTTGGGTGCCTTGTAGGCCTCAAACAAAATTTCGTACATCCCCTTACGGTGGTTCAACGAGGCCGCAACAGGTTCCGTCATGATGATAGGATTATCAACAAAACCACTCGACGTGATGCCTAAGTGTTCCAATGAGTAGTCTAGTATGCTCTCCACTGAGTCCCAGTTAGTGATCATCAGAGAATCGAACGGCGACTTGGCCCCGCTTCTCAATGTGGGATAATACTCTGCCTCTCTGAAGATATCATTCCCCACTATGGTGAGAGTGATGTTCTGCTTTCTGTCACGATATTTGGAGATGAGATTGGGGAACACATTGTTGGGGTTTTTGGAGTTGGTCATGCCTATCTTGAGGGAATCTGACCCAAAGTCTATGGCTATGGGTACTCCGGGCTGGTAGTCATTGTAGAAGGGCTCAGGCTCCTGAGGGGCCCTTGTTTCCCGAATAGTATGCACTTGCAAGTCCGCATGCTCTTCTATTTCACTGTGCATGGTGTTGAGCTGCTGGTCGGTTTTAGGGGGGTTGTTCTGGCTTGAGTGTGGGTTGATAGAGGACTAGAAGCTCCGAGCATTTTTTGCGTGGCCCTCACGCGTGCGATATCTAAACTATGTAGCATCCAGAGGAGCCATCTCTAGACCACTAAATAAGAGATCCATGGAATTTATAATAATAAAAAAGCTGTCCAAGTGGGTTTCTTGGGGGTGTTAGTATTTTGATAAAGTGAATTTATTCATAGATATACACGTGTGTTATTCTAGAAGCTAGTCTGGGCTGGAAACCACGATAGGGTCACGTGCAGAGAGACGGGACGGCCCTCAAAATCTCCACCTGATCCGTCTCTCGCCTCAACAAGCAAACATGCCGCCAAACCCAAACACCGAGGACAACCAATTGAATGTGCAAGGCTACAATATAGTCACCATTCTCAAGCGCTTGGAAACCGCCACCTCCAGATTGGAGGATATCACCATTTTTCAGGAGGAAGCCAACAGAGCCAGCAAACTGGGTTCGCTGTTGCCCCAGTCCATTGCCGGCACGCCTGAAACAAAGCCTGGAGCAGTTGAAGAGTCAAAATCCATTGCACCTTCTGCAGAATCCAAGTCCAGTCCAGCACCTGATAAGCCCAAGTATGTTGAGGAGTTTGAATTGTTGGTTCAACAGAGAGTGGTTCCATTTGTTGACTTGTCTAATCAGATCGATTCCCTTTTGGGCGAGGCAGCATCTATCTTAAAGGATGCTTTTGACGAGGAGGCCAAGTTTTTGGGCTATGTGTCTGAATCCAAAAAACCGGATGACAGTGACCCTGCTTTGATGGAGGCAATTAAGCCTATCAATGAAGATATCCTCAAGATTTCCACTTTGAAGGACAAGAACTTCCGCTCCGAATACCCCAAGCACTTGAGTGCTTTCAGTGATGGTGCTCCTGTTGCTGGTTGGATTGTCACACCTACCCCGGTCGGGTACATTTCCGACTTCAAGGACAGTGCTCAGTTCTGGACGAACAAAGTCATGACTGAGTACAAGGAAAAGGACCCCCGCCATGTTGACTGGGTCAAGGCTTTCATGGCCATTTTCGATGCCTTGATTGCTTACGTCAGGGACTACCATAAAGCTGGTCCTTCCTGGAATGCCCAGGGTAAGCCTTTGGCTGACTCGATTCTGGCAAGCAAGGACGTGAAGGCCACCCCAGCCCCAGCCGCAGGCGGTCCACCAGCCCCTCCTCCACCTCCACCAGCCAATTTGTTTGACGAAGCTTCGAATTCAAAGTCAGGTGGCATTGGTGCAGTCTTTGCAGACTTAAACAAAGGAGCTCTGGTCACTTCCGGCTTGAAAAAGGTGGACAAGTCTCAAATGACCCACAAGAACCCCGAGTTGAGAAAGCAAGAGCCTGTCAACAAAAGGCCTCCTCCTCCCAAGAAACCCACTAACTTGTCGACTGCTTCAAGCATCCCCAAGAAGAAGCCTGCTCGTAAAGAGTTGGTAGACGGAACCAAGTGGATTGTTGAGAACTTCACTGAAGCTGATGCATCTGAGCCTATCAAGATTGAAGTAGAGAGAACTCAATCTGTGTTCATTGGTAAAACTAGTGGAGTGACGATTCAAATCCAGGGTAAAGGTAATGCAGTTTCCATCTCGGATACTGTGAAAACAGGCGTTGTTGTCGACTCGTTGATTTCTGGTATTGATGTGATCAAGTCTACTAAGTTTGGTCTACAGGTTATGGGCTTGGTGCCGCTTATCAGCGTTGACAATAGTGAAGAGGGAAGTGTCTACCTTTCTCAGGAATCGGTGGACGCAGAAAGTCAAATTGTCAGCTCCAATACGACAGCGTTGAATATTAACGTTTTGAAAGATGACGACTATGTGGAATTACCCGTTCCAGAACAAATCAGCCACACTATAAAGAACGGAAAGCTTGTTTCGGAAGTGGTTGAGCATGCGGGCTAAGCATGTCACCACATGCCAGGCAAATGCGTAGAGGCAATACTCCGCCAAGATTAGGAATGGCGGGCACTTTTCACTACAAGATTACGAATTTCCATAAGAATACCAAGCTAGTATAATTATCCGCTTCCTGCGGTAGCTCGTGCAGTAAGAGGCTTCGATTTGCCTAGATGAGGCCCTGGTCACGTGTACGCGAAAACGGTAGAATGTTCTACAAAAAGAAAGTGAGAAGAAAATCTCTTCAATATAGAGCGGAACATTCTCATTTAAGCCTCTCCTTTCTACCTCTTAATTTTCAATCGGTTTTTCAATAGACGCATCCTAGCATAATGGTCAGGGATACAACATATTATGATCTTTTAGGCGTTGAGGTCACCGCAAGCATTGTGGAGTTAAAAAAAGCCTACAGAAAATCAGCCTTGAAATACCACCCCGACAAGAACCCATCTCCAGAGGCCGCAGAAAAATTCAAAGAGTTGTCTAAAGCATATGAAACTCTTTCAGATGCCCAAAAGAGAGAGATATACGACGCTCACGGTGAAGAAGGCTTGAGTGGAGCCGGAGGAATGGGTGGAATGGGCGGTATGGGTGCCGATGACATTTTCTCGCAGTTCTTCGGAGGAGGATTTGGTGGCATGGGCGGCCAATCCAGAGGTCCTGCCAGAGGAAAAGACATCAAACACACTATCGCATGTACCTTGGAGGAGTTATACACTGGTAGAACTGCCAAGTTGGCCTTGAACAAGACCATCTTGTGTAAGCTGTGTGACGGCCGTGGAGGTAAAGATGGCAAGATCAAGCAATGTAGCCCTTGTCATGGTTGTGGTATGAAGTTTGTTACCAGACAAATGGGTCCAATGATTCAAAGATTCCAAACAGTTTGTGACACTTGTTCCGGTACTGGTGACATTTGCGACGCCAAGGACAGATGTACTGTCTGTAAAGGAAAGAAGACACAGGCCGAACGCAAGATCTTGCAAGTTCACATCGACCCCGGTATGAAGGATGGCCAAAGAGTTGTCTTCTCCGGAGAAGGTGACCAAGAGCCCGGTGTCACTCCAGGTGACGTGATTTTTGCCGTCGATGAGAAGCCTCACAAGGAGTTCACCAGAAAGGGTAACGACTTGTACTACGAGTGCGAGATCGACTTATTGACTGCATTGGCTGGCGGTGATGTTTCTTTTAAGCACATTTCTGGCGACTACATCAAATTCCTGATCTTGGCTGGTGAGGTTATTGCCCCAGAGGCTTTGCGTGTCATTGAGAAGCAAGGTATGCCAGTTTACAGAAGTAGTGACAAGGGTAACTTGTTCATCAAGTTCACCGTCAAATTCCCTGAGAACAACTTTGCCTCTGAGGAGAAGTTGAAGATGTTGGGAGACATTTTGCCCCCAAGAACCAAGTACACTATTCCTCAGGGTAAGGAGGTGGACGAGTGTGATTTGCAAGTTGTCGACCCAAGAAAGCATCAACTGGGAGGCAGACGCGATGCTTACGACTCTGATGATGAAGAGGGTGGTCAAGGTGGACCAGGTGTTCAATGTGCATCTCAGTAAGGGGATGGTAATTTTTCGGGGAACTCGCCGGCGCACAATTTTTCAACTACTTTCAAGTTAGCAGCTAGTTCTATTTATTTAATCGTGAAAGCTTGAACGTAATTCACTTTAATCTTTGGATTGCCATGAAGTAGTTTCCGCATTTGGCGTTCTCAGTGAATCTCCACCCATATGCTGGCAAGTACATACAACCGCGAGAGTCTGCCACCTTAAAAGAGTCGCTGAACTCACTATTCTTGAGCCATTGCCGGATCTCATCTTCATTGATGTACTTCTCCAAAGTGTGTGTTCCCACAGGAACAATCTTTAAGATATGCTCGCCCATGAAGATGGTGGTAAACCAACTGATAAAGTCTCGGTTAATGGTGGACAAGAAAAGCCATCCGCCCTTGTCTAAACGGTTGAATATCTCGGTGAGGATTTGAGCAGGGTACTGGACATGCTCCAACATCTCAAAGGCCGTTATCAAGTCGAACTTCTCATCCTTGGGCAAGTCTTCCAAAGCAGTCAACTCGTACAGTATGATATTATCCAAGGCCGGGTCGAGCTTCTGGTGGAGTTTTGCTGCCTCCAACACGTCGGAAGAAAGATCAATACCCTTAACAGAATCAACGTAACTTAGTCTGGCCAAAGACTCAGACAAGATGCCTCCACCACACCCTACGTCCAATGCTCTGAGCAGCTTTTCATCAAAGATCTCATCCCGTCGATCCTCTTGTTCCTGCATGATCCGGTCCTTGATTGTGGGAGGAAGTAGATCCAAACTGTAGGACGGTATGTAGATTTCGTCATTTTCAGACTCTGCAGCCTCATTCAACTTCTCGTGAGTCCTCATAATGAGATTAATGTAGTCCACCCTGAGCAAGTTCATCTTGTGAAGAATTCGTTGGGGACCATTGACGTCCCACCAGCTGGACGCTAGGGCATTGAAATGGGACATTTCGTCCTTAGATGCCGACGTGAGTTTTCCCGCATTGTGCTGAAGGCGATATGAGATGCCAAAGCTCCTGGTGGCCCTTAGTGGTATGTATTTCAGGCACCTGAACATGTATGATGGTGGAGCAATTGGTGACAGAAAAAATGTGCGGAGGATATTGAGTATGGCCCCGGTAGTGGAGTAGAGGCAACACCTAGACCACAATAAAAAAATATTTAAAACAGTGTAGGGTTATTCCTGGGGGTTTAAGGATTCTATAGAGGAGTTTTGTGGTGAAAAGGAGCTGTTTCTGATTTTTAAAGGGTCTTTGTATTATGCACTAGCTAGAGTATTGTACGAAATGTGTGTAAGGAGAGAAAACTGCGTTAGGGCCTATGGTTTGAAGATTATGAGTAAGTATATTAATACCAGAAAATTTATGTCAATTTTGTTTAATCGTTTAAATGAATGCTTTGAAACCACTTTAAAGTATTTTTTTTTCTTTCAATTACTAATAATCCACAAATTTATATTCTTACCAAAGCCGTTACCTTCAAGACTTGGTCTTGGCTACCATTCTACTTGAGCGCGACCCGCATTCCATATCAACTACTGTCCCTACTACTTGTACATAATATGCTAGATCCAGACAGTCTAGTGGCCACCCGGTCCCGAAGGGCAAATGCAGGCGCCAATTTAAGAAAACTTATAGAAATAGAGGAGCAATCCACCGGTGTGAATAACATTGTGTACACTGGGGATGATGAAAATGTTGAGTTACTATTCCAAGAAGACGAGAACGATGTGGAGTTTGAGGAATCAGCAAGCGAAGACGGCGAGAATCTGGCCGAAGAATCACAAGATGAAGATGAAGAAACTCCAAATGCAGACTCAAAAGCTGAAGCCGTAGAAAGCGACCAGAATGTCAACTCAGACGAAATGCTCTCCGATTCAGATCTCTCTGCCTCTGACAACGACGATAGTGAGGGGGAGAGAGACTTGCAGAAAAGAGAGAGGGAGAATAAGCGGAAAAAGAAACCCCTGTCCATAATCCCTGCTATCAAGAAACCCAGACTACAGGAACCTAAACCCAAACCACAGCAACCCCAAACAATTTACTCCGAACTACTACTAACGCATGACCGCAGAGCATCCTCGCGGAAATCCGCCTTAAAGAACAAGGAAACGTTAGTGAAAAAACTCAAGGAGGATGAGACTCGGCGTGCTGCCCTTGCACCGGTTGTTAGAGTCAAAGAACGGAAGTTGACCCAGGAAGAAAGGCTAGCGCAAGCCATCGAGACCGAGAGAGAGAATGTCAAATCCTTGCACAGCTTCCTCGAGCAAGAAATCGTCAAGAAGGAAAGACAGAAGTTGTTATTTCAGCAGAGAAGAATCAAACTTCGTGATGTCGTTCGATTATCATCTAAGCTAACATATGTGACGCCTCTTGATGAGATTGATGATGCGAGGTATGTGCATAATGTGATTGAAAAGAAAAAGAATAAGGGAAGGAGAAGAAGAACAATTACTGAGACAGTCGAGGAGGTTGCCTTGCCAGGAGCGATTGACACCAGTCTTCCGTACTACCGGGAAGAAATGGAAAAAAAGAGACAAGAAGAGGAGGCAGAAATGAAAAAGAGACAAGAAGAGGAAGCTAAAGTGAAGATGGAGCAACCTGAGGATGTGCCCAAAAGCGAAAAAGATCCTTTAAATAATTCTGAAGCAGTATCAGTTGAAGAGAAAGATGAAGAGACCCAGGGCGCTTCTAAAACTTTATCCCCAGAGGTCGAAAGTGTCAATTCAGATGACATGGCTATAGACAAGGCTGAAACAACGGGTGTGGAAAGTGATATCAAATCCGAAAATGATATTACGATAGATGAAGACCACACCACGAATCAGAAGACGTCCAAAGTTGATGACAAATCTGACTCGCCAAATGATCCCGAAGTGCAATCTGATGCATCTGAAAAACCTCTGCAAGAGGGTGAACAATCAAGCCAGATCCTTGCTAATTCCCACATCGAGAAGAAGCAAACAGAAACAGAAAGCTTGGTTGATAAGGAAGGTACAGCCGAGCCTGAAATGAAGACTGATACAAATAAAGAGATCGATGACCTGCCATTGCGTGAAGAACTTGACGAGGCATCGTCAACTATCGATAAAGCGCCAATTGATAAAGTTACGGAAGACACACCTAAGACCGAGTTAGATTCAGAAGCTGCGACCGTTTATGAAGAAGCAGGTAATAAAGCAGCTGAAGAAGCAGGTGATGAAGAAGCGGCTGACGAAGAAGAAGTGAATGAAGAAGCAAAAGAAGAGATTATTCTTCGCAGAAAAGATACAGATGGCTCTATCTTTGAAGGGCCACCTCAGCTTGTGTGCCGCAACTATGTGTCACTTATAGAATTTGAGGGTGAAAGGTTACTTCCATTGGCCAATAGCAAAGTCAAGGTTATCTTGTTTGGAGAGGGAGCCAATTCAGGAGCCTCAAGACGGTTAAGAGATGTAAAGACCATCTTGAAGAGTTCCTTAAGACTGGATAACCCCTACAGTGCGCCTAAGGAGGAAAAAGAAGATGAATTGATGAAACCTGTGACGGAGATTGATGAGGAAGATAACATTTTTGAAGCCTTGAGGAGAATTCCCCGGCTCGGAACAAAGGAGATTTTCGAGGAACTCGAAGAAGACGACCAGAAAGAAGAAGCCACAGCCATCGAAATCCGCACGGAAGCACCCACTGGATTGTATCTTCCGAATGGGAACAAGAAGTTGTGTCTCATCAACGGAAAAGAGGTACGTTACTTCGACCCTGCTACTGGTATTCCGTATGATAACAAAGACGGGTACCAGATTATTAAGTCGATTGAAAGCGGCAATATTCCTTGGCTCAGTCTAGGGAAAGACCAGAACACTTATGGAGAGGTGGAGATCTACCTTAACAAGAGAGAAGGTGCAAAGCACGCCAAGGGAGTGCCTGAAGGATTCGATGGATTTTAATGATCATAGATTGAATAATTTATTTGTAATCTTAGTTGTACGAGCAACTGCCACATAAAAAATTACAAGGAAGGTGTATTTTCAAATACAAGCAAGCGCAGAGTCTTCGGGATTCTGGATGAGCTATGTGTTGTGCTGCACATCCTTCTCATGAGCCAGGATCAAGTCATTCTGAAACTTCATAAGTTTTGTTCGAAGAAGAGGAATGAGCATCTTCTTGATGTCTCCAGAGTAGTCCGAAGTCACGCTGAAGATATACTCATCTTCATCTTGGTCGTGGAAGAACTCATCAAGAGTCACTGTTCCCAGCAAGTCTTTCTCCTCGTCCTTCTTGGAGCCATCAATGGAGAACAGGAGCTTCATGTCATAAATGCACAAGACCTTGCCCTTTCTTTGAGTCACATCACAATCTCCCGAAACAATCAGAGTCTCCTTCACCACGAACTTGAAGGTGTCGTTCTCGGAGGTGGTGTTCACGACATTTTCGTTCATGTAGTTCTTACTCCATGGAAGACAATTCTTGTCCACCCAATGCCTACAGTGTTAGTAAGACGTTCTCCACGAACAAGGTTTTTTTTTTTTAAAAAATATCATACCAGTTGTTAGGGTTGTGTACGACCATCTTTAATTCACTAGTTGCTGGAGTTCATCAACTGGAGTTTCCCACGAACGTTTATACGCACGAATTTCCAGCACCTTCTGTGCGTATGCCGCAGATAATGTGTCAGATAACATTGCTTCAGAAGATCTATTATCAGCACAATAAAGGTTAAATAACCTAATTCTTTAATTTTCGATTCTTTTCACATGTGAATAAAAGAAGTACACTGATAATCCCTATCTTCGCAGAAGCCAAAAATACACGTCTTTTTACGCTGCCTCAATATGTACAGTGAATGTTCCATTTTCATACGTAGGTGCGCCTAGTTGTCTGGTATTTTCGAGCGCGTGTCAAATTATATGGGTCTACCTCGAAAGAACAAACAACAGGGAGCACGATCTTCATGTCGCAAAACATTGAGCTCAACGACTTGAAGAATAAACCCTTCCTAGAAGCTCAGATAGAAATCGAGTCCCGCTTGCCGAAAAAGGCATACATCTATCTCCTTATCGAGCTCTTCCTTGGATTTGAGATCCTTATTTCCTTCGATCGCATAGCTGATGCCTACCCGTTATTTGCACCTACGTTATTGGGGGCGCTGTCAGCAGCCATAGCGCAATCCTTGAACCAAATCATCAAGCGGAAACATTCTATCAGCAAACTTTTGAAGTTCATCACATGGGGCTCCATCAATGGGTGTTTCACCGCTATATGGTTTGACATCTTGACGCATCGAGTGGACAACACTGTAAGACAAGTGCTTCTCGACCAGACAATTGCTGCTCCCCTCTTTCAACTTAGTTTTGCTGTGCTTTCTGCTATCTGGGAGAACGATAGCATCTTCAGCATGACCTTCAGGTCGACATACATGAGGTCTTTACGATATAGCTACTGCTACTGGCCTTTCGTTGCCACATGTATGTTCACTATGGTAAGCGAGGATAAACAGTTTTTTTTCAATTGCTTCGCAAGCTTCGTATGGAACTTGATCTTGTGTAAGTTTAGTTAGGGTCTTTCAACTACTTTTATTTAAAACTAATGAATATGCAAATTATCGACATGCCAATGTACTCAACGACGCAATGCGCCCTTCAATGGGTCCATTTTGTTCCCATTTCTTTTTTTATGGAACTTGGACACTTTGCGCTTCTTTAGCGAGACGTCTCCGAAGTTCTTCGTCGCCTCTGTACGGGCACCTGGTGGAAGAAGATAGTCCGGAACTCTCTTTAATTGTTCTTGGACCCGCGCTGGGTGCAAGACTCTATCGTGCTTCAACGATGCCAAGTCCTGGGGGTTCTCCTCAAAATATCTTTTCAACTTGTCACTGTTTATCAACTCGTTTCTCAATTCAGCGATTCTTGCTTCTCTAATAGCGGATGCCGTCACTGCTCTGAAAGCATCTTCTGCTCTGTACCGGAACCCATCGACTTGCTTCATGTCGAACTCGTAGACTTTTAATTCGAAGCCACTTTTTGCTTGTTGACTCTCGACCCTCTTTAAAACCTTCTCGTCTTTCTTTGGACCTCCCGATCCGGCAATCTTGTTTTTACCAAGCTCCTTCTTTGGAACAATAAACGATAAGGCCATGCCAGCCTTTCCTGCTCTTGCGGTTCTTCCTATTCTGTGGACGTATGCACGAGAGGTGGTAGGCATATCGAAATTGAGAACACATGCAACGTTACGGAAATCAACTCCTCTAGATACACCATATTCTTTGTCTTTCTTAGACTTCTTTTCCTTCTTGGATTTCTTCAGCTTCTTCTTGTTTTCAACTTGCTCCGTCTCGGGAGCGTCTTCAGTCTTAACTTGGACGTTCGTTTCCTCCTCGGACTTGACCTCATCATTTTCTTCCTCGGCCTTAACTTCAGTGTTGTTTTCTTCAACTTTAACTTCTTCATCTTCTTGCTCACTTTCATCTTCGCCATGCTCGAAGGTCGAGTCGTTCATGTCATCGGCTGCAATCAAGAGATTGTAGACATTTTTGTTGAACTCGTCCACGATGTGTATTCTGGAATTGACAGGCAACTCACTGTTCAAAACACAGCAACGAATACCAAACTGCTCCAAGAACAACTTCAATCTGTAACCACGGTCAATGGTATTGACAAAGACCAACGACTTGCCTCGGATCAAGCCCAACTTGAAAATAACATAAGCAAGCAAGAACTTGTCAAACTCTGTAGTACGAGCATAGTATTGCACCAAGTTCTCTTTGGCCAAGTTCTCCTCATTAAGCTTCAACACAGCAGGCTTGGAGCAAAAGCGTGTCTTCAAGTCATCCAATTCATCACTGATTGTAGCAGACATCAAGTATGTTTGTAAGTTGGACTTGATGGGCAAATAGTCACCAAGCTGTGCCAAGTCATCCATGTAGCCATATGACAAAACAAGGTCGACTTCATCGATAACCAAGCTCTTAACTGTTTTCAAGTTGATCAAGTTGCTCTTAACATTCGCTTTCAATGTCAGAATCAACTTGGATGGGGTAGAGACAATGACATCGGGTTTTCCGGCAAGGAAGCTGTCTATCACAGACAGCGACACATCCGACGAAAGATTGAGCGATGACACTTTGTGGTTGCAGTATATCAAGAGCTTTTCAACAAACTGAGTGACTTGGTTGGAAAGCTCTTTTGTAGGTACAAGAATGATGGCTTTAACACATTTTGCACCGGAGTTTTCTTCCAGCAAAATGTTCTGCAAGATAGGTAAGCAGTATGCAGCGGTTTTTCCGGACCCCGTGCTGGACTTGGCAATGATATCTCTCTTTTCGTCTAAGGCGAGGGGTAAAGCACTGGACTGGATTAAGGTGGGGTTTTTGAAACCCAAATGATCTATGGCCTGTAACAAGCGGGCATCAAGTCCAAAAGAATCCCACAGATTACCATCATCAACATACGCAGCAGCAGCAGCTTTTTCCATTGTGGCGGGTTGACAAGAAGGAAGCCTTTTCTTAGTCTGAGGAAAATTGGGAGATGCTCATCCGCAAATGTGCAGGACCACCACTCAAGATGCGATTTCTCTTCGATTAGACAAGAACCCATGTGAAGCGCACTATAATACGTGGTGGCCATAATCTGACGATGGATTATAGATCATGACTTGAATGTTAAAGAATATGGCTATGCAAAACAATCAGAGAAAATTTAATGAAGTCGCAGAAAAGAAAAAGAGATACTTGCTGAAATTAGTAATTGACAACAATCAATGAAGCGATGGTATCGGATTAAATCTTTAAAAGTATATTTTGCTGGCTTAGAAAAGCAAGGTAATTTCAAACTCGTAAATGGGCGTGTGGCGTAGTTGGTAGCGCGTCTCCCTTGCAAGGAGAAGGTCATTGGTTCGATTCCGATCTCGTCCACTTTTTTGCACTGTTTCCAGTCTTAGAGACTAACTTTTCATATCTCTCATAATTTTTTGGGCTTAATATATTTTTTTTTTACCTTCATGCTCAAGATACTCCCTTGTGCTTATTGTTCTTATATATTCCTAGTGATTATTTCTCCTTCTCCACGGCCTCGTTTGATGATAAATGCTCTAGTATCGCATCAGGCGGAAGATCAGTAGCTGCGCCCTCGCTAGCTTTGGATGAAAACCTGGTGGGCATAGTTCTATTAGTGGTATCATTCAGGCCCTTTCCAAACATTCGGAGCGACAGAACGGATGGACGTCGAAGCCCCGAGACATCCAAATCCTGGGCCTCAATGTCTTTCTTGGACTGAGGCCGACTTAGACTGCGAATAAGCTGTTCACCGATAAAAGTGGCCGATCTTCGATCGTCGGGGCCAGTGTAAATGTTCGAAGTGGAAGATTCGCTGTCCAGCGGTTGTATCGTACCTGACGCTATCGACCGCTCTCTTTGACCGGCCCTGCCCATGCCATAAACGGGAAAGACATTGGACGGCGACTTGTAAAGATGAGGCTTTCTCCTGCTGGGCATGCTTCTCAAGCTTGGAGCCCGGTTATCTCTGAAGTTGCCAGCAGGTACTTCGTGTAGCTTCGTAGCGGATTCTAGAGATGAATGCGTCGACTCGTCATCTTCAGCCACATCATCGGCATCATCAGAAACGGGATCTTCCTCCACTCCACGAACAACTCTGGAGTCCTGGTTAAGTTCTGGTTGCTGGTCTCTCATGTCGTACCGAGGCAAGCCCAATTTCTTGCGGTCCTTTTCAACAACGAAAATGTGCAAGTACCATGGAATAACTAAAGCAAAAAAGGATCCCCCAATTATATTACCCAAAGCACCCGGGAGAAACACCTTCCAAGCCACTAGAGCCACGGAGGTTTGCGCGCCGTTGATCAACCCAATCACAACCAAGAACATGTCTGCCACGGAATGGGTGAAGCCCAAAGCAACAAACGTGAAGATGGGCAAAACCATCATTATCAATTTGACGTGGATAGGCTTGGCCATGAGTTGAAGATAGATGGCCAAGCACACAAAGAAATTGCCTGCCATGCCTTTCAATAGTGTTTCGTGAAATTTGCATTCCACTTTCGCCATGAGAACATCTCTGGAGCCAGCTATCCACATCTCCAGAGACGTAACCGTCGAGTAATGACAAATAATATAACACACAAAGATGGTCCCCACCAAATTAAGCCACCAGCTGACTATCCACGAGATGAGGAGGTCCACGATCGAAATAGCACCTCGCGCTAGGCCCACTGCAAAAAACAACACGTTGGAGTTGAACAAGTCCACACCCATAAGAACAACGTAGAATAACCCGATTGGGTATAACAAGCCCTGGAGCAAATGTATGATTCCTGAATTGTTGGCCATAAGCCCCGGACACTCGGCCTGGACCATCACATGAAGCATTCCACCAGATGTGAAGAGCAAACCACCCATAAATGAGTTGACCATCAAAGTATCTAGCGGCTGCCGGGCTTTCTTCATGGAGGTAGCAACTACAGCTAGCGCAGTTTCATATGTTGTAAGGTAAGTAGCATCATCTCTCATTGCCCTGTGGAGTTCCGAGACGAAAGGATAGACGGGGCCAAATAATGAATGGCTTGATAAGACGATGCTCGCGGCAGGTTCCACACAGGATACGTGGATGCGGTGCGTATAAGCTCTCGGGCTTAAGGATAAAAAGGCGCGGAAGAGGCTTTAGGAAAACAAGGTCGAGTTGCGGAAATCAAATACCTCGTCTGGGTTCTCCAGAGCGCGCGAGGCCAAGGACTCCGGATTCGTCGGGTTTTTTATCTCTACTGGGACATTCTCCTGCAGGGCGGCTTTTTGGACCTGGCCGTTAGCCTCTAAGGCCGGAACCGTTGTTCCCGAGCTCTTGTCTTGTAGGTGCGAATGCGATGGTTTGCAGCCCTCATGCTCTAAGGCCGGATCATTCGGTTTAGAGCTAACATCCGAATTCAAATCCATTGGTTTCGCATCCGAATTTATCAGAGCCTTTGGGGTACGAGACCGTTTTGCTGCCTTCGCCAAATCTCGAAATTGATCGCTGTATTTGTTGAGCCACTCATGCACCGGAAAGTCCTTATGAGTGAGAGACTTGAGTGAGAGCTGGTCGCCGAAAATGGTATTTGCAGCCGAAGGCAAAGAAAATGCCTGGTGACTTTTTTCCCATTGGTTGAGTTTCTGACGCAACTGAACGTCAGATATGGGGTGGTTGGAATCAAGATTCGAGTTGTGGAGAAGGTAGTAGTGGTTGTATCGGAGCTCTAGCTGGGGCCGCGTGCCCAGCGTGGCAAGCTTGAGCGCAGTCAATTTCTCCTTGACTTTGGAGGTGGAGAGAGATGAAAAGTCCACTTTGGGGAGCCTCTTCTTGTCGCTTTGGTGCTTTTGGCTTTCCGAGAAGTAGAAGTGCTCATGGTCCGCATTGCTCAGTGGCTTGGCCTGCTTCTGACGGAAGAACAGAGAAACGTCGTTGGCCTTGCGTTTAGTCAGTGGCGATTTTGTTATCTTTGGATCGGGCCTTCCAGTTAGACAGTAGTCAAGATGAACACTCTGTAAATGCGTTTGCTCCATCCTCACATTACACACTGGGCAAAGGACTAGGCCTGGAACACTGGATTCGTGCTGCGGCGTGCCCAGTCCACTAGAGCTTTTCACCGCTGGTTTATCCACATCACTTTCTGCATCGTTGATCTCAATGACCTCAACATTGGGATCAACTTTTTCTTTAGCACTTTCCTCATGGTCACTCAGTTTCACCTCATGACTACCCATCTCTTTCTCTGGCTCCTTATTTAGGGCCCCGATGAGTTCGTCTCGAAGAGACTGGTAGCATAAAACGATTTCCTCAAGCAAAATGTTCCGTTTCAAGTTGCTTTCAAAGAGCTCCGCCTTGCAAAGCGGACAGCAGTTGACACTTAACAAGTGCTGTCGTATGCACTGGGAGCAGAAGGTATGGTTGCAAGACGTGTTTACTGGCGCCCGGAGGTAGTCTTTGCATATAAGACACCTCTGGAGCGAATCTAGCAGGGAAAGCTTGGGGAATCTGGTATTTTTCCAGTCGGAAGGCTCGAAACTGGACATGCTGAGTAGGACGTGGTGGGAAGTAGAGGTAAGACTGATGAGTGGAGGCGCGAATTGCTGACGCGCGATGTGCAGCCTGATTTTGGCCCTGTCTAAAAAAAAGGGCCGCGAAAGCTGCAAGCTACTGCTCCAGGCACTACTGCTTTAGGCACTACAGATCCAATCTCAATATGGTCCAAGCTAATTACTGCTGCCATGTATATACTATACCAATCTCTTGGGTGGCTCACTATAATTCGTCATGTGGGATGGCATCATCAGTAGACTTGATTTCGTTTGCTTCATCGGATACCTTGGCTTGTTCCACATGTGCTTTTTCCACGCTTTCGTCTTCAGGACTTGAGCCTTGAGCTTCAGTAGGAATCTCTTCAATATCAGGAATCTCTTGAATATCGGAAGCCTCTTGGACAATGTCAGAAGCCACCTCTTCAATATCAGAAGGCTCATTATTTTGGTCAATATTTTCAGATGCAACCTCTTGTTCAATATCTTCAGCTGGCTCATCTTGGAAAATTTCTACCTGTTCCTGGTCATCTTCCTGTATCTGTTCAGGTGAAGCGACTTCAACCTCTGCTTCGGGCTCAGAAACTACCTCTAACAGTTCCACGTCCACATTCTCTGAAGATGGAACAACTGGTTCGACTGGGTTTTTAGCGTCACTGATCGTGTCAATGACTTCGGGGGAATCTTGCGTAGCCGTTTCCAAGACTTCAGGCGTCTCTTCCATTGGCGAAGGAATATCCTCAGGCGAGACATCGCTGGGTGCTGAATCTTGTACAGATGCAGACAAATCAAAGTCCTCCAAAACAGTGTTCACTGGGATTTCCTGTGAGTTCTCGGGGGTTTCAACATCAGATGAAGACAATGCACTAGTTGTTGAATCAACAGTTTCGATGCCTGGTTGAGTAGTTTGATCGGGTTCGCTCGCAGAGTCCACGAGTTCTTGGACTTCAGGGGAAGATTTGATATCCACTTGTTTCTGGAACTGAATTGGTTCTTTTGGTTCTTGTTCAGTCAAGTTGAGACTTGGCTCTTCAGGGCTCAAGATTCGGTCCTCAATGATCACCTCGGGAATACTTTCTTCGGGAATGTCTTCCTCAATGACGGCTTCAGAGATGATTTCCTCAATTTCAGGCACGGTTTCCTGTTCAGAGACGTTTTCCTCAACTTCTCCAGAGATGTTCTTATCCTCAACAATTTCTCCAGAGACGGTATCGTCCTGGGATGCAATTGGAGTGTCTTGAACTGCAGAATCATCAACAGTCTCATCCAAGAGTGTCTCTTGCTCTGATGAAGAGTCAAGATCATCTGAAGAAACAACAGTTGAAGACTGTGCCGCATCAGATGCAATAGGTTCCGAGTCTGAAGACTCTGAAATATCTTCTGCTACAGATGGCAAAGATTCTACTGATGGAACTTCCAATTCTGGCTCGACAGATGAACCTTCAGCAATTTCAGAAGGTGCAATCTCAGAGATGATGGACTCAGGTGATGGAGGTGCTTCTGAAGCCACAGATGCGACAGAGGGTGGAACTTCGGGAACAACAGATTCAACAATTGGGGCAACTTTGGAAGCGACAGATTCAGCAGAGGGAGAAACTTCGGAAATGACAGATTCAACGGAGGGAGAAGCCTCAGAAACGATAGATTCAACAGATGGAGAAGCCTCGGAAATCACAGACTCAACAGATGGGGAGGCCTCAGAGATGACAGATTCAGCAGATGACGAGGCCTTGGATATAAAAGAGTCCACAGGAGAGTTCTCGGAAATGACGGATTGAGCGAATGAAGAGGCCTCGGGGACGACTGATTCTACCAATGCCGTAACTTCTGAAGCGACGGAGCTTAAAGCAGATGAAGCCTTGGAAAGAACGGAAGGCTCAGATTCCCTATCAGATTGAGGAAGCTCCTTCAGATCAACAGAAGCAGCTGGTGTCTCAACTTGAACAGCGGGTGTAGCTTCATTGTTTGAATCTGTATCCACATATGCCGAAGACTTTTTCACACCATCAATGTCTCCAGTAGACTGTTCATCGACAGTTGACGCAGTGGTGGTTTTTTCTGCATTCTCAGTCCAGTCCGTTGTAAGAATGCTTGGGGGCAGGTCCTCTTTCTTGGCGAGTTTTTCCTTCAAAAGGTCAAAGCCCTCGAGTCCCTTATCCTTTGCAACACCATAGGCAATTTTTCCGTACTTTTGGGCATGTTGATAGTACTCAGCACCATACTTGCGAGAGAGGTCAAGGCCAATTATCGCGTAATGACGGCTGAGAGTCAAAGCATCTCCACCATATATCCTTGACAATTCAATGATCTCATCAAGATCACCCTTTTCATGCGCCTTTTGTATATAAATGGAAAGAAGTCCCACGAAAATCGTGAGGAAGGCGTATTTGAATAGCGTACCTATGAAAGATAAGAACCCACCAGAGGAAGATGGGACTTGAAGCACGTTCAAAGAATTGGCCGCACTACCTGTAGCCAACTTCTTACCGTTTGGAGAGAAGCTTAAACACGTGACGGCAAAAGCATGCAATTTGGTGTAACATTTGACTAACTTCAAGTCGGAGAGCCTGAGAAGCGAGATGGAGAAGTCGTTTCCGGCAACAGCAACAAGTCCAGCAGTGGAAGAAACATCAATGGCAACAATACCCTTGATTTTGCTGGAGATTAGTTTTTCTCTGGTGACCTTCTTGAGGTTGAGGTCGTACTCTATGATAGCGGAACCTTTGCCGTTTTTCTTGGCCGCAGTGACAAGTACCTTGGAGGAATTGACGTAGCGGATCTTCGAGAAAAAGTACTTCAGCAAAACACTCGCCGATTTCTTATCTGCGGACAAGGACGAAGCGATCAAGTTTCCAGAGTGGGTGGAAATAGTCTCAATGTACGACGCCGTCACATATGTGAGGGTTTGGCCACCATCTTCAGGATTGATGTGGAAATCCTTGATTTCCGAGGGCGACGAGGGCTTGAATCTCAAGTTCAATTCCAAGGAGTCGGGATTGAAAATGAAGATTTCCGAGGGGATTCTGGAAGTCATCAAGCCACCCACGGTAGAATCCCGGGCCGTTTGCACAATCTTGGGGTATTCACCAATCGATTCGGTCAGCAAGTTGTCGTCAAACTGCACGGCATCCAGAAACTCCAAATGCTCCTCGTCATTGTAGACGTATTTTCTCAAGTTGTTGTTGATGCTCATAGACTTGATCAAGTCCGTGGACTGATTGCAACCTACAAAGATGCTGTACTTGATGTTATCATCCGAAGGGCTTTTACCATAGTCAATGCACATGGGCGAGTCTTCGTTGGAGGGCAAGGTGATTTCTCTGAACTTCTGCAATCTTCTGTTCTTGTCCGAGACATTGAAACTGCACCTTATGGCGGTGATCTTGTTGGGAATGCCGTTTTTGCCTTCGCCGCCGCCTCCGCATGCCAACACGGTGTTGTTGTTGACAAAACGAAGCCCATAAACAGGGAAACCCAAGTCGATCTCGACGCTGTTTTTGCTGGACATGGGCTGCTGGGTATCTGAGTGGTGAGTAATGCGATGTTAACAACAAACGTCTTGCGACGCAGCGAGACCCGTACCACCTGACCACACTACACATTTAATTCTGCCACGCCAAGAGAGAGAGATTCCATGCTCGGGGAGGTTCAAAAAAAGAGAAGTCCGAAATAGGATAAAAAAAATTTCGAATTCAATGTCTGGATCTTTGGGATGTGGGGTGGCCTGCCTCAACGCACGTGACGTCTTTAGAATCTCACAAGTACAGGACATTTCGATTATCTCACACACACTTGAGACAGCTGACTATGGTGGAGCTTTTGGGCAGAGTGCTCTCCATTCTGTCCCACGTGACGCATGGGTACGTGGGAAACCGTGCCACCGTGTTCCCTCTTCAATTTTATGGCTGGGACGTGGACGAGGTCTACACCACCAATTTCCTGAACCACCCTGGCTACGGCAGGTTGAAGAGAGCTGCCACCAGTGCCGAATTGGTCAAGGAATTGTTTGAAGGGTTGGACAATATCCTGAGCCCCGGAGATGGCTACGATATGATTTTAGTGGGATACTGCCCAAGCCCCGAGATCATGGCTTTAGTTTACGATAGAGTCGAGCTTCTAGCGGAGACAAGAAATGGGGACAAGAGCCCTGTGCTCATAGTTGATCCAGTCCTTGGCGATAATGGCAATTTATATGTACCTCGGGAAATTGTGGATGTTCATGCAAAATATCTTCTTGGCAAAGCCCAGCTCACTACTCCTAACCAGTTTGAATTGGAAGTGTTGACGGGAATAACCGTGAGTAACCGAGAAACAGCGTGCCTCGCATTGAATGCATTCTGGGAAAAGTACCACGTTCCAAATGTGGTGATTCTGTCTGCACTCATAGATGGCGCTATGTACAGTGTGGGGTATGTTTCAGGTGCGGAGGCTGAAACGTTCTTTATTCCTATTCGCCAGATCGACTGCAAATTCAGTGGCTGTGGAGACGTCTTCACTGCACTCTTGGCACATGCGTTCAATGCGAACCAAGGCCTTCTCTCGGCCCAATTGTTGCAGAAGGTGGTGGACCAGGTGCACGGAATTCTCACGATTTCGTATGAATGTGAAAAAAAACGTCTTGGCTCCGAACCCTCTGTGGTTCGGGACCTCAAGCTCATCCAGCTGAGCTGCGTGTTGGCAGACTAAACATTCAGTTCTATTTCGACTATCATCATATCTCGACTCAGTAGTTATCGAGTAACCACCTTTCCTATTTATTCATAGACGATATCATATAGATACAACACCCATATAACTTTTTGAATGCGTTCACAGAAATTATAGCCTCTATATTAGTTATAAATAGTCAATTGGTAGTCGTAAGCACTTTAGTATGTGTCTAGTAGGAAGGACTGTAGTTTTGGAATATAGTGAGTTAGTATGGTACTCTTAGTAGAAGTGATATACGGATGTACTGATGTCAAAAGACTTCCTGTCTATTCCTTCCTTCATGAATAATGCCTTAACCGAATTCGCATTCCAACCGTTGCATTCTTTGACTGGCCTAAATGTCTTTATCTTAGTAATAACAGTGATGTGTTTCATGAAGTACAAGTGGAATTGTTATTTGGGTTTCCCCTAAAAACTACTAATAATATTTAGAGTAAAGAAGTACTACTATAGTCCCAATAGTGATAGTGCTAATGATAGTGCTAATGATAGTGCTTGTTGGTGGACAGATTGACTGCATATCGATATTAGTGAGTGAGCTTGGTGAGTGACTTGGAGAAATGCGAACCGGCTTGAATTCCTACAGGCTAAACTCATGACAAACCTATGCGTCGCAGCCACCCACTCAGCCGCATTGTTAATGTCGGTCAGTCCACGCGCCACACTTCCCCATACAATGCTGCCCAGATTTTAAACACCTAATGTTCAGAGTGAGAAGAAAGAGTTCGGTTTGTATTGCTGTAAGAAGTCAGAGAAAGATTTTAATTTGCTCTTTACTCATTCATCCATTCATACTTAACCAGATCTCCTAGAACTACACTACATACTACATATTTAGCATTGAAACAATAACACTGGGATATTCAATACTAAAAGATCTCATGGAAGTCTAGAACATGAAATTGAAAATGCCTAACATCATAAGGGTTTGGATTGTAGATAGTAGATAGTAGGTAATAGGACCGGAACTAGGACTAGATAATGAATGTGGATCTTTTAGCGGTCTGGTATTATTAGCAAAAATCATACATCAAGATTTTCCAAAGATCTACGGTGTTTCTGTTTTTGAAGGACATTCTCAAAACATTACTTGATTTGATCTACGGAGTTAGTACTGGTTCCATAGTAGTGCTAGTATTGAACAATGTGCGAGTCTTAATGGCTATTCTTCAAAGTACAGTGTGTCTGGCTGGACACCTACTAATCCAGGCACCAATGAAATTTTTTATCAATTTATAGTTTCCTTTAAATTTATTATATATATACATATGTATATATGGAGGAAACCAGACTCACGTCCACTTAATTAGATCTTAGTTTCCCTTCCTAATATTACCGTGAACTTAATATGCTCATATGGGAGATATCAGAGTATCTGGAGTTGCGGGTCGCACTAGTAAAGTCTTAAGTACACTGGACAATGACATAGATTACACTCAGGGACCTAAAGTGTATCACCCACAGTAATTGACGATACGTGAATACCACAAAATCTTATTATCTTATGATAATAGCACTCAATTTACAGTATAAAAGCCACCTTAAAAAAATATTCAAATGCTCTTCAAGCTGGAGAATACATTCTATAGTGTTACATTTTGGAGTGGAGTCTTAAGAGTGAGATTATCTATAGTCACTGCGCGACCCATGCGCCGCGATAAGATGGATCCTACACCCCACAGAACAATCTTCTCCTTACCATGAACTCGGAGAAAGTACCCCGAGAAGCCCATCCGTCTTGGCGCTCCAAACGCTACTACGCTTTGTGGCTCTTAACTCCTTGCTTATTTATTCTGTTGCTCTTGCTAGGGCACTCGCATCCGCCTACTCCGAAGCACCCCTATCAACCCCATGAACGCCACACAGAGCCCCTATCGCTGGACTTCCAAATCAAGCACATATTCCACCATGGTGCTGGTAAAAACCACCGGCTACATCGCCGACTCGATGTGACCCCTCAATTCATAGCCCAAACCGAAAAGATGATGAGTGAGCAAGCTGAGCTATATGGGCATGACCAAGAGGCCGAGTTAAACGTGAAAGACTTTCCTAAATCAAGGAGGGGGCAGAACCCATGGTCTACTTCTATAAAGATCAAGGATGGGGCTGCAAAAAGCAAAGTGGTTCGACTCAAGGAGCGCCACACTCCACATTTCTTGGACTCGTACCTCGAATACGCCATGAAGGTCAAGGGAAACCCCTCGATCTTGAATAAAATCAACTTAGAATGGGAGCCCGAAACAGAGATCCGGGTGCCTGATATAGAGGATAAGGATACTGTGGTTTCCTTGGCAACTATCTCTTCCAATGCATACGTGAAGATGCCTCAGAATGAAAAGGAGAAGAAGAACCTGGACTGGATGGACGTGGGTGACCCTTGGGAACCTGACACAGAACATCTGGATATTAATTTTGGATGGCTCGATAATGGGCTCCGAGGCCACGTGTTTGTTAGCAATGATTCCAAGACAGTGGTGATTGGAATCAAAGGTACCTCGGGCGCTTTTTTGCCCGGAGGAGGCTCTGATGAAACAGCCGGGAACGACAAGACAAACGACAACTTGCTTTTTCTGTGCTGCTGTGCCAGAGTCGGTTATACTTGGACTACCGTCTGTGATTGCTACGAAAAGACCTATACCTGCAACCAGGACTGTTTGGAAAGGGAGCTACTTCGACAAGACCGGTATTACCAGGCAGCTCTAGACATCTACCGAAATGTGACTAAACTTTACCCTCCCGAAAAAACAGATATTTGGGTTACGGGCCATTCCCTCGGTGGAGCACTTGCTTCGCTTGTAGGAAGGACATACGGCCTACCGGTAGTTGCATTTGAAGCACCGGGCGAGCAATTGGCTACACAGCGATTGCATCTCCCCAAGCCTCCAGGAATCCCTAAATTCATGGAACACATCTGGCATTTTGGCAATACTGCGGACCCCATTTTCATGGGTCTGTGCAATGGGGCCTCATCTTCGTGTTCCATAGCAGGTTACGCCATGGAAACGGCATGTCATACTGGCAAGCTTTGCGTGTATGATGTTGTCACTGATAAAGGGTGGCATGTCAACTTAATGAACCATCGGATCCACACGGTAATTGATGATATCATTTTGGCATACAACGAGACAGCCAAGTGCGTGGAACAGCCGCACTGTCGAGATTGCTTTAATTGGAGATATACTAGCCATGACGAGAACGAGCCGGATGAACCCAAATTTCCAAATCCTTTCAAGCCGAAGCCATCAAAGAGTGCAGGAGGGCCGACAGAAAGCACTTCAGTTGGTACATCCACAAGTACCTCGACAGATCCAGCCAAAAAGTGTTTGGAGCGAACCTGGTACGGCTGGTGCACCAAGTGGGGAGACGATGAAGATGAGTAAGTGGCTGAGGAATTGCCAGAAATACAGAGAAGCAAAGAATAGGCCTAAGAAATTAGAAGTGGGGAATACAGATAAGTTTTACAGAGAAATGGGGAGCACAGAAATTGACCCCAGGAATTCAGCACAAATTCACCAGTGACATTCCTCATCTCACATTGCTCACGAGTGGCTGCAAGCGATGTTGCGCATCACATGATTCAAGAATGGCGCTGCATCTGAGGAAACTTCTCATGCATTGCACCGGGCAAGCACTTACGTAATAAGACAGCACCGCCGCTCCCGAGGAACAGAATGCACCATGGGTGAAACTCCAAACATATGGACAAAGTTGCAAAATAAATAAGAGAAGGGATTATCTATGGCAGCAAATTTCATTGTTTCTAACACAATGGCAAGTTTAAAGGCATAGGTCTAGCCTAAAGAAAAGCAATCCTTGAAATGCCTCGGCAACAATGTTTCGTTTCGCCGCAACTATTATGGCCCTCGTTCTTGCCAGGGAATAGAGCGTGTATACACAACCCGCAAGTGGGCTGCCCAATTAGGCCAAGTGGGCTACATGTAGAGAGTGAGGAAACAAAAATGGAAGTAAAAAAAATAGCCGGCCTGCACAGTGCGAGCAACAAAAACATAACCTAGAACCGTTGGGAAGCTCCAAGCCCCTTCAGCCAAAGGCAAGCAAGCACTACACACCTAATAACCCCAAATATCGACCTAACAAAATAAATGAAAACACTCAGATCCTCAAAAAACCTACACAAAGCAATCCGGCGCCGTTTAGTTGCTCGAGCAATCAAGAAATGCGTGCTCAAGACAACAGTGAGCATTCGGGGCGGTGTGCAGTCCCGTGCTGATGCTAGTCATTCCAAAATTAGCGAGGCTAATACTGCAACAGTTTAAAAATTCTAAAACATCTTCGAAAAAACTCCCCTCACATTTTTTCTTCACTGCATCCCTGTCCGAACTTTGAAACACCCGTGTATCTTTGTTTGCAATTACTTTCCAGTGCCTTACCCCTTTCCCATTACTTGAATTGACCAAACCAAGTGTGCTTTAAGAAAAATAATTCCATTACCCCCTAAAAAATGAAGGTCATTAACACGTTTTTAAACTTGTTGCTCCTTGCTGGAACAACTCTAATGTTGATTTTCATTGTGTTGTCTGGATCCACGGCCCACTTCCCTTTCAACCGTTTCTACTGGATTAGAGCTGATACCACCGGTATCACCAACGCTGCTGGCGAGTCCGCCTGGACTTTCTGGGGTGTATGCGACTACAGGGACTTCAATTCGTGTAGAGTTGGCCCAGCCTACCCTCTTTCCCCCGTTGACAACTTCGAAACCTCCACCAATGTTCCAGATGACTTTGTTAACAACAGAGACACTTTCTACTACTTGACTAGATTTGCGTTTGCTTTCTTCTTGATTGCCCTTGCTTTCACTGCTTTTGCTTTGATTGTTGACCTCTTGGGCTTCTGCTTCACTGTCATTGACAAGGTGGTCAATGCTTTGGTAGTGATTGCGCTCTTGTTTGTTATTGGTGGTGCTGCCATGCAGACTGCTGCCAATGTGTTGGCCAGAAACGCCTTTAAGGATGCCGGTAGAGATGCTCACATTGGTGTTAAGAACATGGCTCTTGCTTGGGCTTCTGTTGCTGCTATGCTTTTGGTGTTCTTCATCACCTGTGCTGCCAACATTGCCAGATCTTACAAGAAGCACATTCAGAATGTCAATGGTACCAGAGAGGAGCAAAACTACTACAACCAAGATGGCGTGAACCAGGGCGCACCTTTGGGTGACGAGTCCTCTTTCACCAGAGCCGGTCCAGAGGAGAAGGCCGACAATGCTTCGGGAGGAATCCGGTTTTTCCGCATCAAGAGAAACCAGAAAACCTCTGACGAAGAAAGCGTTTAGATTGATGGCATAATTGGCCGGAAGGTGTCCCACTCGTCTAGCTTACTAATACCGCTGATTAAGTTCAGGTTGCCTAAATATGTAATACGAAACCTAATTAATATTCTGGAAACTACAATAGAAATTACCTACCAATCGGGAGGTAGACAGGACTGTGCGGACAGACTAAGTAGAAAGACTTAGTGAAGAGACTTCCGCAAACTAAGTGGACAGGACTAAGTGGACAGGACTAACTACACAGGACTAACTTGACAGGAAATAACAGGATTACTAGTCATACGTTCTCGTCAAATCTGAAACATTAGGCGCAGTAATCAGAGACTACTCTGAAACAGGAAATGACGGAAATGAAGGAAATGAAGGAAATGTTGGAATGACGGAAATTGGAGACTTAAATAAAGTTTGAAGGTAGTTACAAACCAAGCTTGAAACTGGAGTCTGGAGAATGGCCCGGAAAGAATTGGCGCGATAGCAGCTAAGGCCCTAACAGTTCATGCGTGTGGCAGTCTCCTTTATATAGCACTGCCCCTATCCAGTAGGCAGAGCCCTAGAAACCGGAGCAGCAGGATATATGCCAAACACAGCAACAGGTCCAGTTTGCCCTGCTGCAACAGGAAAGAGAGCCTGCAAATACGGGCCTCCAGAAACCTTGTTCTATAGGTGCATATGATTACATCATGAATTATTTGCCCTGATGCCAGCGTGCATGATGGAACCCTTCTGCGTCATGGTTGGGGACAGCAATGTAACCATTCTACGAAGCCAACACCAACCCCTCGTAAATCTGTAACTGACATCACCTGCGCCCAAAATTGTCCTAAAAGAATCCTACATCCTCCTCACAGCTTTCCCCTCCTCTTTGCTCCCCTTTTTCTCTCGTCTCTACTGCTCCAAGTGGTGAGGATTTTTTTTCTTTTTGGGCTCGAAACTAAGCGCTCGATGCGCAGTGCGCCTGGTGAGTTCTATGTACAACTTGCTAATTACCTTAGGATAAGCACGGGGAAAACCTCGGCCGAGACTAATACATTCGCATTCGTTACTCCCCCAATTTGTCTAGATACCTCCTACACCTTTCCCAAGTGGCAGTCAGAATCCGGCCTGTTGCTGCTCTCCTGCTTTTAGATCCTCCCCTCAGCCTCGCCCACTCCTCACGTGCATCCATTCGACGTCTCGTTGATACCATTCTCCGCTAATACTTCCTCCTACCGGCCCACCCTCTCTTGTCCACAAGTGCCTAAACTCAAGATGGAGAAATCCCAACATCGCCATCACTTCAAGAACATCTTTAAGAAGGACCCTTCAGATCTGGAGTCCTCGCTGTCCCACCTCAACCTTTCCAAACTTTTCCATAAGGACAAAGACCTGAGGGAACCTTCCCAACAGGGCCAAGAGCATAAAAAAGAGCCCAAGATCCAGACAGATAAAGTCAAACGTGAAAAAGTACTGTCGTTGCCCAGCTCACCTATTAATGGGCCGTTATCCACTCTCAAGAGGAATGATACCAACCAGCCTCGAATCGACCCCCCACGGGGCCCCATTCGAAGAGCAGAAACTGCTGCAGGGCATTTCGACCAGAAAAACAGAAACTTGAGCACACGGAAACTTTCTCACCATGGAACACAAGATAAGATAGTATACAATCCGTATGGAGTGAATAAGAACGCTCTGAACCAGCTTGCTAAGAAGTCCACGCTGTTCTACCTCAAAGGAGGCCCTGACCAAGGAGGTCGTGTTGTGTCCATGCCTGTGGCTGACCCAAACGATTACCTTCCTGATGAATTACACGAGGACCACATCAATTTGCTAGAAGACTTTGAGTATGAAAACTTGGACAAGAAGATTGGGGATGGTGGAGCAGGCGATGTGCGCATAGTGACCTTGACGGCCAATAAAAAGAGACATTTCGCCTTGAAGAAGTTTGTTCTTTTCTCCAAAGAGACTGATGACGAATTCTACAAGCGGGCTGCTAAAGAGTACATTATCAGCCGGAAGCTTTCGGACCTGCGACACGTGGTGAAGACTGTGGCTCTTTTGAGGATCCAATCGCAGGCCAGTATGACCCGAGGCTGGGGGATGATCATGGAATTGTGCGCTGGTGGCGACCTCTTCAATATGATCATCAAGCCCGGCTGGAAACGAAACCCATTGAGTGAACGTTACTGCATCTTCAAACAGATAGCTTATGGCTTGAAGTTTTTGCATGAGAACGATATTGTTCATAAGGATTTGAAGCCAGAGAATATTCTCTTGGATGGAAATGGTTTAGTCAAACTCTGTGACTTTGGTGTGAGTGAGTATGGCCATGAGGAGTATATGAATTTCGACAGTCCGGTCAAAACATCTACTGCTTATGTGGGCTCGCCTCCTTACTCACCACCGGAGGTCATGTTGTTGAAGGAGTTGTCGCCTAGTGAAATTAAGAAACATGCTTATGATCCGTTTAAGATGGACTGCTGGGGATTGGGAATGCTTATGTTCTGCCTCGTGCATTCAGGTGTCCCTTTCCAACAATCCTGTACAAGTGATGCCCAGTACAGAGACTACAAGTTCAGCCGTGATAGGTTTTGCTCAGACCACCCTTCGTTTAAGAACAATTCCGAATACTCCAAGGGCCCAGGCTCGGAGTTCAAATGGGCTGCACATTTCCAATCTTCGGGTGCTGCCAGAGTGGCATGGAAGCTATGTGATCCTTCGGTGTCTCAACGGTTAACGTTGCCCGAATTGTTCAATGATCCATGGTTCATTGGCTTGGAGATGTGCATCTACGAGCACCCCGACCAAAAGGTCAACCCCATAGTGTTACAATCCGGGAGCTCGTCGTTCCTGAACTCACGTGCTCCATCACGGAAGAACACTATTAGTAATGTCCAGGCCGAAGAGCCAGAAGTTACGCATGCACCAATTAGAAGTATGTTGGACACCGGTGGTCCAGGAAAAGGAGAAGGCCAAGAAGATGACACCTCGTCGATCAAGTCGTCCTCGTCATTAAGCTACGAACCACTTAGGATCGGATCGGATAGCGTGCATAAAATGCCAAATGAAGGGTCCCACCAACTAAATTCCTCAGCAGGCTCTTTCCAAAGAGTCACGCTGATGCTTAATGTGGGAGCTACTTCCGATCGAGGATCGCTCCCCCAAGTGAACGAGGTGGAGCCCGAACATAGAGTTTCCGCATCTTCTTCTTCTCTTGAAGTGGTGAAGGAAGACTCGAGCAATGGAGAGAAATCGACTCCGCAGACCGCACAATCTAAAGACGAGACAATCACACACCCCGACTTTGCTAAAGACGAACAGTTCCATGATTCCGATGACTTGAAAATCGGGTCTAATGGATGTTGTGAGTTGGGGTACAAGATCAAGAAGCATCACCACTTGGATACAAGCAATGCATATATAGGAGGCTCACTTGCCAGAAGATGATCAGCAAAGCAAGGTCATTGGATCAATAGCATGCAGACAAATAGAACTAATGAACAGGCATCTACGAGATTAAATTACACGAAGCGGACAATGATTATATGTATTTGATGGAGTAAACCCAGTATATTATGGCACATATACCTAAGCCTCCAAAGAGACTCTACCCTTAGGGTTGGTAACCTTAACACCGAGAGACTTGGCCTTAGCAACGATCTCCACTCTGTTCTTGGAGGACACGGCGTGGGCAATCTCAGCAGCGTGAGTCTTTTCGTGCATCAACAAGGCGTCCAAGTCCTTAACGTTTCTGACAACCACGACCTTGTGGCCAGATGGGATCATGTACTTAGTTCTCTTGTCGGAACCGTAACCAATGTTTGGTTGTGGCATGGAGCCTCTGAATCTTCTTCTGACACATGAGTCGATACCCTTTTGCTTTCTCCAGTTCTGAGCAACTCTGTGGTATCTGTCAGAGTGATGTCTCTTGAACTTCTTGGTGTACTTCTTGACAATCTTTGGAGTAGCCACTGTATGTTAGTAATTATTCAAGTGAATGAAAATACCGATTGTGATGAACTTTGTTGAGGCATTTGACTGGTGACTGGTGAACAAAAATTAGCCATCAAGATGTGCGTCAAGCTAGCCATTCGGACAGTCATGGAGACAGTAATGTGATGAACGATAATGTTGCCAATGAAAACGGCACTTGCTGATGGCGAGTTACAATGCAACTCTTGATTTCACATACTCTTTATTGATTGTTGATAGGTATGAAGAAGGTCCGAATGAGATTGTAGAGGCTAAAAATTTTCGCGGATGCGAGTGGGAGCAGTGAGGATGCCTGTACAGAAGGGCGAGAAGAGTGCGCGAGGGCGCAAGCCCTGAACGGGTCACGTGCAACAATGCGAGACCATCCATTCCCATAAACGGGAATCACCAGTCATCCAGTGTTTTCATTGAGCCACCTTGAAAATCAATCAGGAAAATTGTCTATTTAGTGATGGAGTTGGGATGAATGCTATGTAGTACTAAAAAAGTGTACTTTCATTATTACTTTTACTTCGTTGTCTTAAAGCCTGAGAGTATACAATCTAGGGTGCGGCATTATAGGTCGGGCATTAGGCTCACAGTGGCTCCGTTTATTAGTAGTAGTGAAGTAGAAACAGCTCATAGCAGGAAGTTGTTATGGTGTTTAACTTTTTGGGAATCAAAAATTCTTATCTTAAATTTTCTTACAACGGATTCTATAAAATTCAATTCATTCCCGTCTACTCCATTTATTAGTTTTATTTATGTTTTTTTTGGAAAGAAAAAGATAATTTTTTTGTTGTGTGGATTTTTTGAAGTAACTGTGCACCCATGTAAAAACTCACAAAACAAGATCACACTCACCCCAGAAACCATGGCCAGGTAATACACAATTCAGTTAAAAATATAATCGTCAAAATATTTGTAAGTTAATTTGTCTGGTGTCAACAGAGCAGTATGAAGTATGGGTTTACATTATAAAATTGCAGTATAAGTTTACAATAAAAGTGTTGTGTATGTAATAGCGTATAGGGTATGGAATAGCGTAGTGTATGAATATTGTAGTGTATGTAATAGTGTGAGTGTGGCCAAATGAGTGACCAGTGCGAGCACTGGTTGGCTCTGCTGGGGTAAATCGAGCAGACAGCAATACTGCACTGGGCGGGGTTCGGTACATGACTAACAATAAGTGCAAATCACCAGAGCACAATTGGAATTAAAAAACCAGTACAATAGAGTCTAGGTCTTAGAACACACACCTCCGCCCTATTGACCATCCCTCCATAAATATACATCCCCTAGAAAAAAATACCTATTGAAGTCAGTCTTGAGGAGGGGCCATGTAGCGCGGCTCTCTTGCTGTGTTTAGATTGAGAGCAAAAACATCCATCGTTAAACGCATGCGCAGCTAACCTGCATTTCATGCGGTCTCTAACTGTCTATATCCCCAAGACCCCATACACCCAAGAAAATAACAACCACTTAAAGTAGCCCCGTTTACCGCAGCAGACCCGGTTCTTTGATATGAACCAATACTTCAAATATGCTGTTGTGGCTGTGGTGGCCTGGCGTATCGCCTGGCTACTAATATATTACCTCTCTGGCTTTTACATCAGCTATATATCCATAAACAATGGCGTGCTGTTCAATGGCATCGCTTATCATGGCAAGGTACACATTCTGTTAAATTCCTTGCGCTTTAGACTATGGGGAAACACCCGAAGAATAATATTTTCCAACTTATGCATCAATGTGCTACCGAGAGAGAACACTAAAAGGCCTAAACGGGCTTCTACGCCTTCGGAGGAGCCGCTTTCCATATATCCGAGGTCGTTTTTGCTCAAGCCAGTGGTCAAGCTTGTGCTCTACCTATTAAGATCCCTAGACGTGGAAATGAGGGATGTGAGTGTGTTTGCTTCCATGTACCAATTCAGCCTTGATTCAGTGCAAGTTGTTTTGGACTCGAAACATAAGGTCCGCTCCACCAATTCATATAACTTATCGTTGGTCAATTCAGTGACCAAGGCCAGCGTCCTGATCCTTGATTCCGAGGGCCCTTCAAAACCTCTTACCATTGGCTCATTATCGCTTCTGTTCAAGCTCTCAATTGATGCCAAATCGGGCCGTTTATCCAACATCTCCACCCGTCTCCATGTGGACGATCTTGTCCTTAAGGCCTTCCTGGCTATACGACATGTTGTATTGCACAGCATAAAAGATGGATCGAAATCTGCTCCCCGCAACGACCATAAATCTACTCCACAACAATCATTAGAGTCCAAGATCGACGACTACATTCTACTCCACAACCGAGTGCTTCAATGCTTCAAAGAAATCTCGTTTAATGTGGCTAATTTTAATATTGAAGAAATCCCTATCTTCTCCCCCTCCAACAACTATTCATTCAAAGAGTACTTTTCTCAAAAGTCCATCGACTCTTCCCTTTTCATGTGTGTGGAGTCTATATCAATCCACTTGGCACGAGTGCTTAATACATCCGCTGGTTATGAGGTGCTTTTTAACCATCCACGGGACTCGCCTTTCGAACTTACGGTCTCTACTTTGCTCTTGAAACTAGGCTATCGTGGAGATATTGGTTCGGGACAGGAGAAAAAACGCCAGGAGTTCCTCTCGATTCCGAGCTACAGTCTTACTTTCAAAACCAATATCATAGACCACTTGGTACACGGATATGGACTCAAAAACTGTGTTCTAGAATTATTCTCGTCTGGAAACAGTCCCATGTTCGATGCAGACGTACGGCTTCTAGCCCTTCTATGGTACAACTATTTGGTTTTAAAGAAGCTTATGAGGTTGAGAAATATAGAGAAAAATGAGAACTCTTGGGAGTCTCGGCCTTATGACGACAGTTCTGACAGCGAAAGTGATGGCGAGAACTCTACTGACTCGGAAGGAACTGCTTTTGAGAATTCTCACGAGCAACACATTTCTATGCAAATCGTCGATAAGGCCATGTCATTGCTCGATGATTATTACCCTCGAATCGATATTAAATTAACAATAGAGCAACCTCGTGCTTTGCTCAGATTACACAACGAGAAGGACAACAAGATCCAGATGCTCATGGTGTCCTACTCAATGATGGTCATGCATGTGTTGACAACGGAGGATCATGACTACGATTCCATGTGTCATTTCATGCATCCAAGTGTAACATTCAGCGAAAAGTCTTGTGAAGATACAAACCAAATAGCCTTTACCGAGGAATTTTGCGGTTTGGGCGATGCTCACATAGACTTCCAGGTCTTGAAGTACTTGAAATTCCAAGCGGCAGTATCGTTAAGTGGAGCATTCATTAAGCTTGTGAAGCCTGATGTATTGAATGGTATCAATCTAATCATTACCACTGCCACTAGAGCTGCAACAGAGAACTTGAAGAGAGGTCGTTTGAACCGAAACTTGGATGCTCGCATATTGAGTGACCTCGCAAAGTATAGCCCCAAGAAGGTTTCTTCCACAACAACCTCCCATCCAGAAGACTTTATTTTTGCATCTCTTCCATCGTGGTTTATCTCTGCTGAATTCAAATTCGACGGCTTGACAGTGATGTTAGGTTCAACGTCACCATTGCTTCCTCCAAGCTATATCTACGAGCTTTCAAAGAGGAGTGTGGCCAAATTCACCGAGACTTCGAGTATTTTGACTTTCAAAATCGGCTTGTTCAAGCTACTCATTGAAAATGTTGAAGACAAGGCATTGTTTGAAGGCTCCGATCAAATCTCTTCCTCAATTACACTGGAAACCTTATCAGTCAGCAGTGTAAAGGATAGCTTTTGGGATATGTCCTTGCAAATAAGTGATACCTCTCTTAAAACACTGGATACGAGAAAAAAGGTGACTGTGCTTAACATTCCTGAGATGAAGTTTCAGCTCCGCTCGCAGAGCAAGGACTCCAAAAACGAATTGGTGTTTGATACAAGCATTGACCAGCTCGACACTTTTTTGGACAGGCAAGTATCATTCACTGCTATCGGGCTGTTCCATTTGATCATGGAGACTATAGTGAAACCAATCAAGAAGTTCCAGAATAGTTTCAGAAGAGAAAGACAGATTTTGCGGCCGAGGCAAAAAAAGATTTCTTCTTTCAAAGTCCAGGATTACCTAGTCATCAATTTTGATCTCAAGAGGGTGAACCTGGTCTTGTCTCTTTCGGAGGATATCAAGATCCGCATGCAGAACTATGATTTGAAAGTGAGTTACGAGAAACAAATCTTCCAGGGCTCCAATCTCTTGACTCGAGTCATGGTATCTTCACCCACGGTGCCTGGACATTGGGATAGAGTATTAATTGTGGATTCGGTTACCGTGAGATTTAACACCTCATCACCCGGCGAATCCATCATCATTGAAACGTCTGCCATCAGAATCTGCCAGCCACACAAATTTGTGGTGTACAAGTTGTTTGATAATCTTTCTATCTTCATGAAAGTTATGAAACATCTTGTCAAGTGCCTTAAACAATCGGAAATGGACATCATTGTGAGACCTACCGAGTCCAAACCCATCGAACTTCCGCCTATTCGGTTGAAATCCAAGAAGATCACATTTGCTATTGAAGATGATCCTTTTGAAAGCGACCTCAATATGATTTACCAATTGGGACTCGTGGAACAGCGCAAACGGAATGAGCTTCAGGACTCTTTCGATGAAAAAGTCAAGTTGAACCACGATAAGTTCGACCAAGAAGAGATTGACGAGAAACAAGATGCACTCAACAAAGTTTTTGAAAGCCTGTGGATTCGTAAGGTCAAAGTTTACAAGCAAAAGCTCCTACAGGAATGTGATGATAACAAAATGTTCTTGTTTGGAGAAGAATCTAACCTTTCCAACCACGAGAATCGGCACGTGAATGCATACTCGATTTCAGCTCCTTTGCTTAGCGTGATCTTGAGCGGTGTGAATCTTCAATTGTCACAGCCCAAATTCCCACTCGATCAGCTCTCTCAGTTCATATACGATAATGGCCAGGGTGTTCCCAAGGACACTCGCTACAACTTGATGATCCCCATGTTTATGAATGTTAGCATTGAGGAGTTGAGGATGCATTTGAGAGATTACCCATTACCATTATTTGAGCTTCCACATGCCGTTGACTCCAGTGGTAAGGGAAGAGCTCTCTTGATGAGCGGTCATTTGGTTCTAAGCGAAAACCTTGTGTTAGAGGATGAACATCTCCGGAAACTCCCAGTACAACTCGTTGAAGTGACAGATGACCCAGAGTACCAACCCAACAAATTTGATAAGCTCATTATTGAAAAGTCCATGGCAACTCTTAAGATCTACACCGATATGGACGTTCTTTTTGACTCACCGGGACCATCGAGGTTTATTTGGGGCCAATCGTACCAGTTTGGAATCCAGCAAATCATGCTCAATGTGGACCAGTTCTCAAAGCCCCCAGTGGACCCTTCGTCCAAGCTAGGATTTTGGGACAAGCTCAGGTATGTTATGCATGGAAAGATGAACATACGTACAGGCAAACATGCAAGTATTGAAGTGGGTTTCAAGGGAGACAAAGACCCTTACAATATGTTTGGACATGCTAATGGTTTTATTCTCAGCATGAAAGATTCAGTGGAGTGGAGAATTAATGAGTACGATAACTCACTCAAGTTCTTCGATATTCAGGCAGGAAGAATCTCTTGGTACATCCCCAACTACCTAGCGTCACCTTTGGTATGCTGGACACGGCCGAGCTCCAAACCAACTTTCTTCCCCAATATGAATGAGGTGTTATCATCATGCCATGGGTACTATCTCAACGACGACGCACGAATCGATGATCTCTCCAAGCTTGGAGAAGTGTCAAGCCCCCCTGAGAAAGAAGTGGTTCAATTGAGCGGAGGAGTCACTCTCAATGTTGGTTTCTTATTGCAACGAAAACAACCTGACTCAAATGCGATGTCTGAAGAAGGCAAGGCCCACTATGAGATTGAGTTATTTAATCCCAACTACACTAAAGAAGGTCACGACTCTTATGAGGGCTTCAGGACTGGAAGGATCCACATGGCTCTTTCCTTTGTTGCTCATACAGATGAAAGTTACAACACCATTCATTTGAGTCCTGGTGTATTCAACCACTTTTTCGACTGGTGGTCTTTGTTCAAAGGCAACACCATGCTTCCTATCAGAAGAGGTTCTTTGTTTGGAGAGGTGAAGAACGCAGAAAAGTTCTCAGAGCATCTCTTCACCAACAAGTTTCTTTTCGATATAAAGAACCTCTTTATAAGTCACATCTACCGAAATGAGGACTTGGGACTGGAGTCGGATGAATTAGAATGCATTGGGTTGAGAGCAAAGGTAAACGAGTTTGTCGTTGATTTGCATCAGAAAAAGGAGGAAGTCTTCGATACCAGCGATGACGCCTCCCGTGGAAAAAAGGTCATGAAGATGATGTTCAACTTGGGACAAGTGGTATTGACCAAGATAGATCTTCGGACTGTGCATGCCATTTTCCACCGAAACGTGTACACAGCTGTACGTCAAGACAAGCCAAGGGCTCTGAAGGATACATTAAAGATCTTTGACAAGAACACCACATGGCTTGACCTCGAAGATTTCGACGAAGCATTCTTCCCCTCTTCCGGGTTTGTCTTGAAATCGGGAGAAATCCTTCCATTCTTATACTCGGAGAAATTTGCCTATCTACGGGATATTTCTGGTGACAGGTTTGACGAAGACCTCTCGGACGACCAAACACACGATTGTACTTTGTACAAAACCGACTACTACTCCTCCCAGATTGAAGTGTACAAGCGCAGACTTGAGGATATCCGAAAACTCTCGAAATCGGATCCGAGTGTCAGCAAGCACAATGTAGAGGAGCGAGTCAGTACATTGAAGAGCTTGATTGATAAATTGAAAATGCAAAGAAGAAAAAGCATGCATAAGGGAAGCGTGACGTCGATGATGGCTGAACACAGGGAGAATTTCAATAACAGGTTTATTCTTGTTTCGATGTTTTTGAAGTGGAATGAGCCAGTTCGCAACCAGTTCATGAAGTATATCCATTTCGTGCAACGCAGCAGCAGCTACAAGAAGCTCATGTCGTTCGAGTTTATGAATATGCTTGAGAATATCATCGAAAAAGAGAAGAATGCAGAGGATGCCTCGACACTCTATTCAACCCTCAAAGATGCAGAGAACTCAGCAGAGGAGTTGAGGTCTCGGCTCAACAAGTTCGAGAGCTCGCAAGATCGTATTGACAATTTTAACGGTATTCTCAGGAAGGTGAAGGGAAACAATGTCATAAATGAAGACTATAAGATCGAGGTGATATCTCCTCAGATCCAATTGCAATCAGAACAGGCCAAGGACTCGGTTGTCATTATTACTGCGCCAGTATTGGAGTCGAAGATATTGTCTGTTAAGACTAATAAAGACTCGTCGATGCCATCACAAGAGCTAGAGAGGAGGTACGGAGTGCTTCTTCACGATGCCAATGTTATGGTGGTAGAGAAACTGAGCATGAGAGATAAACAAATTGCTCTTGAGAGAGAACCATACGGTACCAAAACAAAATGGCCTCCATTCCTTGGTATAGAGACATGCAAGAGCAGCAACTTAGCATTCGAGGAGGATGTGCTTGTCAATAGGATGTCGTTGATGTTGACATTTGACCAGGTCATGGCGCTGATTTCCAAGCTAGAGCAGGTGGACGGCGAAGAGGGAGAAAGCCCTAGCAACGAGTCCAAGGACTCTCGGACGGCCAACAGATTGAGAGTGGATGTTCCGCGTCTTGCTATCAACAGTACTTCCAAGCAGTACTTTGCACTTTACGTCACGGTGATAGCACTTCTTCTATACAATGAGCCTTTGGCAGTGGAACTCAACGATCGGATTTCGAAACTTCGGTTTTCCAATGATTTCCAGGATTTGCCTGCTCTTCACCACCGTTTGACGAGTCTTCACAAAATCGTGGGCATTTCGGGTGGTCTCTTGGACAACTACAATTTCCGGCAGGATGGGTACTTGGACAACGAGGCCCTTAATGAATACTTGCTACTCACGCACACGAAAACATCATTATCGGATGAAATCATCCTTACACTCCAAACACTCTTTTCAGGCGACTTGGTCACGACCTCTTCCGTCAGAGTGGTCCAATACTGGAGGATTGCCGCAGACGAAATCGTTCTCCACATGTTGAACGATGACCGTAGTCCAATCATTGATTTGAAGATTGAACACGGTGTGTGCAAGAGAGTACTCAAAGATGACGGCTCCAACAATAACCGGATAGAGATAAAGAGCATCGAAGGTGTTACACTCTTGGAGAATGCTTTTTACAAGAAATTCTTGGAGCCCTTGAAGAAAACTAATGCCCATGACTTGATCACAGTGGACTGGTCCATGAACCGGTCGATTGGAGGAATCAAGATCATTGACAACTTCGACATCAGCCTGCTTCCTTTGAACTTGAGCATTGATGAGGAAACCGGGTCTCTGTTGATGAAGTTTATTTTCCGGACCGACAACGAGATCAACGAGAGCCCCATCCTAAAGGTTTCCGAGGCGGAATTCAAGGATAAGAACGACGAGAAGAATAGCGACAATGATGGCCGCACTGATACTGATTTGGATGTGGCCTCTCGTGGCCCACCAAGAAGCCTTGCTACATCTAGAGGAAATAAGAATCCTTCAAGCAAAGACTCTTATTCTTTTGCAAGTTCCGGAAATGATCTTGACCATGATAGGGATGTCACGGCGATGATTGACCGGTCCAAGAAGTACATCAGTATCTCGAAGCTTACGTCGCAGCTGTTTGAGATTATGATTTCTCTCCGCATGAAGACCGGCTCTAAACGGTTGCTCAACGTGTCTAATTTCCGCTTAGAGCTCCCTGCCTGGGAGATCGAGACCAAGGTGTTGTCACTCTTGGACGTAGCGGACATTTTCAAGAAGACTGCCATCAGGGCATTGCTCCTGCACTCAGGCGGTCTTTTGAAGAACAAGGTTTCATCCAGAAAACAAAACTTGAAACGGTTTGAGCGCAGATTCTCCTCCAAGAAGCTGGAAAAACTGAAGGAGCCAGACGATACAAAACCAAGTGAGCCAAAACCAGCTGAAGTGGACAAGACTGCAAATAGACGTGCTGTGGTCTTTGAAGTTGCACCCGACCAAGCAGAAGGCTGTACGGTATCTACAAGCGAGAGTTATTCTCTGAGCAGGATTTCACCGACCCACAGATAGAGCAAATAATACATAGATTTAGAAATGACTAATGAAACATTTTGAAATACTTCCCTTCGCAGGAGACAGTATAACAGACTAACACACAAGATTAAAGGAACTAGTACAGGAATAACCAAACTTTAAAAACAACCCATTTTTATATATGCTGCCTCTTCATGTCTGTACCGTACATCTGCTTCTTCTTCCTCTTCTTCTTATACTCGTCCATTTCGGTCATGTCCTCACCTCTACCAGAAGCAGTATCGCTTATGGCCAAATCCGCAGTATTAAAGCCAGGAATGCCGTTGATGGAAGTCTTGTCGAACTTCAATGCCGATGCCAACAAGTTGCCGTCGAATTCCTGAATCACATCCGGCAAATTGCTTAGTTCGGGGTTGAGGATCTGGCCCTCCACCGGCTTGGGCGCCGGAATCTGGTGTTTCCCTGGGAGATCCAGTATATGGTTCTTATACGACTTGCGTAGTTTGACCCCCTTGGAGCCATCGCTCTTGACTCGGCTGATGGAATTTGCAATGGGTTCTAGCTTATATAGAGCAAGTAGGTTATCTAGAGGAGATGGTGTGGGTGGGGTGTACACCGCTGGAGTTAGTCGTGAATCGGCCAGAAAAAAATGCTGCTGATAAAACATACCATCTTTATCAATAAGATAGAAGCCGTCTAGGGGGTTGGTGACCTCTTGTATATTGTCAGTCATGTTCCATTGAAGAGTATTCTCGAGTGTAATGAACGCGAGTCTGGCGCGCGACGATAATGCGTGCACCTTGCCTGTAGTTTCTGGAAGTCTGACTAGAAACAAAAGTAGACTTAGATCTAAAGATGAAACTAGAGGTAGACTATTCTACCATACATATGAAATATTCTTAACATCTAAATTATTTCGTGTGTGTCAAATTGTTCACTTAAAATAATTGTCTTTTGATTACTCCTCCACTCTATAACTTGTTTATAAATAAAAGGATGCCTAGCTGTAGACGTTTCCAAGCGAGATCGACTTCACCACAGTGTAGTCATCCACTCCATACAACGAGCCCTCACGGCCGAAGCCAGACTCTTTGATACCGCCAAAAGGCATGGCTGCATCAGTGAATATTCCCGTGTTCACACTCACCATTCCCACCTCCAAGGCCTCGGACACAGAGTATACGGTGTTCAAGCTTTCGGAGAAGACGTATGCCGACAATCCATATGGTGTATCGTTGCACTCTGCAATGGCCTCTTCCTTCGTGTCGAACTTGATGATCGCTGCCAAAGGCCCGAATGTTTCTTCATGCACGACCTTCATGTCCTTGGTGACGTCTTTCAAGACATACGGAGCGTAGAAATGCTTTCCAATGTCCGTAAGTGGACCTCCTTTCACCACCACCTTGGCTCCTTTGGAAATTGCATCTGAAACATGGTCCTCAACCTTGTCAATGGCTTTGGTGTTGATCAAACATCCGTGGGTAACGCCCTTTTCGAAGCCATTACCGATCTTGAACTGCTTGACCCTTTCGGCGAATTTGGCCACGAATTCGTCGTAGATTCCGCTCTGGATGTATAGTTTATTGGCGCAAACACAGGTTTGGCCCAAAGACCGGAACTTGGACGCTATGGCTTGCTCTACTGCATTGTCGAGCTTGGCATCGTCAAAAACAATCACCGGAGCATTACCTCCCAACTCCATAGACATCTTCTTGAGAGTCAGAGACGATTGCTTGTAGAGTAACTTTCCAACAGGTGTAGAGCCAGTGAAGGAAATTTTCTTAATCAAGGGGGACTCGCAGAATTTAAGACCGCATGCTGGAGTCGATTCCACGCTCACCAACACAACATTGAATACACCAGGTGGAAAACCAGCTTCGTTGGCCAAGTACGCAAGAGCCAAAGACGATAAGGGCGTCTGACCATCTGGCTTCAAGATGCATGTGCATCCCGTAGCAAAGGCAGGGGCAGCTTTCCTTGCACCCATGGCAGAAGGGAAGTTGAAAGGGCACAACAATCCCACGGGACCCACGGGCTGTTTGTAGGTGATAATTTTGTTGTTATAATTTGCAGGCTGGATGGTATGGCCGTAAATTCTTCTTGCCTCTTCAGCAAACCATTCAAAGTAAGAGGCTGCATACTTGACCTCACCAATGGCATCGGTCAAGCACTTGCCGTTTTCCCAGGTAATAATAGCAGCCAAATCGTCCAAGTTCTCGAGCATAAGGTTGTACAAGTTTCTTAACCACTTGGAACGGTCAACTGGGTTGGACGATTTGTAGGATTTAAAAGCATCTGCCGTGATTTGGATAGCCTCATCGATCTCCTCGGGAGTCTGATCAGGAAGCTCGATAATCAACTCCTCAGTAGCAGGGTCAAAGACCTTAAAAGTCTTGGTGGACTTTGACTCGTACCATTTACCATTGATGAAAGGCTTGGCCTTAAAAAGGTTTGGGTTTTTTAATGTCACTGTCATGGTGCTGGGAAGAGAAGCTCCATGGAGGGCAGAAACCCAGATCTATATAGTGATGGAATTTCCCCGCGAACGTTAGCGGGTTTCCTGCCGGTACCTATAGTAGCGGCTTTGGCCTTGATAGCGCACAAGATAGCGCGCATTACGGCCAAGTGTGGCTTTACGCTACTTGAAAGCTGCTACTACTATTCTACAAGCTAGCAGCGTATATCGCAGTGGTGTCAGAAATTTTCAAAGGAAGAGCAAAGAAAATGAATGATGAAGTGGAATACGGAGAATTCAAAAAACAAAGCAAAACAAAAACAAAACAAAAAAAAGAAAAGATAGACCTTGTAAATAGAGAGTACGAAAGGAGGGATAGACGATCTGATGTGTGTGTAAGAGAGTGTCAACTTTGTCACAGATTTGTAACAAACATGTACAGTGTTTTTCAAAACTATTTAAGCCAGAAAGACATAATAATCCAAATCACACTAGCAAAATGATTCAAACCAATAATTTCAAATGTTTCGTACTCCGTTGCACACACTTTCTGATCAAATGGCGTAATGTTTTCCACACGACTCTTCTTTCATTCATTTGAAGAATTCGATATTTTTTTGAAAGCTTGAATCCGGAGAATTATCTTAGATTTAGTACATTTAAGAGTCTTTGAGAGTTTGTCTTGCAGTACCAACCAAGGGTCAAAACGAAAGGAACATGAACTGGTTTTCATACTTATCCTATATAGAACAACTTGTTCATGTGGTTTGAAAGACTGTGAAAAAGAACACGAAACATTTTGAATTATTGGTTTGAATCGTTTTACTAGTGCGGCTTGAATTATTCTGTCTTCTTGGTTTGAATAGCATTGAAAATCACTGTACTAGATTGCATTAGGTTTTCATGGAGCGTAATGTATTTGTCAGACATTGCACTAGATTCAATTGAATCTATGATTACGAGCCCGAAGTGGGAATGTCCGAAAGTGGGAATGTCCCGAGCTGGATATTAGTACGGCGTGAGATTTATCATCTAAATCTAATTCTACAGACCAAGTCAACGGACTAGGACTGTTTAAATACTAGTCCAGTCTAAAAGTGCCAGCCAATGAATGTGCTTGGCCCTGCATTGCGCGCCGTACCTCAGCAGCCGGGGTGATGGCCTGATTAAGTGCGCACATGCCTATTCAAACCAGCCAGTCAAGCCAGCCTAGCCAGACCATAGTAACGAAATCACTAATACGACAATAAAAAAATGTAAGAGTATTATCTAGGATAAAATACAGGAGAATGGTTGAGTAATTGAAGTACAGTAAAATAAGGAAAAGAGGTTATGGAAAAGAAGGGTATGATGTTGTGTTGGGTGCAAGAAGAGTAGGAGAAAGATTAGTAAGGAACCAGTAAGGAACCAGCACCCAGCAAAGACCACAACCAATATGAAACATAAAGTATAATACATAGAAAAGATAATACATATAATACATATAAAAGATGATACAAGAGATGGGGCTAGTAAATCGACCGAAACAACATACTAAAGAATCATGAGTAGGTTGTGAATGTCTATAGTTAGAAGCAGGAGTATGGAGGAAATGGGTTGGACTCGTAATTGTCTATGCAGTCTAGAGTGTGGCCGATGTTAGGGTCGCGTTTCAAGCAATCTCAGTTCCTCCAGTAGGGAGTGCGCATATCAAAGGGAGCGCGCGATCAAAACAACAAGGGCGCCCGCTCCCTGTAAACCCTACCATCACAATGTTTTCTTTTAGAGCAGTCAATGCATTCGTCAACATCAGCAAAGCCAAGTCCTTAGGGACTTTCCAGCTTATGTCCCAAAGAACCATCAAGTCCAAGGTTTCTGGGTCTGAAGCGCAAATCAAACAATTGAAGACCAAGCTTCAAAAGGAGAAGAAGCGGTTGGCTGAATTCAAATCCAAGCACAATGAGAAGACCAGGTCTTTGAAGGCCAAGCTGAAGTCCAGAAAGGCAAAGGAGTCCGAAACTTCCAAGAAGGCTGCTGAAGCCGAGAAGAAGTTGATCAAGAAGGCTACCAAAGCATACAGAAACTTAAGCGCATTGAACTTCTTCGTCAAGGACAAATGCACCGCCACAAACACTCTTAAGGACGTCAATGCCCAATGGGCCAAGCTCTCAGAGAGCGAGAAGGCTGTGTACATTGACCGCGCCGACAAGTATAACGAGGAGAATCGTAAGATCTGGACCGAAGGCCCAAAGAAGCCACCTACCTCTTACAGTCTCTTTGTCAAGAAGAACTGGAAGGATCTTGGTGACTTCAAGGCTTCCTCCAAGGCTGTCTCCGATGCTTGGAAGGCATTGTCTGATGCCGAAAAGGATGCCTACAAGCCCGAGGCAAATGCTTTCACCAAGTTCAAGAAGGCCCACGAAGCTTGGGTTGCCAACAGAGTGAAGCTCTACAAGGAGAAGGTCGGCAGATCGTAAGTCGCTGGAAAAAGCGCCACCGCCAAGTCTTCTACTATAAGTAGGTTAAAAATTGTTCTCATTAATGATACATGTAGATTAATTGTAAGCTCAAGTCACCGGTTGCTTGGGCATGTATGTGCGCACGTAACAGATGAGCTCAGGTCACCGTTGAGCTCAAGTCACCATTGAGCTCAGCATCTTCTATACTCTGTTTAACTTTCAACAATGCCTTTTTCAACAAGTCTGGCAATATGGGTTTGGACACAAAGTCCACCATTCCCACTTCAAGGCATCGTTGTCTCTCCTCACCAGCAACATTTGCAGTCAAGGCAATGATTTTGGGTAGGAACTTGTCTAGGCCACGTTGCGAAAGAGAGTTCTTCAAATCAATAGTGGCCTGGATGCCGTCTTTCTTTGGCATCTGGATATCCATGAAAATCACGTCATACTTCTTTCCCTCGTTGAGTCTGGCCTCACATTTCTCCAACACCTCCACTCCGTCCTTGGCATGATCGGCCACGTAGCCTAGTTTCTTCAAGTGCTGCAGTGCAACCACCAAATTGACCATGTTGTCTTCAGCAATCAAGATACTAAGGTCGTTGACAATGGGTTTCTCTTTGGACAAATTTTTGGACAGGATGGTTTTGGACGACGTGGGCTGAAGCATGATAGGCGAGGTGGACTGGTCCAATAGGATTTTCTTCACCGACGACCTTTTAATGGGTGAGAAGAGAATGCTGCTGGGCTTCAATTTGTTCAACTCCGTATCAGAAACCATCAGCCCAAACCGGGTTAAGATATGTAGCCGCACATGTTTCCACTTGGGAAGAGTAAGGGCATACTCAGCTTCCTTGAGACATTCTCGGTCTACCACCAAGATATCCACGGGACCTTCGTAAGCTTCGAGAGACTCGGAATTCTCAAACGTGATGACGCTGGCATTGTAGTACTCAAAGACCTGCTTGAGTGCTTGCTTCTTCCACGTCTTCTTGGAAACAATTATGACATGTTGGGGTGGGAACACCTCTTTATCACGTTTGACTTCCGCCTCGAAGGGACACGTGAACACAAAGGTGGAGCCCGAGTTCTCTTGGCTGGTGTAGGTGATTTTACCGTTCATGATTTCTGCCAATTTCTTGGAGATGGCCAAGCCTAGACCCGAGCCTCCATACACTCTTCTAGACGAACCATCGACTTGGGTGAAAGCCCCAAATATTTTGGAGCTGGACTCTGTTGGAATTCCAATACCGGTATCTTCAACCGATATGGCAAATTCGTACCTCTTATCCTTCATGGGTGTTGCCTCGAGAGTCACTTTGACATGACCCACGGAGGTGAACTTGAGAGCATTGCCAACAAGATTGATAATGATCTGGCGAAATCTCGTGGCATCTCCATAAATGACTTCCACTTCAGGACAGTTGTTAAAATATGCAAACTCCAAGTGTTCGGATTCCGTCTGCTCACTAGCAAACAGAATGGCACTCTCAATGGTGTCGTTAATGGAAAAGGCTGCATTTTCAAGATTAAAGGACCCGTGCTCTATCTTGGTAAAGGCAAGGATTCCATCAATGATGTTGAGCGTGACCAAGGCCGAGTTTTTGATAGTTTCAACATACTCCCGTTGCACATTGTCCAAGTCTGTATCTAGCAAGAAGATAGAACATGCGAATAAAGAGTTAAAGGGCGTTCTGATCTCGTGTGACATATTGGCAAGGAAACTGGCCTTCTCCTCCGTGGCATCCTCTGCTGCCCTCTTTGCCAATTCCATTTGCGTGTAAACTGCCGATTTCGTGAATGACACGGCTGCTTGCGAGCAAAGAAGTGAAAGAAGGTCAATGACTGCTGGGTCAATACTAAGAACGGGCGCACTGCTTGTTTTGGCAAGTCCCCTATTCTCGAGGTAAATTGCGCCGACCACTGTTGAGGTTTTTATGGGAACACAGAACCCTGTGTAGTTGGGATTGTCCACATAGTATGGGTCATCAGAGGTGGTACCTTCATTATGTGAATGCACTGTTTCTCCACTGATCAAGGACTGGATGATCAAACTAGCAGGAGCCAAGTCTGCACGGGTCAAAAGCGACTCATTGTCTAGCACATAGATACTATTGATGGTACCAATGGCTTTGATGATTGGCTGAGGAGTCAGCATCTTAAGCACGACTACTCCATAGTCAATACCCATAAACATCAAGCTGCTTTCAAGCAACTTTTGAACAATCAAATCTATGGAAGAAGATTGAGCAATGAAGAGACAAAGTTTCAAGGTCTTGGTCCACTCGCCTTGAGAAGGAGGCTGGACTTTCTTGCGGGCGTAGAATTCTCGTTCGGCTTTAGAACTCATGATCAGTTCATCCGACATATCGGTCATCCTTGAGTTCTTGGACCTGCTGTCACTATCTGCCTGAGGAGCAGGGGAATCAGTATAGAAGCAATCATCGAAAAAATTTTGCTGCACAGGACTTTGCTGCTCACTAACATTGGGAACTCCAGCCCAGTTGAAATCATCGAATAAGCCAGGATACTCGTTCTTGAGTTTCTCCACTTTTTTGTTCGCCATAACTGTGTTGAATAATACAAATGCTTTTTTGGCATAAAAATGCACTCTCTTTTCGCTGTGAGAGTTTCTCTTGAGCCAATTGGCGCATATACGGCTGGCAATTCCTGCTTCCACCCATTTCCTCGAGTTTTCAGTCTCCTCAATGGCTTCTTCAAACAAGTCTAATAAGACCAAAGAGGGGAAATGAGGATCCAAGGTATGGAGAGTCGCCTCAATGATCTTATACTCACACCTGAAATTAGCACTGGAGTGTTCGGACCAAAGTTTGAAACGAGATTTGATTTCGTTGGCTATTTTCATCACTTCAGGCTTCTTTTCTGCATCTTCCACGTGCACCAATGCAATGACACACACGAAATAGTAAAGAACATGGAGCGTTGACATGGGCAATTGATTCAGGATAGCATAGGTTTTGTTGAGAATCAAATCCAAACATACAGAAAACTCTTCTTCCTGAGCCGCATAGAGCAATGCATTGGCATAGTACACGAACTCCAAGTCAAGCGTCATCTTTTCGGAAGTGGCCTTGCTCAAGTCCATATATTCTTCAAACAGAAGCTTACCGCACCATAACCGCATCAAGTCCGAGTAGAAATTGTGTTCGAGACCACTGTTGTACCTGACCAGTCTCGCAAGCCCCAAGGACGAGTTGTGCCATCCTCTCATGTTACCCAAGAACAATTGACTGGAGACAATATAGCCCCTTATAAAGGTATTCTTTCCTTGGATTGGGGTAGGAAGTGACACGTATGCCAAACGCTTGATGATTCTTGGAAGTGGCATCTTGAATTGAGCCATGAACAAGAGGTAAGTTTCATTAACGGTCTGGAGAGTTTGAGTGCTTACTCCGTCATCATTGTTAACAAGCGACATTGCCACATCCGCAAGCTCAAACGCCTTGACCAAGCTCATATCCTCATGAAACTGAACAAAGTAGTTTGCCAAATGGAGTAATGGCACACTGCATGAAGCAACATAACCGTAGGTTGACATGAGACTGACGAGCTGAGCGAGAATGGCCAACCGAAGGTCTGAAAGCTCGAGAATATATGTGGCATTGATTATGCTCGTGACCAATTCAGCAATCAAAATGAACCGTTTGTCCCAGGCCTTTTCCAATGTTTTGAGCCTTCTTATCTCGGCCAAAGACAACGGGAGCAGACTAAGATGTTTTTCTGCAAGCTTTTTCGCCTTTGCTGGGTCCAAAGAAAACTCTATTTTCAATGGTTCTAGACCTTTCAATGCTTTCTTCAAGCCCTCGTTGTATTTCTTCAGACTGACCAATGCACACACGCTAAGGTGTAAAAGAGTCCAGTTATTAGCTCCAAATTCAGCTTCGGCCTTCTCTAAGAGTGTATTGGCTTCCTTATAGTTCCCAAGGTAGAAATTGCACTGGATTCTTGATAATGTCAATTTAAGCTTTCTTCGTTTATCTTTTTTAGAAAGGAACAACATAGATGCATCGAAGAATCGAAGTGCTAGACTCAAATTGGAGGTGGAGATAGCATAGCGTCCACCATTGATCATAGCATCATGATAGGCTTGGATATCAGTTGGTTTGGCTGAGGCACAAGAAACTAACAAATGCGAAGCCATATTTAAGTATGCCGTCACGTTGATTCTTGAGGACTTGGAGAGGTGTTTCTGGAATCGGAGACCACAAGTGCGATGAAACTTACGGTATTCATTGTTGAGGTCCATTTGGTTGAGGAGGTAGAGCTGGATGCTGCTATGATCGAAATGGTAACGAGACCTCTTGGTGAGCTCCAAGATTACCGAGTCGTTCAACTCAAAAGGGAAGCACGTCTCGGTTATCATGTGGAATGGGACCTTGTAGCAAATACCAGAAGATACGATAATTCTGGCATCCAAGCATAACTGGAGCAAAGAATGAACCACCTTCAATGAGTACCCCGTGACAATCATCAACTCGCAAATGTCAAACGATCCATTAGTGCAAATGATGGTAGCAAACTTCAACAACTTCAAAGCATCGGGATTAAGGGCTGACGTAATGTATCCATTGATAACCCCTTCCATGCCATCCTGTTCTAGTTCAGAACTGGCACTTTCTAAAGACTGCTCGAGTAAGCGTGGGTACGACTTGCTCTTCAACAAACAGTACCGCATATAGTACTCGAAGCAAAGAAAGTTTCCCTTGGTGACCTTAAAGAGAGAGTCAGGGTATTGCTTGTTTTCCTGGTTGAAAAATAACTCGAAATACCGACTGAACCCACGATGGTCGAGTGGCTTAAGTTCAAACTCCGTCACTGGCCACTCCAAAGCTGAGGCTACCAGGTGATAAGAACTTGGATCCACTCCACTATTTTCATACCGACAAACGCTTTGGCTTTCCTTGTAGGATGCAACAATAGTGATGGCAGCATTGGCAGTGTTGACTTCACAATACTCAAGGATTTCCACAAGAAGATTGAACTCGTTGGCAGGAAACCAATTGATGTTATCCAAAATGAGAGTCAATCCTCCACGTGCAAGGGCGTTGAAGATACGCTTGAAGATATAGTTGAACTTCAACTCCATATTGAGTTTATCTTCCTCATAAGGAATATCAGTACTTTCACTTGAACTCAAAGAATTGGAATCATCCGCATCAATCTCATCCTTTATAAGTGCAACAACGGCGTCTGAGGGTAGAGTGCTCGATTTGGCCTGTACTATAGGTGCCACCGGTCTGTTCTGGCGGTATTTTTGGTAGTTTGGTCCAAGAAGAGCCTTCAAGTTGGGTAGCGATTGAAACAACACACTCAAGTCCGCATCGATCTCGTAGGTGAAGATTTTTCGCCACTCCTCTATGGTCTCACGCGAGGAGGAGAGGATCTGCTTCGTTATGGCGTACACACCATATATTAGGAAAGTGTAACGGGCCACATTTCTATCACAGCAGTCGAAACCCCAATGCACCACAAAGTCTTGCTTCTTCAAAGCCTCTCCACTTATTTGCTCTAAGAATGTAGCTTTGCCAACTCCCCCTTCACCTTTAAGAAGAATAATCTTGCATTTTTCTGGACCATGATACGCAGCGAAGACTTTCTGCATCATTTCAAAGTTTTCGGTGCTAGCTGAATTCAGAATTGAATTGTGGAATAGTGGCAACTTGGCTGGACTAGAAGGTGGTTTTGTCTCTTCAGTGATCTTCAGCAAGTTGTCCAATGGACCTTTTGGCTTGGAATAATCCACAATGATGGTATTCAATTCTTCAAGCATGGCATCAATGCTTTGGAAACGGTCACAGGGGTTTTTCTCCATACATTTGATGATAAAATTATCGAGTTCACTGGTGATCCATTTGGGGCCTAACGTTTTAGGCCGGATAGGTGCTTTTGTCAAAACGATCCTCTTGAGTTCAGTCAAATTGGACGTTTGGAAAGGTAAACACCCCACCACAATCTCATACAAACATACTCCAAGAGAGTAAATGTCTGTTCTATAGTCCACGGAGGTAGTGGCACCACTGGTGTTTTCGGGAGAAACAAACTGTAGACCCTGTTGGATTTTGTTATAATTTTTGTTTCGAAAGGAATTGAAAGAGTGCTCGATAGCAACAGAAAAGCAAAAGTCCCAACCTGTAAGAACCACTTCCGCATTCTTGTCAGTATCAGAGGCTGGCGTTGTGGTGCGCAATATGTTGCTGGTTGTCAAGCCATTATGAACAATGCCATATTTATGGCAGGTGGAAAGGGCACGGAGTATGGGTACAAAGTCCTTGAGGATCTTCACTATTAAGCTCCTGCTTTTAGGGAGTTGCTGTACACGATTGGAGAGTTCCACGAAATCTTGATTTGCACTGGTTCCTCGCAACGAAGATTTATCCAGAAGAAAAGATCCCGAGTCGGAGACACTGCGGTCAGAAGGACCCGAATTGATACTTTCCGGGACTCTACCATTGGTGATACTCTCTTTTGTTTGATCAGTGTAGAACTCTAATAAGGTCGTGTAGTTGTTATCAGGGTAGATCATAATGAGCAATGTTTTGGAGATACCATTGACGGAATGCTCAACACTTAGTTGGTCAATAGGGTAAAGAATCCCAGGGATATCTGGCGGCAAAGTTATGGGTCTATGTGTGGGCAGTGTGCCGGAAATGTGTTTCGCCAGAGGTTCGAGTGGCTCGTTGGTATTGTATAACCATGACTGACGCGTAGAAGTAGGAGGATTGACTCCCAGAGTGATATACCAATCATTAAGAAAACGTGCAACATGGTCACAGTGGCGGATATCGGAAGATACCTTGATAAGAACGGCAGATCCCGTCTCCTCATGTTTGGCCGAGAACACAGACGAGGTGGTCTTATTAGTAGAGAGCTTCTCGCCTAGTTTATAACCAGCCACGGAAGAAGGCAACTCTTGCGATTCATCATGGTTCTGGGTCTGTTTGAACTCGTAAACGCCCGGGTCCTTCATGAAGTTAAGCTGGTTCTTGGCGATGTTTATGTTATCCACATACAGCAGGTGGGCCACGACCTTGCCCTGCTTGAAGTCCAGGCGAATGTCACCATAAGTCTTCTTGCCGGATCTGCTAAGTGTAGGGGAATCTGAAGCATTGGAGTGGGTATCGGAATGGTTACTGGAGCGAGGGTGTGAAGGCGTTGTGGACAGCTCTGAGCTGGAGCTGGATACGCCCTTAGAGAAGTAGTCCAGGCCGCCCCACGCACTGGAGAGCTCCGAATCATTGAAGAAGTTACTGGGGCAGGACGACATGGTGCCCGTAACGTTCAGAGCCGGAGGTAAGGTTGGAGTTGTAGCAGTAAAAAATGGTATGCCATTGGCCACAGGGTCCACGGGATAGTTTAAGACCCTATGCGTCTGGTGAATGCAAAGTGTAGGCGCGGTAGTGCACACATTTCCATTGCTAAAGATGGGCGTTAGAGTCTGGGATGAGCAGTACAAAAAAAGCCTTGGACGTGCAGCAAATGGCGCTAAATTTATAGTAGGCTTACAATTGGGCTTTGTACTCGAGCACAAAACGCCTAAGGAGAATATACAGTATAGACTTTTCCTGGGCTCCAGCAAAGGCTCTGATGTTGTACTTTGGGTTGCTCTCACTCTGAGGATTTTTTTTTTCTCTCGAGGTACTGCCATTGGGACGTGCATCTGAGTGAGACACCAGAATGAAGCCTCGTAGCTAGGCCCACACCGCGAATGTGCCCCGATGGAATTCCATCAAGTCCAGACTCGGGTCCAATTTCCCTCTCCCCTGTTGTCGAGCTATGTACCGGATCCCCTCGTAAATCCCCACCATTTCACGTATACAATCAACCATTAAACTGGGTTTGGATTTTTTTGGAGGGTTACTCTGATATTGTAGAATGTAACAATGTAAAATTTGAACGTCCTTGGCTCCTTCGTCATTATGGTCTTCAACTATAGGTATGGCCACTTATGGTTTGTATTGCATAGAGGTTTAATGGAGGTTATTTTTGCGGTTACAAAATACGATATGGAAGATATGGAAGAAATGGAGGACTGTGGAATTTGGGGGAACTGGTCTTGGAATTGTTTTTGTATGGTAGACATTTTATTCCATAGTAGTGTTTGGCAAAAACTTACTTTCTATGAGGCCATCTAGTGGTGAGGGGTTTCACAGTAATTTCTAAGGTGCCGAAATTTGGAGATCCTTTGGGGTTTGCATTATTTAGATCCCTTGGTGTTTACTCTTTTTTTAAGTAGTGGTAGATTAGACAAGTAGAGTAGTTTGTTGATGGTCCAGAGAAGTACTTGAATATATGGCGTGTCTGAGCCGATGGGGGGCTCGGAGGAGATGTCCGAGGCCGAGGTGGGCCGAAGTTTTTGACCGAGAATGGGTGCCCCGACTCAAGACCAGATACGGCTGAAGGGTCAGGCATTATCTCGGCTCGGGTCTTCATTTCCACTTTATCTCGGACTTCTCCAACATATGTTCGGACTACCAGATATTCATGTTCAAGCAACTGAGCTATATAGTGCCCACCAAAGTGAACCTAACAGGCCTATAAACCTATACAACAAGAGTGAAGCAAAACTCTCGGCAACCATCGATCGTAAATCCCTTGAACACCCATCTACTTGGTGTACAATGCACCCTTCCATTGGATGTGTGCACCTGATAGATACACGGGTCAGAGAGATAGAAACTAAACTAATACAAAAGTATTGAAAACCAGTTGAATTGAAGCACCGCCCCCAGAATGCATGAGACACAGATGCCACATGTAGACCCTTAAAACAAAACCTGTTTCCGCATCGATGGAAATAAATGAACGAGAGACTATACGCTCTAGAGAGCGAAGAACGAGAGGAATAGGGCAGACCGGCCCTCAACATTAAGCACGCACGTAGTGATGTCATGTGCATTCCCACTATAAGATGGTGCATTTCTTGGATTTCTTGATGACGGGAGGTTCCAATGCAGCCACAATAGCCTCGTCAAAGACAGTCTTCAAGCCTCTTTGCGTTAATGCAGAACACTCGACATATTTTACTGCCCTCAACTCTTTGGCCAACTTCTCACCTTGGTCGGTAGTGATTGGCGACAACTTTTGCCGGTGCAATCTCTGTAATATAACTTCATCATTCCTTAAATCAATTTGGGTTCCAACTATAAGACACGGCACGCCCGGGCAATGGTGGTGCACTTCAGGGAACCACTTCTCCTTAACATTCTCGAACGAAGCAGGCGAGATCACCGAAAAACATACCAAGAACACGTCAGTGGAAGGGTAGGACAAGGGTCTCAATCTGTCGTAATCCTCCTGCCCAGCAGTGTCGAAAAGGCCTAACGTAAAGGGCTCGTCGCCAATCATGACTGTAACCGCATAGTTGTCAAAAACAGTGGGGACATAGTCGGCGGGGAATTTGGATGTGGTGTAAGAAATCAACAAGCACGTTTTACCAACGGCACCGTCACCAACAACAACACACTTTATAGTTTGCATTTTGAAGCGGGGTGATTATTTGAGGTTGTGTTTCAGTGTTGTATTGGATGGGTAGATTTGTGTGAGAATGTTTCCCAAATTAATCCCAGTTGGACGAGGTGGTTTGCGCAAAAAAATTGACTAGTGGAGGCACAAAAAAAGGGGGTCTGTTAGTTTTGGAGAACAAAGGTCACGCTTTATACTTTTTGGAACAAGAAATGGGTTGAACTTCGCTTTGTGCAAAAGGAAGTAACTATGAGTTCAAACAAAAAAAATAAAATTAGGGCCAACCTCAAGTAATGCTTGGTGATTTTTTTTTGGTTGACTTCTTTGTTTTATCTCCGTTCTTAGACTCCAGCTCGCGGGAGAAAAAAAACAGCGTCTTGCCTGCAGGCCGGTCTACACGAGCGATAGGGGGTGATAAGATGGGGTGATGCCTCACTGGCTTGGTTGGCTACGTAGGATGACCATAGAAGGGGGATTAACATTACTCAGATGGAAAAAAAGGGTGAAATGAGAGGGCGGGGGTGGGGGTGGCGTGTAGGGTTGGCACGCTTGTTAGCCGTATTGCCAGATGTGGATCTGGGTCCACACCGAGGCTCTGAATGTGGTGACCGCGTTTCCCCGTGCGCGTTCAGGACAAGGCAAGACAAGACAAGACAAGACAAAACAGCATGTCCCATCCCAATGAAATGGATGCTCACGATATGCATGCAGATTAATTTGCGGCTACTTCAAGCCGCGCTGTAATCATTGGATCTGTAGGTTTCACAACTTCACTCTAGTTTAATTTCCATTAACCCGGCATCTCCTTGCATGATATCTAAGTTGCTGGTGATCTCACTGGGTAGATTATTGGTATCAATGAGCTTTTCTGCAATTTTCCCTCCTGGATCAATCATTGAGAGGTCCTTGTCCACTTCGTGGTCCTCCACGATGGCAGGGCCTCCGCCCAAGAAGTCAAGCATCATGTGCATACCTCCAGCTCCACCAGCGTACTCCTCCACATCCACGGGGAGAACCGATGAAACTCCCTCCAAAAACCACACCTTATCCTTCATTTCCAACGTGAACGACCGGAGGAGTTTGTAGTACGATCTCATGATGCGCATAGCCTTTACATCCCCAGACATAAGTAGCCCTAGGAAGTCTTTCTCCAACAATGCAGGAAAGGCAAAGATCCGGAGAATGAAGTCTGCCTTATACCTTTCCTTGTGAAGTTTGTTCAAGTACGCCAACGTAATTAAATATGGCGAATTGATGGGGACTGGATATAAGTCAGCGATGGCCGAGTCATGGCACACCAAATTGGCATACGATGATGAACTCGTATCAGTAACCTGGCTTTTTTGGTTCATGATATCGCCCAAATCGCCCAAATCCACCCCAATGAATTTGTAGAATCTGGATGCTTCCGTCAACGGCCACACTGCAGTCAAGATGGTGGCCGCACCCTTGACATGGAAAATCCACGCTGATGCAGGTAGTGACTTTGGAGATATCAGCGAAGGAACAGAAGCATTGGCCAAAGAGTCCATGATTAAAATCAAGGCACTGGCCACCAACGCATCGGTGTTTTCTAGATTGATGTTGAGAATCTCTTCACGTAACAAGTGCAACGCCTTGCCTCGATGGGTGGTTACACAGTGGTCCAAGCCACTCTCGGTTCGGGATAAGTGTGTCGCACTGAAGGCTAGTAGCGCATGCATGAGGAATGGATATTCAAACGCTAGTTTAGGGATATCGTTGTTCCATATGTCGGTGTCGGAGATTCCTGCCCCTGTGACGGTGCTGGATACCTTCGTGGTGTAGTGGTGCATAAGTCTCAAGTCGTTCATGTTCAATGTCTCTTCGGGCTTCTGGTCCATGTCATCCGATAAATCAGCATCCGGCATGCTGGTGGGGAGACTCCCTAGTGGATTAGAGGCCGGATCTGTGGGAATTTTAGAAGGTGTACTTGATGGGTTGGCTGGATTGGAAGGTTTCCCTGTTGTACCGGCATTCGAGCCCGAGCTGGCGGACATTATCTGTGGGAGAAACTCACTGAGCTGCGGCAATATGGAGTTTATATCGATGGGGGCTTGTGCAAGAAGCGCCAAGTTGCTTAAGTTGGCCATATCACCCAAAGCACTGATATCGCCCAAGTTGGAGATATTGCTTACCAACAGACTCAAGTTCAAATTGTTGAGATTTCCAGCGCCAAGTAAACCGCTTCCCAAGACCGACGACGTCAAGTTGGCCAAAGTAGGGGTTTTATGGGGAACAGGGCTAGGTGACTTATCCGGAGTGGCTTGCTGTGTCTGTGGTGACTTATAGGCAGGCATGGAGTCCCTAAACTTCTTGGTTGGTGGAGTCATGTGGACATCCAACTCGGAAAAACCACAGTCTAGATTCATCCGCGTACAGTTATTGCATCTGGGTTTGTTCTCATCACATTTGACTCTTCTCCGTTTGCAAGTGGAGCAGCCTTTCCGGGACTTGGAGTGGTATTTGCGCTTGGTGCCGCTCTTTTGCAAAGAGCCGTCACTGGTAGCACTGGTCATGAATCTGGCAAAGCTATAGGTCCCACGGATACCGAGTTGAATTGGTAGAGGGTGTAAGGTTGGGAAAGTTGAATTTGAACGCTGAGGAGAAGTGTTAGATTTTGGCCTCCAGCATCAAACGTCAGGGATCATGAAAGTATATCAAGGTATGGGATGCGTCGTATAGCTCGTATACGACTGAGGGCTAGGTGTGCGGTGAAAAAAAGAGGCGCGACCGGTTTCTTTTTACTGCGCCCCAAATGCTTACATTACACGGGGACTCAAGGAATCGTACCACCGCTCCCCATACTTTTAGCCCCGTATAAAGTCACCCCCCAGTTTTGAGCATACACTTAAACCACTCACACCCCTAATAAATACACCCCTAAACAAATATAGATTTCCCTTAGCCGAAGCCCTCCTGCACACATCACGAGGATTCCATTATACTGGTAATAAAATTTTACTTTGCTCAGTATTGAATAGCTTCTTTTTTCTTGTTTTTTTATTTTTTTATTTTTTTATTTTTTTTTTATTTTTTTATTTTGATATGATTTATTTTGGTGAATATTTTCTTGTCAACTGATAGTATTGTCTTCCATTGGTATGTGGACTGTGGACTGAGTGCAATTATTTATGCGCTTATCTGGAATGGCATCAGACAATGGCCTCAGAGTGCTGGGGCCTGATTTCTCACTTCTCAATGCTGGTCCGGCTCTGAGTGCTCTGATGCTGAGTGGTCTGGTGGTGAGTGCTTACATATATTCCTGCGTAGACTGCGCGATCATATAGCAGAAAAACCAGACAAGCGGAGCTACCAATGGCAGGCGAAAAACCATTATGGTACAGGTGGGCCCGGGTGTGGGTCACAGGTTTTTCGATTGTCGGAACGGGAGTTCTTCTCTATAAGTATGCTACGCCATCCGACGAAGAGCTAATTGCTGCTTTCTCTCCGGAGATCAGGGCAGACTATGAGCGCAACAAAGCTTTAAGACAGCAAGAGCAACGGGAGCTCATGAAGATTGCCATTGAAACAAGCAAAGGCGATGCCCCTATTTGGAAGACGGGAAAAATCAAGTCGCCTTTTGAAAGAGACTCTCGAGGCGTAGACCCCCGGTTGGTGGATAAAAACCAGTTTTTTATTGATGAGAGCAAGAAGCTTCAGCAGCTCGAGGTGGAGCGTGCTAAGTTGGAGCTCGAGGAAACCGAGAGGTTGGTACAGGAGTCCAAGAAGCTGTGGTTGCCTTGGAGAAGATAACTTGTATATAATAGATACGATAAATATTAAGTAAGGTGCTAAGCTATTAGAAGTGAGGTAATACGAGGGGATATACTAAGGTATAAAGATGAGGTAGAGGTCGAGATAAAGATAGAGATAGAGATGAGGCAAGGGTAGAGATGAAGTAGAGACAAAGATAGATGGGTGATACAAAAGAGGTTATAGATTATGAGAGCTATTGATGTACTAATGGAACAGGAACTATTCCATACCAGTGTATACATTCTACACTAATACTCATTATTGCCTGTATTAATAAGTTGTTTTAGTAGTTAAGGGACAATATTATCTACCCCATCCAAACCCAGTATCAAGTGTAGGAAGCCACTTGCTTGTGGAGGTGGCTCCCGTGCCCTTCTGTCTATTAGCCTCGTCCACCGCACTCACTATGCGGTTGATGTTCGTGTCTATCACCATGCCTCCCTGTACAATCTCCTCCAAAACAGTCTGGAGCACCTGCCAGCCAAACACCAAGTCCAACTCACACACGTTGGTGAAGCACTTGTCCAAGCACTCGACGAACACCTGGATCAAATCGAGGATCCCAAGCTCGGACTCCTGGTCGTCCACCACAAACACAAAATAAAGGGTGGCATAGTGCCTATAGATAACTTTGATATCGTCCAAGTCTTCTAGGAGTTTGGGTGGCGTTATGAAGGAACACTCCTGAGACGTTCGGACCTGGAGCAACTGGTACACCTGATCTAGCAACGTTCGCTGGGTCACGAGATCGACAGGGGTATAGAACTTGGTGAGCCGAGGCACACCATCATGGTTGACTATGGTTAGTTAAACTGAATGAAACTTTAAGGGCTTCTAGTACGTACATATAAGAACAGAATGGATCATTGGGAGGGAAGGGTCCGAATGGCACGTCGTTGACACTGCGAGTGGTGCGTCTTGTCTGCATGCTGAATGCTCGCTTACCTTTGTTATTGAGTGCTACTATTATCTATCGTGATGGATCTTGAACCTCGCCATGGTGGCCATGCACATACGGCGAACTTGAAATACGGTGTGATTGTGTTTGGAATCTCCGTGGTCTATGCATTGATGTTTGCTGCGTGCCATTACTTGTATGTGAGCAGGTGGGCGTCCCGGGGGAAACCAGCTCTGTCCTCACTATATAATAAGATCGTGTCTGGCCGATGGTTGGCATTGCACACGCTAGTGTGGCTTTTAATTGTCTTGGGCTTAATGTTTTATAACTTCTCCATTTTGACTCTTCCTACAACTATAAAACGAGCCGGCCGCTTGGGCTTCTGCTTAGTGCCCTTTGATATAGTACTAGCAATGCGCCCGTCTCTATTGGCTACTTCGTACTTGGACTACATCTCGCTCCATAAGTGGATCCTGCGCGTGCTTTTCTTTGCCATCACGCTCCATAGCTTGGGGTATTTCTCCGTATGGTACGTCGAAGGTGTTCTTTGGAAGAAATCTCTCCGACTCTATAATTTCTATGGGGTGGTGGCTTTCGCAGTGAGCATGGTGCTCCTATTTATATCCATGCGACCTTTGCGTAACCGTTTCTACAGAGCCTTTTACGTGATCCATAATGTTGTCGTTCTTTTATTCGTCACCATTATCTATTGGCATGCTCGCCCTGGCGTGGGAGAGTACATTTTCGTTGCTGTTGCATTGCTCACTTACCAGGTGTATAACCGCATCTCCAAATGGAACCAGACCCTGGGAGCTTCTGTTATCACTAGCGATAAGGCAAACTTGACTTTGGTCCGTTTGCTTCTTCCTGCAAAATACCCTACACAATGGGCCCCAGGATCTCACTTGCGACTTTCTGCTCCGGCCACCAGTGCTCTGACATGGTTATTTCCTTCGCACCCATTCACCGTATACTCTTTGCCGGGAGATAAAACGGTTGATTTGGTGATGAAAAAAAATACAAATTTCCAGGTTTATGAGAATACAAATTACTTGATTTCGAGTCCGTTCAATTCCCTTCCTGTACCTTTTTTTGAAACAACTGACCATGTTTCTATTGTGTGTGGTGGTTCGGGGATCTCACTAGGTGTGCCATTGTTTCGGTTCTTCAACTCGGGCTCCGTGTCCACTGCAAATTTGTGCTGGGTTACCCCTAATAGAGAAGATACGTTTGTTTTGGATGATATCCATTCTTCAGTGCTGATAGATGTCTACGTGACAAGGGATTCGGTGAGTGGAGCCTCCAGTGCTACAATTGAGGAACGAGGTCTTTTGGCTACTGCCGAACTGATAGAACTTGATGACCTTGAAATCAGTGCTCCAGACTCCATGAAAGGAGATGTTCCTAAAAACTATAAGCTTTACAATGGAAGGCCCGATTTAAATCATGTGCTTGAGCCTTTGCTTGGAGAACCCGAGTCCAGATCGAAAGCAATAGTGGTTTGTGGTCCCGAATCAATGATTCTCGATGCTAAAAAGTGGGGTCAAAAACACAATGTGTTTGTTTACTCCGAATTCTACTCCTTCTAAAGTCATAATATAATTTATAGCATCTTCGTACTTATATTCCTTTAATTATTTAAATGGTAACCAAAAAAAAAACAGCTCGCACTCAGGTTCGAACTAAGGACCAACAGATTTGCAATCTGCTGCGCTACCACTGCGCCATACGAGCTCTGTAACAGTTGATTTTTTTGCGCATTTTCCTGCGATTAAATTGTTATAAGGTGTATAGTTGAATAAACAAGACTTAGAGGAATCCCAAAGATCTGACCTATTGGGGAATTTGTTGGAAGCTGTTTATATACCTACCCATATATTTAAAAACTAGTTTATCGGCCTTATGTGAACTTTCAATTAACAGATCCACTGCAAAGCCCACTGTACCAAGTCTTTCCACATCACACCGATATGACACAACTTGGTATCAGTAACATGCCTTTATACCAAGCATACAGATACCTTTTTTGCCTCCCTTGAGAAAATAAACAAATGAATATAATTATTACGTACTGAACCCATACAAGGCTCTAAGTAAAAAGGAGTAAATACCATCTTTTATTCAAACAAGCAGGTACTCTATGGAAAATTTTGAAGCACTGATTTTGAGTCATTTTAACAGTTAAGATACATTTTCATTACGTAATGCAAATTTTTTTGCGCAACGTTATTTTATTATATATTTTTTTCAACACTACAGTTCATTTATCAGTCCAGCTAAGATTCTACGCTCCCACGTCTAATCTATGCGAAATTGTTAATGCCCATCATAAATACAAAACACCCACAAAACTTTTAAAAACAGTTTCAGCCAGTGTCAAATACGTTTCAGATTAATTTCAAGTAGTTTCAAGTAGTTTCAAGTAGCTCCATGGTATTGCAGTAGAATAGAATTTAGGTGTGCATGTTAGTCCGTTCAGTAAATTCAATGTGTGGGGTAATTCGCAGATTTGGTAGTCGCAGCGCACTTTTCCATTATTGTCTTTAGGTGTGGTGCGCACATTATGCGCATGCCTATTTTGTAGGTCTAAGGTTTAGACTGTCTAATGAACCATACTTGATGTGAGAGTAAAAGTGGGCGTACCATCCCCCCACGTGTATAGCATGAAAACATATTTTTACAAAAGCACGACTAAATAAAAATTTAAGTTCTTATCGTCCAATGACTAATGGTTTATAAGAAATGCCCGCCACCGGCGGATAAAGTATTTCGTGGTGCGCCAACGTATCGACGCAGTTTCTATATCGGGTATTCCGTTGCGGAATATCTCGCGTCTGCACCGCTTATCAGTAACTAGTATAAATACCTCGGCCATGTTCACCGTAGCTCCGAGGAGTCTATTCTTTTTTTTTTCTTTCGTCTTTACCCTTCGCCTTAGAAAACCCATTGTAAATTCACACCCAATCATGGTTTCCTTTGAACAATTCTTGGTCAACGACCCTCTTGATAACTATGAAGATCCACAAAAGTTCAAGGCCTATGAGCCTAAATTGGACAAGTACAGGAAAGACTTACTCGACAACATTTTCCCCGAGTACTCCATTGAGTTGCCCGACTCTCTTGAAAACTTATCCAAGCAACAATTCAATGCAGTCAAATACTTGAAGGAGAAGAAGCTTTTGACCGAGGAGGAGTTTGCAATCACTGATTCCTCTGCCGTGGACATCTTGGCCAAGATCTCCAAGGGAGATTGGACCTCCGTCCAAGTATTCAAGGCTTTTGCCAAGAGAGGTACAATTGCACACCAATTGACCAATTGTGCTTTGGAGCTCTTCCCCAAGGAGGGTTTGGAGAGAGCTCAGGCTTTGGACGAATACTATAAGAAGAATGGTTCCACCATTGGTCCTTTGCATGGTTTGCCCATTTCATTAAAGGAACAAATGAACTACAGAGGCAAAATCACTCACGGTGGTTACGTCTCTTATATAGATAACATTGCAGAGGACCATGGTATTACTACAACCATTTTGGAGAAGTTGGGTGCAGTGTTCTTCGTGAGAACAAATGAGCCCCAGACTTTGATGCACTTGGACGGAACAAATAATTTTATTGGCCCATCCAAGTGTCCCTTCAATTTGGCCTTGTCTTCAGGAGGTTCCTCTTCCGGCGAGGGTGCAATTGTTGCATTTGGAGGAACCCCGGTTGGTATTGGTTCCGATATCGGAGGAAGTATACGTGCACCTGCAGCATTTGGAGGATGCTTTGGCTTGAGGCCAACTACCTTCAGATACTCCAAGAAGGGAGGTGTTTCATCTACTGCAGGCCAGATCTCGGTCCCAGCTGTGGTTGGTCCCATGACTAGATCCATCGAAGATCTCGAACTTATGATGGACACATACATCAACCAAGGTAAGCCTTGGGAGCTCGACTGCCACACTATCCCAATTCCATGGAGAAAAGTCAACAAGCCTGAGGCCAAGAGCTTGACCATTGCCATTGAGTATGATGATGGAATCGTCAAGCCAACGCCACCAATCGCCAGAGGCTTGAAAGTGGTGGCAGAGAAGTTGAAGACTGCAGGTGTCAATGTGGTTGAGTTCAAGCCAATCAAGACCCAACTTGCTAGGGACACCATTAACAAAATATACTCATGTGATGGTAACTACATGCAAAGAAAGTTGCTCGCGGGCTCTGGTGAGCCTTTGCCCAAATTAACCAAGTGGTCTTTAAATTACGGAGAAGGATCCAGAGTTTTTGGAGCAGATGAAAATAGAAAGCTCAATGCCACCAGAGACGAGTTGATGCAAGAATACAGTGATTTCATGAGAAAGAATGGCATCGACTTTATTCTTAGCCCCAACTACAGCAACGTTGCACCCAAATCCGGAGAGGTGTACAACTGGTCGTACACATCTTTGTTCAACCTCATAGACTTCCCATCATTGACTTTCCAAACGGGACTTTTCCAGGACCCAGCCATTGACACGTGGGACCAGTCTCACGAGAACTACAAGTTCAGATCTCCTTTGGAAGAGCTTGAGCTTTCCAACTACGACCCCAATGAGTTTGTGGGCGCCCCAATTGCATTGCAACTTACTGGTTTGAGATACTATGACGAAGAAGTGTTGGCCGCAGGTAAGACCATCAATGACATTTTGAAGGTGGACTTGTTCAACTTGTACAAGTGAAAGGTATAGTCACGTTAGCTTCAATATGACCACTAGACAGGTCGAACAGACTAAATAAGCATTTAACTAAGTTAATTCAAATAGCCAGTTTACTTACTCCCCGAAACCAAATATGTATATATATATATATATATATATAAGCAATAGACCTAATTCTGTTTCCTTTGTTCAAGTAAATGACTCATTGAGCCAATATGCATTGCCTTATCTTGGAATCATGCAGTAACAGTTATCGCACTATCTGGCTTATCGCCAACACCAACCTACCATGGGAGAATTCGTCATTGTTGGAGCAGGCATTGCTGGGCTTACAACCGCTCTAGCAATTGCAGAAAATATTTCTCGGCCTACCAAAATTACCGTGGTCTCCGACCATGATCCCTATACCTTTCCCTCCGAGCCGGAATACACATCGGCTTGGGCAGGAGCTCACTTCAGACCATTCCCCTCCAAGAACGAGGCGGATCTCAAAGACTATGGTCTTTCCAGAGTCACATATAAGCGGTTCAAGACCTTGGCCAAAGATCACCCCGAATCCTCTATCAGATTTGTGAAAGGTATCGATTATCTTGAGACCCCAGATAAACTTTACCAGGACCTTGCACCAGGGTACACTGAAGGACTCGAGAATTTTTCGGTAATGAAACCAGAGCAGTTGGCCGAAAATTCGGTCATGGGTGCTATTTACGATACGTTTGTGCTTAATCCACCAGTTTATCTTCAGTTCCTTTACCGGCAGTTGAAGTTCAAGTATATGGTGGAGTTTGTTCATGCCAAGCTCGAGAAACTCAAGGAAGCCCGAGAGTTCGGGTCTCTGGACGCCATAATAATCAACTGCACAGGGAAAGGCCTCAAATGGGAAGGTGGATACGATGATGACTACTTCTTCGTGCGAGGCCAGACACTTACTGTGAGACCACCCGACAATGATGACATACAAAAGTACACAGTGACACACCAGCTGAAGGATAACGTTTGGACATTTTATATCCCACGCCCTCTAGATGGGGGAGTTATTTTGGGTGGGACTAAACAACCCAATGATCTGTTTAGAGGTGCGAGGCAAGAGGATACAGATGCCTTGTTGAACCGTGCGGCAGGCATATTTCCTCAGCTTATGAAGGTCGACAAAAATGGCAATCGCTACTTCGACGTGGTGGGCACCAACGTAGGGTTCCGGCCTTTTGTGAAGGGAGGTGTAAATTTCTCTGTGGATACCCACGACGGCTTTACTGTCATCAATGGCTATGGCTTAGGTGGATCTGGCTACGAGTTCTCTTATGGAGTGGGAATGAAGATCCTTGAGCTTATCAACAAGAGAACGGCCAGACTCTAGATCCACACATATAGGCAATGGATCACTCTAGGTATACATGTCTACCTCTTTAAATTTATACTTAAATAACGTTCTTTATTCTATTACAGTCAGTTCTGAGCTCACTATTCATTGTCTCAATCATTTCTCGGTTCAACATCTATTTTTTGGCATCTCTCACAAGACCCGAAAACCCACCCTTCTTCTTAGTTTTGCCGCTCTTCTCACCTTTATTGAGCTTCTTGAGGCTCACGAACTTCTCGTCATCCAGGTCGCTAGAACTCAGATCAGAGTCCAGATCAGACGAGCTGGACCCAGAACTTGAACTCAGGTCCAAGCCTGAGTCGCTAGAGTCACTTACTATAGGTTTAATTGACGGTTTCGGGATCGTTAGAGTTGCAGGATGGGATGTGCGCATATCCTTCACTTCTGGGACTCCTCTTTTGGCAAGGTCTGTAAGGGACACCAATTGCGGTTTCTTGATGGGTACTGCATTTGACTGGGGAATTGAAGGTTTCGACTGCTTTTGAGGTTTGGGGGAGGCGTCTGGAATGGGGCTGGGGCTGATACTATGTATTACACGGCTACCTGAAGACGTAAGACGCTTGGGTAAAAGCCGATTGGGTTTGCCAGATACCGCGGGTGATTTGTTTTTTGGATCAATAGACTTGATGGATGAGGAGCCATTGCTAGGCGAAACATATTTTTCCGTGGGCGCTTTTGAACTCGCTTGAGCGGTTGCAGGTGTACCTGACTTTGATGGTGGGTCAGGTTTAGTGTCTTGTTTCGATTTAGATTTCAATTCAGAATCAGAACCAGAACCAGAATCAGAATCAGAATCAGAATCAGAATCAGAATCAGAGTCAGAGTCAGAATCAGAATCGGAATCGGAATCAGAATCGGAGTCAGAGTCGGAATCAGAATCAGAATCAGATCCTGATGATGAACTATCAGAACTGGAACCCAGAGACAAAACGACTGGTTGTGAAGCACTTGATTGAGTGACCGGCATTGGGTTCTTGGGCTTTAGGGAAGAAGCATTGCTTTTATCGGTCAGTGTCGAAGAGGGGAGTTTGGGTTTTTTTGCAGCCTGTCCACTCTCCTTGGCTAACAGTTCGGTTTTTGAATCTGCAGCCAGTTTGTTATTGGGTTTGGTATTGGAATTTGATGATGCCGTTACCTGGAGTAAAGGCGACGAAGAATTGTTGGAAGTCGGTGAAGCATCTTTCCTCTTTTGGCCACTGTTTTGGGGAGTTGAGTGAGATGGTTTTCCTTTCTGTTGTAATTTATCTGAACTGCTTTCTCTTGCTGCATTGGTAGTATTTTGTTTTGGAGTAGACATACCTGACTTTGCAACACTATCAGCTCCATTTGAGACAGGAGATTTAGAAGTAGTTTTTGAACTTGAACTTTTCTTTGAATTTTTGCTCAGAACACTATCATTTGTAGCTGTATTCACCTTGGAATTGCCTTGTTTTCCATTGGATGACTTATCAGTCTCTTCTTGCCTTAGCTTTGCATGGGTGCGACCTTCAGATGACTCACGATTATTGCTTTGGGTAGTGGTAGAGTTTGTAGATTTCTTCAGCTGTTTTTCCTTTTCACTGCCGCCGATATTGCTATCGTCCAGAGACTCCAAGGAGATGATGTCCGCTTCTTCGAACTGCTTGGCCAATCTGCGCTTGTAAGCTGCTCTAACCTTTGTCTTTTGTGGTTTCACTGGCGCTGGAGCGGGTTCCTGCCTATGTGAATCATCATCATCTTCTGATTCTTCGGAAGTTGACTCCTGCCTATGTGCACTATTCACGAATTCTGATTCTTCGGCACTACCTTGAAATTGTAGCGATGAGGCAGTCAGTTCGGCACCCGAAGCGGAATCCGTCAACAAACTTTCACTGTAGCTACTAGAAACAATTTTAGTAGCATTCTTATCACCACTAGTGGTTCGAGGATTCTCGTTTCCTTTGGAGGAGGTAATGTCATCTTCAAGAATTTCAATGGCGCCAGCTTTTGAAACATGTGTTGCTTTCGAATTTTTGGAAACTTTGGCAACCTGAGGGCTCATTGGTTCGGGTTTTACCCTAGAGTTTTCCTTTTCTATCAATCGCTTTTCAATCTTAGAATCAAGCTTCTTTAACTTGATGAGAACAGATGATAGTTTTGATTGACTTGCGAAACCGGCCAAAGGTTCAGGTAAAAGATTGGCACGTTTAGATTTTATTTCCTCCAGGTCATCATGGTTGATCAATAAGTTTGTTTCGAAGTTCGGCACACCCCCCAAGGTAGTCCGAGAACGCAAGCTTCTTCCATGGTTGCTGCGGCTTGAAAGAGCTGCCTGTCGTCTGCTATAAAGCTCCTGTGCATTCATATTGATATCATTTTGCGTCTCGATTTCCAATTTTCTATCAACATCAATAGTTTCAAAAGGAGTTGTGGACGGAGTAGGCACAGAGAGCTTTTCGTTGATTTTTTTGGGGACCCGCATTCTGTTTTTGAATATTCCCATAATCTCGTCCCTCGTGAGGATCTTTCCCGTGCTTTTGGAGCCTGGACCAGAAAAATTCTTTTCCTTCGTGGATGGAGGAGCAGCTACAGCTTTTGTTTGCAGACCAGGTGATTGTTCCAGATTTGATCTAACAACCTCGGAGCCTGTACCTTTTTCAACTGCTTCCTTAGTGTTTGGTGGTGCGCCACTTAGACTAGTACCTGCTAAAGGCTTCGGGCTCGAGATTGCTGTGACATTTTGGCTTTTGACTGGTTCAACAATCGGGCTTGCAATTGTCGTAGGCTTCGAGCTTGTACCTGCTATCTCAACACGTGAGTCTGGCTTGGTTGGATCTTTCAAGACAGATCCATTTGTCATGGCCTTATTTAGATGGTCACTTATGTTAGCAACAGCTTCGGGTGGGGCCACTTCGATAGAGTTTAAAAGATTGATGACTTTAAGTGATGAACGACCAGCCTTGGGTAAAACACGTTGGAGTTGTATGTTTGTAGCATCTGATGGAGAATTTGGAGTTGCTGAAGGTTGTATTGGACTCTTTTGGACGGGATCGGGTTGAGGTTCCTTCAGCACGTCTTTGTGCAGGAGATCTGGGGTTTGAGTTGGAGAAGCAATAACAACTTCTGGTTTTTTAAGTGAACGTGGGGTCAGAGTCACCACTTGAGGTTTTTTGGACGGAGTGATCCCCGTTGGTGGCTGCGGGGGTCTGAGCGTAATTTTGCTTGTGTTTTGATGCTCATTTTGTTTGTTAAGGGTTCTAAGTGGCCTGTTTGAAATCAGATTATCACTATCGGTTCCGTTTTCAACATCCTCCAGGTCACTCGAGTCGGGAAGCACGTATGTCACAGTATTTTCAGCCACACTGAGGTTGGCTGGATGCTTTAGAGTTTCGGCCTCAACCGGTGTCTCTTTGTCCTTCTCTTGGGTCGGTGCCTGGAGCATACCAGAGGTGATGCGCTTTCCATTTCCGTTGGAGCTGGGAGACAGTTTCTTGTGTGGAATTATGCTCACTTGCGTTGTGTCGGTAACAGGAGGGGGTAGATGGACCGGAGAATTGGCAGAAGGGACTGTATCCTGGATATGTTTTCCATTGGAAAGAGTATTCTCAGGGGAGCCCCGAAAGCTGTAAGAGTCTTGTCGCGTAGCCCAGATGGTTTTGGTTTTCTTGAAAAGCCTGGATTCTTCCGCCGTAATGGTATCTGTAGAAGGCCTTTTACTGGATACAGACAAGTTTATACTGGCTTCAGGTAGGATGGTGGTGCTCAGGAAAGAGGCAGTCAGATTGTCCACAACTATCCTCAATGTATCGCCATTAGAAAACACTTCCTCGGCAAGAAACTCGGGGTCCAAGTCACAGCAGCTATTATCTTGGACACCCTCAACCAACAAGCGCTCGGCGTCGGGGTAAAGTTTGTAGTACCTTTGGATTAAGGCGTCGCAGACCTCTCCAACTGAGCTAGAAGGATCGGCAAGATGGAGGAACTTTTTATATGACTGTATTTCGGTGGTGGGGTAGTCTGCCAGTGAGACCGGAACAAGCACGATCTGGAGCTTTAACTTCATGGCCTGAAGACGTGTGATGAGGGTTAGATGATTTTATGCGACGCAAAATTCAAGACACCAAACCCGGACATCTTACCTATCATCGCGACGCGGTGTGTGCGATGCATTGTTCAATCTGGAAATGACCTAACTCTCTAAATTATACCTAAAGTACGGGTCATTATACAAACCCAGAGGATCGGCCTTATTTTCGGGATTGACAGTTGTTTTGGACATATAGTCACCGAAGGCCGGGTCTAGATCTCCCACTTGCCGTAATTCTGGGGTGGGCAATTGGCCTCTCCATGCAACGATCTCACCGTCCATGCTGCCACATAGATACAGCGAAAGAGACGGACCCGAGTAAACAATTGAGGCCGAGCGGATGCTGCCTTTGGAACCACTTCTTTGGAGCCGAGTAATGAGTTTTCCATCCAAGGCCCGAAATACTAAAATGTCACCATTGTCCGAAGCAAATACTATGTGCTGCACCTCGGTGTCGCACCTTGAACTTAAAACAAGAGGCAAGTTTTGGAGAAACTTGTTTCTGGTAAGCGGGCCGAAATTCACAAGCTTATTTATAGGCGGTGCATTGCTCGCGATCATATCCCATACTCGGATCTTATCATCGTTTCCCGCCGTGTACAAGATATGCCCTAGTTCATCCCACACCAATGCATTCACTGGGCCCAGGTGTGCCTTTACCGTAGAAGTAAGGTTCAAGATATCTTCCGAGGCCGGACGGATATTTGTCTTGGTCATGTCTAGACGTGCCACACAGCTATTGCTCATGCGAATGTCCCAGACCTTGGCTTCTCCATCGTGTCCACCAGATGCCACCAAGTATGCGTTTTGAGGGTGCCACGCCACCAGAAGCGTTTTGCCCTTATGTCCAGGGAGTGTATGGGCACTTGAGGCAGACCGTAGATCAAGGAGTCGGATAAACGGCTGGTCACTGGCCACTGCAATCAAGGCCTGCGATGAGAATCGGTTTTCTTGGTGTGCGGAAACATCTATGGAGTACACCCGGCTCAACATATCGAATTCATGCGCCACCTCCACATTGTTAGTATCCCAGATCTTCACAGTATGGTCGAAAGAGGCCGTTATGAACATGCCTGTATCTAAAGGCCACCACTTGACGGCGGAAACACCGAATTTGTGGGCTGCTCGTCGAGGAACAGTAGCAATTGCTTTGAACCGTCCGGTCCCCGGATTTTCCCCAGACACCAGACTTTTCCCAGAAATCGTGTTTTGGCTGGATCCAAGACTATGACCCTTAGTTTCAAAATCAAGGTCATCGGGTTCATTTTCTTGTTCTGTATCGAGACTCTGGTGGAGATCCCACAATTTTATCGAAGAGTCTGCGCAGCCACTGATCATATATCTATGATCTAGGGCTTCCACAGCAAGCGAATTGACAGCCGCATGATGGTGGCAATTGTCAGGAAATACATTGGGCTGTACTTCTTTTAGACACGAGAATTGTAATTCTGTGACGGTGGTTGCAAAGTCCTGTGGGGAGAGTTTGCCTACACTTCTCTCTAAAAGGAGAGATTGCATTCCGGTGCGCTTCTCCTGTGGGTCACTGATTTCGCGTAGCCTTGCGTGTAATTATGACATATAGTCACACATTAGAGATATCATAGTACTTTACAGGCCGTACACGAACCACCCATTAAGTTCCATTAAAAACAAAAACAAAAAGTAACTGTGAATGCCTATGCTAGATCACACGATCTTATATTACAGTTTTTTTTCTTTTATACCAATTCAATTTACAATCTAAAAATATATTGGGGACTTGAGTAGACCATGATTGTTGTGCCTGCATACACCTCAGGGAAGAAAAAATTACAGAAAATTTAAGCGATACTCTCTACGTATCAGAAGCACACACCCAGATGTTGGACATTAACTCGTTTCTCGTGGAAAAGGGCGGAGAGCCTGACAAGATCAAGGAATCCCAAAAAAAGAGAGGAGCCCCCGTTGAACTTGTGGATGAGATCATTCAAGACTACAAGGACTGGACCAAGACCAGGTTCGACTTGGATGCTACCAACAAGAAGATCAATGCCGTGCAGAAGCAAATCGGCCAGAAGTTTAAGGCCAAGGAAGATGCTAGTGAATTGTTGGCTGAGAAGGACAAGCTCACTGCCGAGAAGAAGGCTTTAGGCGAGGTTGAAATCAAGAAGGATGCTGAGTTGAAGTTCAAAGTCAACCAGATTGGTAACCTTGTTCACGAGTCTGTGGTTGTTTCAAACGACGAGGCCAACAACGAAATCGTGAGAACATGGAAGCCTGAGTCTTGCTCTGAGATTGGCCAAGTGGCCTCTGCTACAGGTGCTCCAGCCAAGTTGTCTCACCACGAGGTCCTTTTGAGATTGGACGGTTATGACCCAGAGAGAGGTGTCAAGATTGTTGGTCACCGTGGTTACTTCTTGAGAAAGTGGGGTGTGTTCTTGAACCAGGCCTTGATCAACTATGGTTTGGGCTTCTTATATGAGAAGGGATACGTTCCTTTGCAATCGCCTGTGATGATGAACAAGGACCAGATGGCCAAGACGGCGCAATTGTCCCAGTTCGACGAAGAGTTGTACAAGGTCATCGATGGAGAGGATGAGAAGTACTTGATTGCCACTTCTGAACAGCCAATCTCTGCCTACCACTCCAACGAATGGTTCGAGAGTCCTGCTGAACAGTTGCCCATCAAGTACGCCGGATACTCTTCTTGTTTCAGAAGAGAAGCTGGTTCCCATGGTAAAGATGCTTGGGGTATTTTTAGAGTGCATGCTTTCGAGAAGATCGAACAGTTTGTTCTTACTGAGCCCGAGAAGTCTTGGGAGGAGTTCGACAGAATGATCAACAACTCTGAAGAGTTCTACCAATCGCTCGGCTTGCCATACCGTGTTGTCGGTATCGTTTCCGGAGAGTTGAACAACGCAGCAGCCAAGAAGTACGACTTGGAGGCATGGTTCCCATTCCAAAAGGAGTACAAGGAGTTGGTGTCGTGCTCCAACTGTACGGACTACCAATCCAGAAACTTGGAGATCAGATGCGGTATTAAGCAGCAAAACCAGATCGAAAAGAAGTACGTGCACTGCTTGAACTCGACCTTGGCTGCCACCGAGAGAGCCTTGTGCTGTATTTTGGAGAACTACCAAAAGGAAGATGGTATTGTTGTTCCAGAGGTTTTGAGAAAGTTCATTCCAGGAGCTCCCGAGTTCCTTCCTTTCAGCAAGGAGTTGCCAAAGAACAGCACGTCCAAGAAGAAGAACTAATGCGTCAAGTCATATCTATAGTTGAAGGTGTGTAACAAATTCATAAGTGTTTCAAGAATATACTACAAGATCATAATTGAAGTCAGTTTATTTCGAACTATTTTACATCTCGCATAACATGTCCAAGCAGTCTTCAGCACAGCAACAACACAAGATGGCGGCCATGCATCCGCAACAGGTGGAGCAACAGCCTCCACCCCTGCTGGACTTAGCTGGTTGTTGCACGTAAACAGGCTGCTGCTGTTGGTAGTAGCCTTGTGGTGGTCCCTGAGGAGGACCTTGGTAGTATCCACCTTGAGGAGGAGGGCCTTGTTGATAGTATGACTGAGATTAGTATAAACACGGGCATAATAAAGAGATAGGTTATAAAAAAGTGCCGAGAAGAAGGTGACGTAAAAGAGCATAATCGGAAAGAAAATGATCATAGTCAAGGGATGACAAGAATGAGATGGTTGGTTAAGTGTCCAAACAATATCCAAGTCAAATCAAATTAAATCAAATCATCACCGGATCATCTTTGGATCGCTTGACATGTGTCAACGGAACATCTGGCAGACAAGAGAGACAGCTGCGTTTAATAGCAGCAAATCTTCGAGGCAGGAGTCTAAAAAAAAACAAAACTAAGGACGTCCAAACATACCATGTGAGAAGTAGGATGGAGCGAAAAAGTTTGGGAATGGCAGGTATTTATGCGTGTGGATTTTAAAGGCTGTGCAGTGCCAGCGCAGGCATTCGACGCAGACTGCAGTGACAAGTCTCAATCGCGGACTGCACGCGGGCAGTTCTTGCACAATGCTGCGCACCCGGCATCATTCGACCCATTGACGGGGCTAAAAAAAGCCGCTGTGTGCACGCCGCGATCCATCGGTTCGTGAGATACTCCCTCAAGCCCCTCCCCCCTACAAACCCCGAGGCCTAGTCATACCCCATTGCTTCTCCTTCCCCACACACCCAACTCTGATACTATAAATTTTTTTATTTTGTAATGAACTTTAGTCTTCCGCATGTACGTAACAACAACAAGAGGCCGTTTAGGGGAGACGGAGGGGGTCTGCATAGTAAGCGGCTCACGCCGATGGACGATTTACTGGATCTTCCTACTCATCTCCCAAATAGCGGTGGGGCGTCTAATTTGAGTGCTTCAGCCGAGCCTTTAAATTTGCTCGGGAATGGGGATGATGATGTGCACGTGGATGGTCGCGAGAAAAGTCCAGTGCAAGGCGGAGCTGCTGAGCCAGTTGCAGGTGAACAGCTGAGGGATGCCATCTTTATTGAGGGCACCAATATCTCTCTTCAGACGGATGAGGATATAGCGGCTTGGATAGCAGAGAGGAAGAAGAACTGGCCTACACGGAAGAACATCGAACGCAAGTTGGCCCTGGGTACTGGGGCTCAAGGCCAAGAACTGCCCAAGAAGCTGGGACAACTGACACAACTCCTGCTGCTGGGGCTGCTGCTGGTACAAGGGCTGCTGCTGGGACTGCTAATGCTGGGCAAGAACGCAGATTCTTCCAAGAGGAATGTTTGCAAGTACTTTGCCAAGAACAATCGGTGTAAATTCGGGGCTAAATGTAAAAACTTGCATGAGCCGTCCAAACCCTCCAATAAAACCTCCATCAACGGCATCGCCGTGAGCATTCCCAAGAGGTATAAGGAGTCGGCCGAGAAGGGTTCTCTCTTCACCAAGCTTGTGCAACGGGACTTGTACGCCAATGAAAACGACTTCGTGCTCTCGTTTCTACAGTACCTTCAGTCCAAGCATATGATCGAGATGGATGCGGACTACTCGTGAAATAGATTTTCATTAAAATAGCTTGTCATTATATTCTGCATACTACGCCTCCCCACAACGGTGTGATCTTGCCCCTTCTGGGAAAACGGTAATTTTTTTTTTGTGGGAATGTAAGCTTATTTTCGTCAAATCAATGAGTGCTGGTCTAACTTCATTTTTCGTGTGCACTCCAACATAATGGTACATTGTTTACCCACCTCGGCGAGCTTGCCGATCACAACCTCATTTCCTTCTGCAAATCCATAGATCGAGTATTGTAACCCGATATCTTTGCAAAAATCAATCACATATGGCTGTGCCCGTCTTAAGTTGTGCCTAGGTAACCGGGGGAACAAGTGGTGGATGGCCTGGAACTGTAAGCCTCCATGAAGGAAATCCAACCACACAGGACATGCCACGTCCATTGTTGTCCTTATTTGCCTAGAAGCGAAACTTTCGCTGACGCCCAAATCGGCTGTGGACATGGCGAAGTGGGAAAGAGTGATCTGAACGTGCACCAACATTGTTGCAATGTGACTCACAAGCACATACTTTGTTTTATTCCACGTGCCGTCGATTCCTCCCACCAATAAGTAGAAAAACCAGTAAAAGAAGAAACTGAGCCCGGCCAATTCGAAGTATCTGAACCATGCAGCTTTTCCATGGCGAGGGCCTTGGCCTAGGATGAGATGGGTCCACGAAAGCCTGTATAAATTGAACCGACCAAAGCAGAGTATGGGGTAGTACAAGTACTGCTGGATGGGAATGGTTTTTTTGGCCAACGCATCGAACCAAAGAATCTTTTCATAGTAGGTAGAGTAAATGTTTTCAAAGAGCCGGTTGCTGACGGCGAAAAAGGGTAAATGCTGGATATCTGGATCATGTACTGGGTCGTTGGTGATGAGGTGGTGCACATTGTGGTTACGCTTCCACCAACCCAAACTTAAACCACCGAACCAATCAGCTATGATCATGCCAAAAAGGTTATCGATTTGGTAGTCGTGAGTAATAGAAACATGACCTGCATCGTGGGCTATGAAAGTCATTTGGTGCCATGCACTTGCCATGAAGAGGGCACTGAGATAGTAGTATTTGAGACGCAAGAATGAGAACGAGTAAAGAAACAAGGAGCAGATTTTCACGAGTTCTCTCACGTAGTCTCCGTAGTTGCACTTGTAAAGCCCCGTCTTTATAATGGTGCTGTGGAGCTTGTTGTAGCGTTGCCGGATGTAATTCTGCGTCTGGTAGTCAAGGGCCGGAAGCACCTTGAGCTCCTTGCGGGTGAGCTGGTTATCGTATTGTTTCATGAGTGTTTGAGGGTCGACAATGACATTTTCATTTTCTAAAACGGGAAAGAGTGTCGGCGCTATGGCCTCACTGACGTACTCAGTGCCTTGAGGAACCACAGGTTTGACTGACTTTGGAGCAAACTGAGGTGCTTCTTCTTTTCCTGAAGTTTTTGAAGATTCTGACGGACCAGTGGATTCAACTGACGTGGCAGAACTGGTATCGTCACATTCGGAAGGAGACTCCGTGTCAAGTTTCCGGTCCAAACTGGAATGAACCTTGGCTTGTGTTCTGGAGTAAACTGCCCCCTGAATTGGAGGCAAGAGGTTTTTCCAAGGGTAATCAATCTCGCCAATTTTCCATTTCTTGAAAACAGCAATGGACTCGGCGCTATGATACGCTAGCATCTCGTCCGTGGCATCTCGACCCACCATATGGTAAACTGCCTTATCCCCTCCCGGGTGGAACCTTAACCACGACGTGAGGTTCAACACGCAGTTCTCATATATGACGATAATCTTTCCATCGGCAATAAGACCCTCGATGGTCTCGGGCGAGAGGATTTTCGTCATGTTACTGCTATGGAAAGAGGAAGTCAGATGCCTTATATTAAGTGCACGGTGCGATCAGGCAATCCTGCAGGAACCGCGTCCTATAAACGAGTGCCTTAAACCCTGATCTGATGGGTACGACCTGAGCGATATAATTAGCGCTGTGCATCCACAAACGACAAAGCTTCGTCCTGGGCGATCTCCAGGACCGTACTTACCTTGTCGCCATATGAAATTCCGTAGAACTTGGTGGCTGCCTGTAACATCTCGGGCCGGAACGTGGTGCATATGAACTGCGCATGGCCTGCCAAGCTGCTGATGAGCGCTGCAACCGCAGTCCTATACTGGGTGTCCAAATTTGCATCAATTTCATCGAAAAGGTAGAATGGTGCTGGGTCACATTTCTGGATTGCCAAGATCAACGAGATGGCACAGAGCGATTTCTGCCCTCCAGAAAGCTGCTCAATGTATTGCTGCTCGTTGTCCTTGGAGTTAAACGAGACTAGAATCGATACTCCCATATAACTTTCGATGCTGTTTCCACTGGGCCTGCTGTCGTCATCACTTTCTTTCCGTCTCATCACAAGCTCTCCCTTTCCGTTGGGCACCAACTTCTCGAATACTTCGCTGAACTTGCGGGACACTTCGTCGAAACTCTTGAGAATGGCCGAGTCCTTCTGCTGTTCGAGAGACTTGACTAAATTCTCAATGGATTCTTTGGAAGCTTCGAGCTCCTTTTTTCTGGCGGTAAGCTCCTCTTTTTCCCGGTTGAAAATGTTGTATTGCTCCATGGCCTTCTTGTTGATGTGCGAGTATTCACGAAGCTCCACATTCACCGTGTTGAGAGACTCATAGATCTCGTTGGAGGACACATTTTCAAACCTGCTCTTATGGAACGCTTCCTCGGGAAGCACGCCTAGCAGTTGGATCATGTCCTGTAACTCATCTCTTCTGCTATCAAGAATGGCCTTTTTGGAGAGCACTTTTTCTGTTGCTTTGCCAATGTCCTCGATTTTGCGCAATAACTTTAGCTGTTGCTCATTCAAACGGTCAAGCTCGGCACTTTGGCTATCGAGTTCAGCTTGGAGACCTTCTTGTTCACTCTTGATTTTCTCCAACGCTTCATTCAAATTTGGAAGTTTCTGTTTTAACTCCTCGAGTTCTTCTGACACCGCATCAATCTCGGAGTTCTTTTCTTGTGCATCTTGGGCAAGACTGATCTCTTCTAATTTTTTGATCTGGGCCTCGGCATTGGCGATTTTATCTTGCCGTTCTGCGATTTCTGTCTCGAGCCTCGAAACCTCACTCACTACATTATTGTAGTTCTCTTCGACCTCCGCAACTTCAGCACTAACTGCCTCGAGTTTTTGAGAATCTTTCTTAGACAAACCGTCCATGAAGGCGGACTTGAGTTCGTCTTCATATTGCTTGCGTTTGTTCTTGAGCTGTGCCAAAGCCAATGAATCAGATTCCCGTATAAATGTAGTACTCGAGATCTCAATGTCAATGGCAGACTTCTTGTTGATGAGCAGAATCTTCTCGGACTCGTGAACATTCAAAACAGTCTTTTGTTCCTCGAGCTTTTGTGTGGCCTCTGCAAGACGTGAAGAAGCATCCAGAAGGTTGGTTTCTATCTTCCTCACTTTAGTGGTGACACTTTCCAAATCAGAAGAAACTTGTTGCAATGCATCTCTCTTCTTTCTTTGGAGTTTTAAAGCATCAAGGCGAGAATTTTTGACCTGGCGATATCCTCCACTGAGTAAACCCTTAGGACTAACCCGGTCTCCATCAAGAGTGATGGCATTAAGCCCATGCTGCCGAGCCAATTCTGAGCCTCTTTGCAAATTGCTGCAAATGACGGTCTGGCCAAAAACATGCGCAATGGCCACCTCCACTTCGCTCTGGCTCGTCTTGATTTTCTTCATGAGTGGAATAAAGTCTTGCTCATCTTGTTTTGGGAGTATTTGACGACGAGGCTTGATTCGGTTGAGAGGCATGAAAGTAAGCTTGCCCACCTTCATTTTGGCTAACTCTTGCATAAGAATCAGAGCACTTTCATCAGTATCCACCACAACATGAAACAAGGAGTTGCCTGCAATTACCTCCACGGCGGTTTTGTATTTGTCAGAGACGGTAAACAATTCCACAAGTGGCCCGTAAACGTTACCTGCCATGCCTAATTTGGCAGTCACTTCAGAAACAGCCTCCAATGCTTTCAACTGAGCACTGTTCATGGTCTTGGTGACTTTATTATTGACACTGATGAGCTCATTCTCTGCTGAATCATGCATAGCCTTGAGCTTAATCTCCTGGCGCAAAAGAGACTTGCGTTCTTCGCCCATGGCATTGACCTCGCTCTTCAAAACGGCCACCTGCTTTTCCAAGTCTTCCAAAACCAGATCATGGCCCTCTTGATCTATTGCATTAGTTTCTTGCTCAAGCCGAGCAGATATTTCGCTGAGTGCATCTGTTTTCTCCTTGATGCTAGCCTCCATCAACTTGAACTTCTTATTTCTGTCCTGAATCTGATTCTTGAGTGATGCAATTTCCGCCTTAAGCCAGTTGTCTCGTTCTTTTTTCGAAGAAAATTGCTGGTATCTACCCTTTTTCGAGAAAAGAGAACGCTGCATCGAGGAAACTTCACTGAGTTTCATCTTGAGCTTGGATTCCTGTTCCTTGAGAGGAGCTAGTTGAGGTAAAAGCAGCTCGGAGAGTTCGTGCTTATTGTTTTCAATCAACAGATTACAAGCATCGATTTTCTCCCTCTCTTCATGTGCTGCTTCAGAAGCGTATCCCAAAGCATTGGACAAAGCCAGCTTAGCAGCTTCTTTGGTAACAATGGCCTCCATAACCCGCTTCTGGTCCGCAGTGCTTTGGGCAAGATCAAGCGAGATAATCTTAAGCCTTGAAGCCAACTCATTGATCGAAGATTGAAGGTTCTGGCACGTGGTCTCACGCGAGTCCAACAAAGAGATATCCAGACGAGACTTGGCGAGAATCTCCTCGTACTTTTCGTCAAGCTTCTCGATTTGGGCATTAATAGAGGAAAATTCCCGATCAAAAAGGTTAAACTCGAGCACCTTCTTGTTCTTCTCCAAAGCCTGGAATTGCTTTAATTGGTCCAGCTCCATCTGGAGATCTGAGAGTTTCTGGTGGAGCTTCTCCATGGACTCATCAATCCGGTCCATTTTAAACTGCGAGCTACTCATCTCCTTATTGGACTCCTTGAGCTTTGCTTCGAACATCTTGGCCCCACTGACCTCCTTCAATAGCTGAAGACGTTCTGCATCCTTAGAATTGGTCAACGACGTGATTTTTCCCTGCGGAACAATGTAGTATGGATTCAGCCTTGAAAAACCTGCACTTTCCAATAAGTTCATAATATCAGACCTGGTAGATGACTTCCCATCCAACGAGTAGTCGTCCTTCTTCAAACCTATAGTCCTCCTGACCAGGATCTCGTCTTTCTGGATGGGGAACCGCCTGTCCTGGTTATCAAAGATAATCTCCACGTACGCAGACATCACCGTGACTGTACCTTCGTGTATGAGGCCATGTCTCTCTTCTCTGGTCATGTGAGTATAGGCGTCGGAGAGAACGAAGCGGATGGCAGAAAAGAAGTTAGACTTTCCCAGCCCGTTTTTGCCCACCACAACATTGAAGTTGGGGGAGAGCTCCTCAATCACCGTAGTATCTTTATAGGTCTTGAAGCCCTGGATAACGATCTTCTTGATGTACATTGGTGTGTATTAGTAGTTGAAGCGGCGCGTTTCATGACGCGCGTCTGATCGCGTCCGCGCAGACATATAGTTATCGACAAATGCACATCGACGAATACACATATGAATAATAATTATACAAATAGACAAATAGACAGATTGACAAATTGACAGATTGACAGATTGACAGACGAATCATAAGACAAATCGATAGAGACATGTTCTACACGTGTATGGATATTTAAGAGTCATTAATATTTATTCACATGCCCCTGTACACATTGCCGTATCGATCTTTTCGGTCACCGCAATCGGCGGCATTGCTCCAAGGTAAATCCGTGGGCCCATACTTGACGGGTGGAAGTACGAAGGGCATTCTTATAGGCAATGCATCACCTTCCTTGTTCTTCTTCTTGTCGTCGTCGTCTTCGTCGTCGTCGTTATTACCGTCATTACTTTTGTCCTTAGGGTCCAAGTAGTCAGACTTGTAGGTAGGTACCAAAAAAGGGCCACCTGGGATAAGCACACTCAACTCGTAACTGGAGACATCGTACTTCTCGCCCTTGCTTTTGGCAACAGGGTATCCCCAAGCCTGCTTGGATAGATTGTGACTTCCCACTAATACCCATTTGAGACTCTTCCAGTCATCACCATTGTCACAGGCATAATATTTGCAGTGCGGCGTCAAATGTTCTCGGCCCGTCACGTTCCCTCTTGTCTTCCACTTGTACAAGTACTTCTTGATATTCTGCTCGTACTGGTTTTTCTGGGCCAAAGATCCAGTGTAGTTAAAGTGCACGGCTAAACCGGACTGATACCCAAAGCTGCTTTCAGCAATGTCCTTGATACGGGGGAACACGTAGTGGGGTTTGTAGTTGAACTTATCCTGGTGCTCGGAAAACGACTCGCCTCCCGGTGCAAGAGTCTTCCAATCGGAGAACATGAGCGGGCAAAGGAGATGTGTGAAAACAGAACTTGTTTGACCTTTTTGACACAAGTATGGAGATGCAATGGAAGTGACCTGTGAAGCGATATTATGCTTGGCTTGAGTGTCCGTGACGAGAAGGTTGTTTCTCTCCAACACCTGTCTCAACTTGACAAAGCCATAAGCTTCACTAGTTGGTGATATATCCCGCATGTTGTAGGATCCTGGAGCTGAGGCAACCAATTCCACCTTCACAGGGCTGAAGTCAAGCATCTGTATTTGTAGAATTAAAAGCTTGGTGATGGGTATTTCATAGCGAGTCAAATATTTTACCAAGTCCGACTGGAATCTGCTGCCTAACTCAGTATCGGTAGAGCCCCTTTTCAATCTGCCAGAACGCCAAACAGACTGGCTGAGGCCTCCGAAATCCAATAGCGTTAGATTGCTTGTCATTATAACGATTTCCACCTCTTTGTTTTCATAGACATTAATCATCATCTTCGAATGGTGCGACGCGTACCGATGTGGAAGCGGTGCTATGGCCTCTGATATGTTGAACTTTTCTTCGAAAAGCTTTCTGAGGGGGTGGCCCCTTAAGACAGACTGGCCCGTTATGAAACAGACCTTGCGCTTTTTGGCCGAAAAGCTTTCGTGAAGGAACGTAAGAAAGTACTCCACATCGACATTAAAATTAAACTGGTAAGTCTCCATAAGGTCAGAGGCACCCACCAAATCATGCATTGACACCGTGTCCGAGTTTAAACCAGCAGTATGTTCATTTGTGACTCTGCCGCTGAGGTTTTTGAGAAGATGTACGGCCGAACGGGGACCAGTCCGGTCCACATGCACCTCATACGCTTCACTTTCTTCATCACTGTCAATAACCACCACGTCTGAACCATTGCCTGTAGCAAAATGCATGGCGTCGGAATCTTCAGACTCGTTAGAATCAATGTGAGTTGAAGATATGATTTGCTTTTCGGGACCACGGGAACTCGAGTAACGAGAACCAGCAACAAAACTGTCCGAGTCCAGGTCCAGCAGCACCGAGTCAGATTTAGAAGATTGGTAGTCGGATCCGGAGTGGGAAAACTCCTTGTTCACAAGGCTGCTCTGCAGAAAGGAGTCGTCCGAAGGAGTGATCTTTAATCGCTTTTTTGGGTTCTCGGGGACTATTTTGGCTCGTTTTCTCAAAAACCTTTTCTCCTTGGGCACGTCCACCACCTGCACGATCTCGATCTCTTCACTTTCCGAATCGTCACATGGGTTTTTCTCCAAACTCCCAGGCTCCAGATCAATTGCTTGAGTTGCTAAATCCTTAAATTTTAGACTATCAGAGTCCAGACTCTCATCATCGGAATCCTTAACCTCGACATTACCCTGACTCTCAACACTCTCAACACCCTGACTCTCAACACTCTCAACACCCTGAATATCAACACTCTTGCTCTCAACACTAGAACTTTGACTAGAACTTTGACTAGAACTTTGACTAGAAATTTGACTAGAAATTTGACTAGAACTTTGACTAGAACCTTGACTAGAACCTTGACTGGAGCCTCGAGTCTCGGTGGAGATTTGAGTCTCGCGTGCATAACCCTTCTTCGGGCCCACATAACTGTCTTTCTCATGCTGACTTTCAGAGCCCGAAATGGGTATGAACAAGGTTTCACCACCATCATCCGAAAACCCACTGAAATCGGAACCTTGATCCCAAGTATCTTTAGGCGACTCTCGCCTGATACTCATGAGCGAGCCACCCAGATTAAAGGTGCGCGAAGACTCGCTGCCGCCCTTTGACTCATTAGTGCCGTCTTCAGAATCCTCTGAGTCCAGGCTAAAGATTCTCGGCAAGACTTGACTAGCCTGGGTTGATACAGGCTCCTCCAAAGCCCTTTTGTCATGGCCCAGATTGATGGCTGAACCAATCAATTCTTGTTTTTTTACAAACAGCCTACGAGCAGCTCGAGTGGCAGAACCATTGTCGGCTTTAGCATTGTTGGAAGGGGCCATGGTATAGGTTGTGGCATGAGATGATTGTTGTTTTTCTTGGGGCGCGGGGTCGCAGTCGCAGGTAAATAAGGCCAAGGGCGGACCGGCTGGCCCAAAAAGAAGTCTAATCGTCGTGGTGCGTGATGCGCAGGCGATCAATTGGGAAATGAAACAACCACTCGACTTGGTTGAGTGATGGTACTTATCTATAAAAGAGGAGCAAATCCCCTGGATTGATTATTCATATCAAACACATCAGTGATCTATAACAAGCAACTACCAAAATGATTGAATTCAAGTATTTTAACGAGTTTGTCTCGTCGCCAACCATTATTGTCTCGGGCAAGACGGACAAGACCAAAAATGGTATCATTAAGTTCATCCACGAAATCAAAGACTTGTTCCCGGTGCAGTATTTCGAAATCAATGAGGGCTACTACAAGGCTCTTCTCCATTTGGAGTTATTCAAATTGAATAAATTTGACGTCGAGGTCTACGATAACGGCCGAATGGGACTCGATGAACACGTCCAAGATTTGGGCAAGCTTGTGGACACCGGCTTCTTTACTGTGGCTCATAACAGTTGTAAGGAAAACAAGCCCTTGCATCTTTGTGTTCTCTTGGGCAGCGACTCCAATGGTGTTTACGACATGCCCAAATACAAACTGAATCGTGGAGAGGTTGCAAATTTGGACACGGCCATTAAGAGATTGAAGGTGGCCGCCCGCATGATGCAGGCTTATACTCATGACGAATTCAACGCCCGTAAGTTGGGCAACCGGACCTTTCAATTTGTTGAAGAAGAGACCAGAGACAAGCTGATCTTTGGCACTTTCATTGAAGGTCAAGCCCATTCAGAGGTGAAGGTGCACGTGTTGAGATCGGATAAAACAATGCTGGAGCTCAGAAATCTTGACTATGCCCAGCAATTTCCTGGGGCAAATGATCCCCAATTCTTGCTCAATCATTGTATCGAATTGATTAAGAATCTGAAACTTTACGGTCCGTCTTATCTGAAGACCCCTATTCAGTGCGCAGTGATGATCATGGACTCACATTGGGACCAAAGCTACATCACCGCACACGCGGCCTTGGGAGGAGGAACTCGACAAGTCAAGCTCGGTATTTCCGGCTCGCATGGACTCCATTCTTTTCCATTGACATTTGGTCAAGTTCATGGCTGCTTTAATGATGCTACCAAACTCACAACGGCTGAAGTTGCCAATGACAATGGCGAGTGTGGCACTGGGTGGCAATGCTTGAACGTGTGCATGGGTACGTTTTTGCATGAGATTGGTCACCTTTTTGGTGCTCCTCACCAGCTCGAAGGAGTGATGCTTCGGGATTACATCTATTTGAACAGGCTGTTCATGACTCGGGAACCTTTGGCCCAATTTCCTCGCTCACGTTCTATCGGCGTCGATGGAAAATTTTCAAAAGAGTGCCACTTTCAGGAAAACGACCTCGTCCGCTTCCTTTACCATGGTTCGTTCTCGGAAACACAAGATGCGTGGGATCCCGATTTCAAGAAGTGGGATCTAAGTCAGATGGATTATAAGGAGGCTGGGGAACGTCCTACTTATTCCGTCACTAAGAAAGGACTGGCGTTATTGAAGTCCTACTTGGGCATATACATGATCGAGTTTGATGATGGAAACATACCTCGCCATCATATCGTATATTATCCAAAACGCTACGGCGGACATGGTCTTGGTCACAATGTTCGCTTGGATTTCGATAATAGTCTTGAACTTCTTAAATCCAAGTGGAAATCAACGATCGCTACTTTTGGGGTGAGGCTTTTGACTGCTGCGGGAGAGCATTATATTGAAGATTTTAGGAAAGTGTGCTATCCGTCATCTAGAGAGATCATCAGGAGTGATTTTAACTTGGGCCGTGGTACGATTGAAGGCTACAAGAGTGAATACGTAGGCACTGACGGTAAAGTGCTCAATCAGGGTAAATATCGCTACATTGGTTTCGACATGAGTCGTGTTGTCCACTTTCGGGTTTTCCACGACAATAAGGTGTACGGACTCCAGATTTTTATGCGGCCTATTGAAGAAGGTCAAAGTTTTGAGTCATTCATTATGGGCTCTACACATGTAAGCCATACTGATTTTTACTTGAATGGAGAAAAGCTAACCAAGGTCCGAGTGAGAAATGGTACATATATCGATTCCATACAGTTCGAGACGGAGACAGGCCGCAAGTCGCAAGTGGCTGGAAGCGAAACAGGGGGCCGTTTGAGTATCCTAGAACCAACTTCTAGTCTTTGGACTATTGTCGGTTTCGTAAGCCACCACGACGGATGGTTCAGAGGATTCGGTATCATCAGTGCAAGGGTATAGGTATTCAAGGCTTAAGATTCGGAGACTCGCTCCAAAACCTTATCTCTTGCTTGGTTGAACTCCACCGGGTATTTTTCAGCAACACCTAACCTCTTCGACTTTCCAAACACAGTGGTTTTAGAAACTCCAGATATTAAGAGGCCCACTCGAGTGTTTATGCTTTTTATGTCACTCTCGAGTTTGCCTATACGGTTTTCGGCTATGTGATACTTGTATAAGGCTTTAAGGGAAAAGATTTTGCTTGCTATCTGTAGCTTCTTTTCGTGTAGCTCAGTACTCTTCTTGTTCAACTGCCCGCTCAACTGAGCTTGTAGCACCAAGGAATCGTCCAATTTGAGCGAGTCCAAGGTCTCGTTGAGCGACTTTACAAAGTACGCGGTGTGTTCGGTCACGCTGGACTTGGTGAAAGGCGAATGTCGTTGTTCATCCGATGGTTGGTCTAGAAAGTCCTCGTCGCTTGATACAAATTCATCTGAAGAATTGCACCTGGGTCCATGTGCCAGATGTGAAGAAGCGGGTAATTCAGAGCCAGATAAAACAGAGCCAGATTCTGCTATCTCACTTTTTCCCTGAAGATTCAATTGATTCGCCTCTTCAAATTCATGTGATTGTGCACCTAAATCTTCGTATGCATCACCATCACCATCAATATCACCATCTTCATCTCCATGAGATTTTATACTGCCTTCACTGACAATACCATTTCCTATTGCCAGTTCATCAGCTCCATAAACTCCATTGACTATGTTGACTCGGTCAATTTCCAGATTATCCAAAACCTCCTGGATATTTGCAGTGGAGTCCAGCTCCAGAGCACGCAGAGAAGCAAAGTGCATGTTCGTAGAAATGCACCTAGTGTTAGGAAAAATCCTATGAGCGCTAGTTCTAACACCTAGCGTGCACCTCATGTACCATAGCTAGTGCGCGTGCGCGTGGAGCCCCAAGTGATTTTCAAGTAGACAGGTGCTCACGCCGCATTCTCTCTATCCACTCTCAGCCCGTCCAATGTCAACATTCCAACTCCAGAGCTCGGAGGTGTTGGCCCGGTTGAAGCCGTTCGGTATCACATTTGAGAAGTCATTGACGGATCTTATCAAGGGCATCCGGGCCCACTCCAAGAACTCCCCAGAGAGCCTACTGGCCTTCCTCAACGACGCCATCCTGGAGTGCAAGAACGAGTTGATATCAACGGATATCGAGGTAAAGGCCACGGCCGCCTTGAAACTTGCGTACTTGGAGATGTACGGTTTCGACATGAGCTGGTCCAATTTCAATATCTTGGAGGTCATGTCTTCGTCCAAGTTCCAGCAGAAGCGGATTGGCTACCTTGCGGCCACGCAATCGTTCAAGAATGAACAGGAGTTATTGATCTTAGCCACTAACCAATTCAAGAAAGATCTCAATTCGCATAACCACATCGAGGTGGGTTTGGCCTTGAGTGGAATAGCCACTATTGTCACTCCCAATCTCGCCAAGGATATTGTTGATGATATCCTCATGAAACTCTCCCACTCCAAGCCTTATATTCGTAAGAAGGCCGTTTTGGCCCTCTTCAAGGTATTTGTGCAGTATCCAGAGAGCTTGAAGTCCTCGTTGCCTCGTGTGATGGATAAGCTTGACGACTCGGATGTTTCTGTGGTAAGTGCTACCATCACGGTGGTGTGTGAAATCTCCAAGAAAAACCCTCACTTGTTCCTCAACTACTTACCGAAATTCTTTACCATTCTCGAGGAAACAACTAACAACTGGCTCATCATACGCATCCTTAAGCTCTTCCAGAGCTTGCTGAAAATTGAACAGAGAATGAAAAAGCGCATCATGCCTTCCATCCTTAGTCTAATGGCCAAGAGCGAGGCCACCTCCATCAAGTATGAGTGTATCAATTGCATTGTTGATGGCGGTATGCTTTCGCTGGACTCATCCAAGGATAAAGAGGTGGCTAAGGTGTGCATTGACCACATTTTGATGTTCTATGCTCAGAGGTACGACCCCAACCTTTGGTTTGTGGGCCTCTTGGCCTTGATCAAGATCCTTAAAATTTACCCTCAGTTCATTCACAAGATTGGCCGAGTTGCGGATGTCATTACGCAATGCTTAACCGATAGAGAGATCGTGATCAAGAGGAAGGCCCTTGAAATCTGCCACTACTTGGTCACCGAAGATAACCTTGCGGATCTTGTGAAGACGTTGCTTTTGCAGCTTCTTCCCGAAAATTCCGCCACTGATAACCCGGATGGCTACAAGTTGGAAATCACAAGCAAGATTCTCCAAATCACTTCCTCGGATAACTATGCCCATATTCCCAATTTCAAATGGTACGTAATTGCCTTGAAAGAACTTGTGAATTTGACTCTCTTGGTTGACACTTCGTTGGAGAATAGTGGTACCACGCAACTAAGCGAGTCAACAACAAACCAAATCGCTGAAATGGTGGGCTCTGAGTTTCAGCTGTTAGCCTTGAAAGTGCCTTCCATCCGTCCTTTCTTGTTGGCCACAATAGTTCTTGACTACGTCAAAAACCCCAAGTTGACAAAGTCTTCGCCAAAGCTCATGGCAAGTCTCTACTGGATAATGGGCGAGTTTCTGGACAATTTTGGACACAGTGGGAAGAACGATGATGATGACGATGAAATCGACCAGATCACCTCATTGAGTCAGAAAGTCACTATATTTAATTCCTTGGTCAATGTGTATGTTGATGAAAGACTACTGGATGACACATTATTTCCTATTTCCAAAGCAATCATTGAACTCGAAGCTTCTGATACATTATGTGTATTGATCGAGGCTGTGATCAAGTTGTTTAGCAGTATAGTCAGTGACTATGAGCAAGTGTATGGAAAGTCCGGCAAGTTGAGCCCCGAAAAGTATGCGGAAGTAGCCTACTTTCTCAAAAAGCTTATTGCTCTTCTTGAGCATTGGGAAAACCACGATCAATATGGAGTTCAGGAGAGGAGTCTTGTTTGGTTGGAATACCTCAAGCTTTGTCTCGATGCCATGAACCTTACGGACAAGACCAGAGTGCAGGCTCTAGAGGCAGATGAACTCGAGTACTATAAGAATTTGTCAAAGAATTCGGGCGATGCGTTATCTGATGAAAATGGAAGCTCTACCGAAAATGAGGACGAAAGTAGTGAGGGTGAAGAGAGTGAGGACGAAAGTGAGAGTGAAGAAGAAAGTGAAGAAGAGGAGGAAGAAGTTAGTGATAACATTACAAAGACCCTCGATGAAGTTGCAGGATCAAAAAATAAGGGGGCAATTGAAGAGGACAGTAAAGTTGAAGAAGGAAAGAGCTTGAATCTCCAGTCCAACGGTGGACCAGATTACTCAAAATCTTATCTGAATGACGATCACATTGAAGTTGATGTTGAGCGTGAAAGAGAGCTTCCTCAACTCTTGAACAAATTGCTCATGTCCTTCTTCAGAAGCTACCAATTGAAACCAGTCTCTGCCACTGTTCAAAGCAGGATTCCCCTTCCAGAAACCTTGGATTTGGAAACACCTATCAACACTCCGCCTGCTTTCTGTCTTGAAGACAGTCCTCCACCAAGTGAGGAGGAGCTTTCTGGAGATGAATATGAGGAGCCCGTCCAAATTCCTGAGCACAAGGCCTTAGCTAGCGACAGGATATCTCGTCTCAAGGATGATCCTTACTACATCACCGGAGTCACCAAGAAAAAGCTGGTCAAAGTCAAGCCTACGATTACAGGTCTTGAAAGCGAAGGTATCACCTCGATGGCCGAAGCAGCCAGTGAGACGGCATCTCTCTCCCAAGAGTCCATGATTAAGCCAAAGAAGAGCAAGAAGATCAAAAAAGAAAAGGTCGTGGTGCTTCTGGAAGAAACTCTTGGACACGACGAGGTTTTAAGCGAGCCTAAACCTTCGGTGAAGCCGGCCAAAAAAGCCAAAAATAAGTTCATCATCAATTCATTGGATTTGGATCACTCCGGCTTGAACTCGCTTGGGTCGCCTGGAGAAACCATGCGTGATGATCAAGAGTACCAGGTGGATCTTGAGCAGTTGAGAACGAAGTTGGCGGACAGAACAAAAAAGAAGTCAAAGAAGAAGTCAAAGAAGAGCGAGAGTTCCCAGGCGGAGCCGTCGCAGCCTGATGATCAGGCTCAACCTGATGTACAGAATGAGGAGACTGGAGAAAAGCCCATTGTCAAAAGTGACAAGAAGAAAAAGAAGAAGAAGAAGAAGGCCGTCATAGAGGAGTAATACGAATCAAGCATTCTATGTATTTATATATACTATTCATATTAAGAAGATTTCACTAGTAGTCAATTTAAGGTTGAAGGTTTTATTTTCAAGGATTCAAGTATTTTTTTTTTTTTTTTCAATTAGTAAGATCAACCTAGAAGTAATCTAAATAGCAGATTAGTTGTAAGCAGCCAAGGCCTTTTCTGCAGTCTCAGTAGCAGAGGCTGGGTTGACTCCAGTGACCAACTTTCCATCCGTCACAGTGAAAGAAGCCCATGGGTCGGCTGGCTCAATGTAGTTGGCACCAGCGTGGATAGACCCTTCCTTAGGAGTCTTTAAGTTCCTGGCCTTCATGATATGGTCTACCTTCAACAACTTCTCACCTTCATCCGTGAATCCAGTCAAGTTCTTACCCTTGATAAAGTATTCCCCGTCTTCGGTCTTGATATTTTCGAAGATAGCTGGGCCATGGCAAACGGCTGCAACTACACCGTTTTTCTTGGCAATAGCCAAGATGTGCTTATGTAAGTCCTTTGCTTCAGGGAAATCGAAAATGGCACCATGTCCACCAGCAGCAAAGAAAATGTCATATTCGGAAGAATCCACATCCGAAGCCTTCCTGATCTCCTTGGTGGCCTTGATGAATGGGTGGCTATCATCATTGGCAATCACCGCAGCAGCTGCGAAATCACCCACCAACGAGTGTTCGTCCCAGCCAAAAGTACCGGTTTCAGAAACCAAGGTCACGTCTGCACCAGAATCAACAAGGGCTTTCCATGGGTGGTATGCCTCATCGAAAAAGACTCCAGTCTTGGCTCCGTCATCGTAGAAAGAGCCGTAGTAGCTTGAGAGTGCAAGTAAGACTTTAACCATTGTATTGAGTAATTGCTTTGTTTATTTCAGTTGTTCGTAGTTATTGTTGTAGATAATAAAAAATTATAAGGGAGCAGATTGAAGTCTTATATAGTCCAGCATGCTTGTGGCTGCAAGATTGCGCAAATGCATCTCCACTCTACAGTCTAGTGGTTGTAAGTGAGTTGTGGAGATTGACATCCGCGCAGCTCACGTAAGCCGGTGGAAGTCCACCTCCGCACAGGATCCAGGCCCAGGCTGCAACTAGGCCGAGCCTCGCCCCTTAAACGTTCCACAACTGAAACATCTTCTGTTTCTTTTTTCACAACTGATTGTTAAAAAAAAAGGAATTATTAAGAAGTTAGAAAAGACAGAATACACGGAAAACAATTATCTCCAGAATTGTTCTACTCATGAGTATAAATTTTTAATGAGGTGATTCAGAACCCCCACCCCAATCATGTTTCAAGTGGCTCAGCATTGTTTGTCTCTAATATTTGCTTGCATATTGTATATCTCGCTGGATGTTTCAATTTCGCACATTTTGAATTTTTAGCTTAGTTGTTTATGTTTTGATTGTTTGTCTTTTTGTTAATATCTTTTTGTTAATATCTTTTTGTTAATATCTTTTTGTTAAAGTCCATTGAAACGTTTGTATCCGTTATGTATGTATGTTTCGAATGTCTCACTTATTGATTGCAAGATCAATGACACAGCATAGATAAGCACCTGCGATAGGTCTAGACTGGGTTTGAAATAATTCACTGCAGCGAGCTATCACTGGAAAATGCCACTCGAAACTGACACTCGAAACTGAAACCCTGCTGCAGAAAAACCGTTACCGAAATTATATTTGATTCTTTAATATTTCTCTGCATGTAATTTTGCGGCCAGACTAATCAGTAAGACCCAGTGTTTAGGAGTATCTAGAGGTTAATACTTGCTCCATTCCAGATAATACATTCCATACTAGATCTATTGGGGACTGGTACTACTACACTAGACCACACTAGATACTACGATGTCAGGTATGTCTTTAGTAAAGGTTATGCTCACTGCTTGGTGACTGTCAGAAGTGGAATGCCAGATTTATGACTTTTTTGATTATGGTCTTTTTTATAAGAATGGTTTTTCTGCTTCATTTCAAAAAGTTCTATAGAGTCTGCTGAACCTTGCTAGCCAAATAAAAAAAAGTACTGTATGGTAGTAGTGTGTGGATGACGCCCGGAACATGAGAGCGTAGCCGGAATTGGCCTGCTCATGACCTCCAAAAGTAAACCCACCAAAGATTTTTGCCCAAAAATTGAGATATTTGATTTCCGGAATTCTAGAATACTAGCAAACTTAGTTTCAAGAGGTTTAGACTAAAAAATGGTGCTTTGCGTTGGGCCTTTTTGTCCTAGGGTATCCTGGTGTACGGGTGTGTTGCCGGTCTTTCCGAGGTTTGCACCCAATCCAATAGCATCCACTCACAATACACCGCTATATCACCAATTTAAGTAATTATCTCTTAAAAGCGCTATATCAATATGAGCACCTAAAGATTTTTTAAGTTAAAGTGTTAGTATAGTGATGAGCAGTGTAGGGAAGAGACAGTGGATAGATACTGGCCAATTCTAAAGCTAGTTAAGAATAGAATTATCCAAATTAACTGGTACAGTGACATCCTTTATCATATTAAGAAGTCCTTATTACGTCACAGAGTCCTTCCCTCCTCATATGATTGATACTTCACTTCAGAACGTAACACCGAGGTTTTACTCCCCTGACATAGTATTTTTCGTATTCAGAAAAATATAATTTACCTAGTTCTCGAGTTTTAGAATAGTATGAAGTTCTTGGTACTCAATAGATAGTGGTAGATTGTTGGCTGATGATTTCTGTGAATATTTAGTACTATACCCAAACACCCTTGAGCCATTACTTGTGCCGTGAAGCATGTAAAGTCAATTCCATTAAAGTCTGAAATTTGTCACAACGTTTTATTTTTATAAGACGTTTCAAGAGCCAAGTGTAGCACTGTACACGTCGTGATCCTAATAAATCAATCCTCATAACTCCTCTGGCTCCCTCTGTTCGCATATCATACTTTTCAATTCTCTACATCCTTCCCCATAACATTCTATATCATTCTATACCAATCTCTATCCTCCTTATCCACATCATTTCAATTTCTTTTAATATAAGTCCTAATCCATTTTTTAAAATAAATATTAGTGTCTAATTTCTGTGTAGATATCAGTGTTCTCAGTAATCTATGTATTCGCATAAGTAGCGAAAAACACTGCACTTCTACCAATACATTGACTTAAGCTTAAATACCACGCTCTCCCTTTACTTAAATGAAATAACCCCTAAATACTTTGTTAATTATTTGAATCTTGTCTTTAAATAGACAAAAACCCTTATATACACTCTTATAGCCTATACAACTCATCGAGTGCCTTTTCGGTTTCATTCTGCTGTACTGATACTACGCAGTCATCATAAAGCCTGAATTCAACTTCACATTAATTAAATTATGTAAATCCAGAAAATTGATCTTCAATCATCTCTCATTGAATGAAAAAGAGTCATTTTTACCTCGACTCAGTTCTTGTCTCATTAAATTGTCCAGCTTGAAATCTTGGTATATGTCCTCGTCTATCTGCTGGGAGTTAGCGTGGACGCTCCGGAATGTGCAGTCTCACCCACTGATAACCAAATTTGCGCCCGAAAATACTTAGCCGTTCAACATCATGGCTAAAAAGAAAAACGTTCCTGCGACGGGGTCCGCAGCCTCCAGGTCCAGTGCTGCTATCTTTGCTAATCTAGACTCCCCTGCTGAGCTCGACAACTCAGACAATGTTCCTCTTGAGCAGGAAAAGCCACCCGCTGAAAATACAGAGCCTGAAGAGCCGGAAGAGCCTATGAACGTCAAATTTCCTTTCAGCTTGATCTACGAGTTCCAGGATTTTTTGAACGCCCACTTGACTGTCCGTAAGGGCTTTGAGGTTATGTGCTGCTTGTATATCTGCCAGATATTCTACCTTCATTTGAGTGCCGTGGGTGCCACGGATGTCATGTACGCGGTGGGCTTCAACATCATGGGTGCCTTTATTGCCATGTACTTGAGCCACCGGGGCCAGGTGAAGAAGTACAACGCTGATCCTGAGTTTTCGGTGTATCCCAAGTTGCCCCACTTCAACATCATGTATGCGTTCTTCATTCCGTTTGCCTTCTTTTTGTTGTACTCTGACTACACACACCCATTTTTCCAGGTCAACTTGTCGCTCACCAACTTTGCCATCGGCTCATTGAACCCCATGGCCAAGACTCTCTCGGCGTTTGTCTACTACTACATGTTCAATGAGGGCGATACTATCGAATTGGTGCGTTTTGCCCAGGTCATCTGGCTCTACTATGTGGTGGACTATACTCTCAACCATTGGAACACAAGGACTATCACCGATAACGAAGGAAAGGCTTCTACTTTCACCTCTTTGGACCCTACTGAGATCCACCTCGTTGCTGTATTAATGGTAAATTTACTCATCAACTTCAACTTGCCTGTTTCCGATAGCTCCATGCCACTTATTATAGTTCACATCTTGGCGATTGCTCTTGTGGGAGCCCTTGGAGTTTCTTTCCCTATTTATTACCTTTATACGAGCTTGGATGCCGGTGCTCTCCGTTCCTTGGTGTCCGTTGTGGTAGTATCGTCGTTTGGAGGGGTTTTCTACTACCTCACCAACTACCTTTTCCTGATGAAAGTGGGACATGCAAATGCTTTGCAATGGCTCTATGAGTACATAATCAAGAGTGATCGCCGCTACCAAATTGTTACAACTTGGGTGTCTGTGCTTGCCGTTGCTATTCCTGTGGTGTTTTTTGCTAGCCACAAGAACTGGATTAGTCTTAACATCAGAAGAAAGGTTTGGCACTTTCTCATTGCTGGCTCCTTGGCTTACCCCCTCACCCAAGAGCCTACTTTCACGGCCATTGCAGCCACTGGCTCCATTTTCGTGTTCATTGCCGTTGAATTTCTTCGTGGTACTCGTTTGACATTTGTTGGTGGTATTCTTGATGACCAACTCAAACGGTTCCAGGACTTTAAAGACTCCAGGGGTCCTTTGAACTTGTCCTACATTTTCTTGCTTATCGGCGTATCTTTGCCAATAGCAGTTGGTGTTTTGGTGGATGACGTGGTCTCCTTGAGATCCTACATTGGGTTGGTTACCTTGGGAGTCGGTGATTCGTTTGCATCTATAATCGGGCGTAAGTTTGGGAAGCGCAAATGGTCGGGTGGCTCGAGAACCTTAGAGGGAACCTTTGCTTTTATTATCAGTACGTTTGTTGCGTTCCTTCTTATTGATGAATATCTTTTACCCGAGGCAGTCAAGGTCCACAACTGGGAAAATGTGCTTATTGTTGCTTTGATTGGAGGAGCAGTGGAAGGAGCCTCCACTATGAACGATAATGTCCTCATTCCTTGCATCTGTTTGGTCACTTACGATGTTGTGTTCAGGGTATTCAAATAGACTGGGGTAAAAATACAGACGTTTGTATTTTCTTATATTAAACTAACATGATTGTGGTTTTCTTCATAGATATCGCTCACGGAGGGTCTGGCTTGGCCCAGTGTGTAGCAATCGCTAACAATTCTCTTCTTAAATGGAGCAGTCTTGATCTTTCTCTGTGGTCCAAACTCTTTACGTTTGGCTATTGGATAATCACAGGCTTGTAAAAACCGCTCCAACTCTATCTCTGGATGCTCAAACATCAGAGCAGACCTCAGCCTCGGCATTTTAACCGTTGAGAAGCCAGGGTGTTGCAGTGTAGGTAAAAATGCCATCTGGCCACTACTTGGACGGAAATCAAAGTGGTCTGTGGAGCTGCTTTGGTGATTGGTGGGTGGCCGAGTATACTGAGCAGTTGAGTTCACCTTAAATGTTAAAAGATGAACCTTATAGTCCTCTAAATCCGATTCCAGCTCGGATTCTGCCCAGGCTGTTTCGGGGACATTGTCGAACCCACGAGGCTTCAACGTTTGTTCCTCCACATAATCGTCGTAGTCCGTATCGCTATCGGAAGCAATAGCATGTTCGTTCGCCACCCCCTGGCCAAGATTCAAATAGTTATAGTCAAAAACATCCGAGAGCTTGGCGTAAGACAGCCGAGAAGACAGTTGTTGGGAGTAACGTCTTTGGGGGTAGTAGGGTTCCATAGAGCCTCTCCTCAGAGAACCCTTGAGAGCAGGGATCTCTAATTTCACCGGCCTGCAATGATCAGTGGATGGAGAAATCTTGAGGTCATCAGGAACAGGCAATAACAATTTTTTGTAGCTTACGTCATGGTCAAAGAATGGTTCCTTTGTTTGCATTAAAGAGTAGTTCAGAGGGTAGAGGAAGATTGCGAAGTCGAGAAAAGAAGACCGCGCACAACCGGTCTCATGCACGCAATACAGCCCTGCACTTCATACCGGTAGAATAAGCTCGGCGACAATGTGCTCAAAGTATAGGAGCCACTGTAATCCTGGAGATTCCTGTATGGTGTTGAAGGATACTGTATGGTAATTTGTGTATAGGAAAGTTCCGAGAATAAGCTATTACACTGTAATACTCCTTGGTATACTGTATGTGTGCTTCTGAGTAGGCACTGTTTATCTACGTATTTGGTGGACACCAAAAACAAAGTGGTTTTGAATGCGAAAAAATCCCAATTGGTTCTTCTTCCAGAACTGGCCGAAGCTCGAGCTTTCTCAAACCGTATTTACGCTTATTTCACCGAACACCACCGAAGTTAAGAGAAAAAGAAAGCTCGTAATTCCTAATGAGGGGTTCCCCCGGACCTTGTCCACTTACTCAGACAACGTCGCTGAAACACGAATAAGAGAAAAATTCGAAAAATGGCAGGAAATAGAATCATGCCCTTTTTTCAAAAACACGGACTTTGTTTTTCTAAGTCGTCATTCCGTGGAATTATCGTCTCCACTCCTTATCGAGTGTGTACTTTCCACGCATACCGCAAGGGTAGAGAGATCGTGCGTATTCTGCATAGACGGTAATTCTTATCGGATTGCATATCTATTTGCAGGAGCCCACTCCACAGTAAAGTGAGGATCCCTAATACACTTCCGGCGTACCCCAAACCACCACAAATTGACTTTCTAACGACCAACCCATATTTTGCTTTTAACTTGCTGCTTTTGAAATACGCTAGGGTTGGAAATACCCTTGAACGCGTCTTGAAGTTTTTTTTTCATTTCCAAAGTCCCTTGCTAATTTTAGATTTGAGCCGTATCGGCGTGCCTTTCCGGAACTAAGACCTGTTTTGCTTGTTCCACGAATTTTGCCCTTTTCCGCTAGTCTTGATTTTTTTTGATTTTTTAACGAACTTTTTCTTCTTTGAATTAGATTTTGCCATTATTCTTGCTGGTGAGATTTGGCTATCATCTCCTTCGACCGTTATACATCCCTTCTTTTGTTGAGATAACAATGACTCTGCCCAAGGGATCCAGGAGAAAAGAGTCCAACGCTTCCTTCAAACTGGCCCACTCAACTCCGAGGAAATCAATCCCTTTGTTTGACCTTGCCTCTGTTCTGAAAGAGTTGCCCCCAAACACTGGTCCTCCCGACACAACGCCGACGACCAATGGCTCGACCTCGCTGTCCAACTCCAATAAAAGCCTCAGCCACGTCCCTTGCAAATTCTTCAGACAAGGAATATGCCAGGCGGGCAAATCGTGTCCCTTCAACCACGACTTAGATGGCACCGCCCCGGAGAAAGTCCCCTGTAAGTATTTCCAAAAGGGTAACTGCAAATTCGGCTCCAAGTGTGCGCTCGCTCACATTCTTCCGGATGGCACGCACATCAACGCTAAGAGCCAGCTGCATTCACGTCGCAGCAACGGCCGTCATGAGCGTTCGGGTTCCCATAATAACCTTCCACATACCCAGACAAAGTATAGTGGAGAGCCTAATCTGGTCCCATCTACAGGCCATCATCAACTACCCCCTTCTTCTCAAAGTGCTGGTCACGAATCAAGGAAGAAATCGGTTGATTATGAGAATTTCCTTACAAACGAATATTTAAAGGGACAGGACGCTGGTGAGTATTTTGACCATGCAGACTTCCCCCATGCGCAGGGAGAGGTGTTATCGCAGCAGGTTATCTACCCAGACTTGAACGCTTGGCTGTCGTATTACTCGTCAAACATTCTATGTCTGCCACAGAGCTTGGCTCACAACCCTAGAAGAAACACATTCAATTCTACAACCAACCAAACGTCTCTATGGTTGGAAGAGTCACCCATCTTTCAAGATTCGGGTGCGGGCTCCATGTTGCAGTCAAATGCGCCGTCATTTGGGCTGCGCTCGTTTCTGAAACATAGCCTTGGAGGCCTGGCTTCGTCTCCCTTATATAACTATACGAGGCTTTCAGCTGAGGAATCGACCCTGGTGGACGAGGACAGCGATGCTTTTTTTGGAGACGACGATGCCAATTTTGAGGACTACGTGCCTGCATCCATTGGAAACTTGATCTTGACTCCACAGGAGCAGCAGAGACGTGAATCTAGATCGCAGTCTGGAACGTTATTGGTGAGGCCAAATGTGAGTTGCCAAGAGGAGAAACCACAAGGGCCAATTGACCTAATAACTCGGGGCTTCGACGATGTTTTCCTCATTGACTGAGAGATCTCATTGATTAAAAGGTTCTTCGTTTATACAATATTTTTGTTATCGAGAGTTGAACTGACGGGCCTGGTGATGGTTTTGTCCAAAACCCAATTGTGTTGAAAAGCCCTTAGATTGGTGTGAAAAATTAGCAAAGGATGTGGGGAAGCTATACGTTTAAGATTATTTATACCCAAGTTTGAATTTTATTTGTCAACTAACCATGTAGTTATGATTTATTAACAACGTATGCAGAGTTTATTCTATTTACACTTTGGCAACAGGTGCTGCTCTATATATGTCTGCACAGAGTTTTTGGAAGCGTTCCAAGGCACTTCTGTTTTCCATGTCCAACTCGGGCTTGACCCCTCTGATATGATCGGACTCAAACAACGTGCCCACAAATGCCATCTCGTCCGTGTACGGATTCAATGTCAAAACAATGTAGTCCGTTACCAGTCTCTCGGACCTCTTGGGCTCAGGTGCGCCTCCGGTGATAACCATCTCTTGTCTAGTACGGATCTGAATTACGAATTGAAGCATGGCAGTCACGTCATTAGCATCTGGGATTGGAGTGAAACTCACCAATTTGGGGTTTGATTCAACTTTCTTCAAGTTCCATTCCAACTTCAGGCCCACGGGGAAGGTTTTGGCTCTGGCAGTCAACGAATCAACCACCTCCACACCAGCAATACCATCCAATTGCGTTTGCAAGTAGGATTGTCTTTGATTTCTGGGAAGACTGCATGCGGCAGCAAAGATCTTATTGGTACGCACATACTTCTCGACGGCAAGCTCCTTCCAGTCGTTGAACTTGAGTTTTAGCTTGGTGTCGGTCTTGAACTTGGACACCGAAAAAGTGTTCATACCAAAAGCACCGATTTTGCGTATGATCAATTTGTGCCACGATGTTATGGGTGACGAAAAAAGACGGGGCGGACAGTAAAAATCCGCCAACACTCCAATGGCCTTGACGGGTACCATGGAGATGTCTGGGGCCTTAACCTTTCTCTTCCTTGGATTGGCTGTGGAGTATGCATTCGTGGCCATAATCTGGTTGAAACGAGGTGCACACTGACGAATACCTATAACGAAAGGCAAGCTAAGTCCATGCTTGAGCTGAGCTCTAGCTAGGCTTTGGATCATGACTGTTGGACTCGGTGGGTAGACCTCTCGCAATCACGAAAATTTCGAGCATGGGCCCACACCCGTACCTCAAAACCAAAGGGACTTAAGCAAAGCAAGAAATTTTTGGGTAGTAGTGGGATATTTTTAGTTTGTAAAGAGCTTCTAGTTTAACAAAAGTTGATGGATATTGGAGGAGCTTGATATTGGAAATCACCGGATGTTGACTGGCCAGGCCACACCCGTACACCCGCAAGAGGAAGTGGAAAATGCGTGATGAGCAGCTCCACTTCTCCCTACTCCAGAAACATGCCTTCGGCCAATAACAAGAAGCTTGCGCCTGAAAAAGAGCGGTTCATCCAATGTTGTGGAGATATTTCGTTGGAGCTCGTTGCCTCGTTGAAAAACTCCAAGGATATCAACTTAAATGGCCTCATAACCAGGTACGCTAAGAAGTACAAGCTAAAGCACCAGCCAAGGCTCACGGATATTATCTCGTCGATCCCAGACCAGCACAAAAAATACCTTATTCCAAAGCTCAAGGCCAAACCCGTCAGAACCGCCTCGGGTATCGCCGTCGTTGCTGTTATGTGCAAGCCCCATAGATGTCCCCATATTGCATACACCGGAAACATCTGTGTGTACTGTCCAGGAGGTCCCGACTCGGACTTTGAGTACTCCACGCAGTCGTACACTGGATACGAGCCTACATCCATGCGGGCCATTCGGGCCCGGTACGATCCGTACGAACAAGCGAGAGGCCGTGTGGAACAACTACGTCTGTTGGGCCATTCCATCGATAAGGTGGAGTACATTGTCATGGGAGGAACGTTCATGTCGTTGCCTATTGAATACAGAGAGAACTTCATCGCACAATTACACAATGCCTTGTCTGGATACAATGGGCGTGATATCGATGAAGCCATCAAGTTCTCCCAGCAGTCGCAAACCAAGTGTGTGGGTATCACCATCGAGACCAGACCCGACTACTGCACAGAAACACATCTTAGTGATATGTTGAAGTATGGCTGTACCCGTTTGGAGGTGGGAGTGCAGTCTGTTTACGAAGATGTTGCTAGAGATACCAATAGAGGCCATACGGTCAAGTCCGTGTGCGAGACCTTTGCTGTGGCCAAAGATGCCGGATACAAGGTGGTGAGTCACATGATGCCGGACTTGCCCAATGTGGGAATGGAGAGAGATCTTCAGCAGTTCATCGAATACTTTGAAAACCCCGACTTCAGAACAGATGGGCTCAAGATCTACCCAACTCTCGTGATCCGGGGTACGGGTCTTTACGAATTATGGAAAAAGGGTCTTTACAAGTCATACAATGCCAACGCCTTGATTGATTTGGTGGCTCGTATTATGGCCCTCGTGCCCCCTTGGACGCGTATTTACCGTGTGCAAAGAGATATTCCCATGCCATTGGTTTCTTCCGGGGTGGAAAACGGAAATTTGAGGGAGTTGGCCTTGGCCCGAATGAAGGATTTCGGAACCACATGCAGAGACGTGCGTACCAGAGAGGTTGGAATCCAGGAAGTCCACCACAAGGTGTCACCTGACCAAGTGGAATTGATCAGAAGGGACTACTATGCAAATGGAGGCTGGGAGACGTTCTTATCATACGAAGACCCAAAGCAAGATATTCTCATTGGCTTGTTGAGGCTAAGGAAGGCTTCCAAGAAGTATACTTTCCGTAAGGAATTCACCTCGCAGCCAACGTCCATTGTGAGAGAACTACATGTGTATGGTTCAGTGGTGCCCTTACACTCGAGAGACCCAAGGAAGTTCCAGCACCAGGGCTTTGGAACCTTGCTTATGGAGGAGGCCGAGAGAATAGCGCGGGAGGAACATGGTACCAAGAAGATCTCTGTTATTTCCGGAGTGGGTGTGCGCAACTACTATGCTAAGTTGGGCTACGAATTGGATGGTCCTTTTATGTCCAAGGCCCTTTGATTTTTTTTTTGTGGGTTTTTACAGATTTTCTTGTGCCTTTTACAGCTGTCAAAGATAAATATACATTATAGAATACAAGCCAGGTCAGCTTTAATCTATGGAGCACCAGGGTCAGGGGCCGTATGTTGTTCGGCCTACACTGAATGTATTACCACCTTGATCTCAAGAGGCGCGATGCTCATCAAGTCTTGCGAGATCATGCGAAGGTATCTATGTCATTTTGGGTCGAGGTTAATGCAAGGAGCGGTTTTTGTAGTTGGTCTGGCCGCCGTACCTGTGGCCATGGTTCGAGTTTGTAGCCTCTCTAGACCAGCCAGGAATATCCTCCCCTGAGCCGCCCACGGGCCGCTCCAAAACAACATTTTCAAGCCCGAGTGCATCGCTGAGCCATGGATGGTTGATCATTCCTCCTGCGTCGGCCCGCAATTCCGGTTGCAACGCCAACATGGGCAATAAGAAGTCAGCGATTTCCACGGCATCGTTAACGGGGAATTTGTATTTTTCAATCAACACGTCCTTCAATCCCCAGGGCTTTAGTTTGCTAATGCGCAAGAGCTCGCCTTGATTATTGAAGAAGTCGCGTGCGTACAATGAGTCCTTCAACATGGACCTTGGGAAGGGCCCCACCAACTCTATGATTTGTGCAATGTGGTCGTCATCTTTGGTGTATGATTTACCATTGCGGGGGTCGAATAAATAGTCTCCAGTCAATAACTCGAAGATGAGAGATGCAAATGACCAGAGGTCTGCGGATGCACCCCAGTGCGACCCCATGAGCACTTCCGGCGATCGGTACTGACGGGTCTGGATTTCGTCTGTAAAGTGGTGATGGCACCAGCATGCGTTACCCAAGTCAGCGATTTTCACCGAGATCAACTCATCTTCATTAATGATGCCGGGGTTGTTAAAATGGCTGGTGTCTTCCATAGACATTCCCTGGTAATTGCCGGATTCCGCACCATGGTGAGAAATATTCATGGAAGAAAGAGAATTGTTTAAGCTTTTTTCCAAACCTTCAGAATCCTCGTTTTCTGAGTTGTTGACAAATGAAGTTTGACTCATGGCGGGCTTAAGCTGGAACTTGGCCCCGCTATTGCCGTGTAAGCCTGCCATACTTGATAAAGATGGTTCTGTTCCTTCTTTGCCTTGCACACCTGCACTGGAGGTGGGGAATGATCCTTGGCTCATCACATGCTTAATTGGGGTGTTGTTGGTGGTGGCCGACATGCTTTGTAGGTTTGCAAATGATTTGTTGCTGAAGGAACGTAATGGCGAAGGTAAGGGCTGGGAGCCGGTAATGAGGGAGTGCCTTCTGATACCACGGCCGTTTCGGTTGAAAGAAGCAGACCGTGTGACGCTGGATATGGACTTGACTCTCTGCAATGGAGTTTTTTGTTGGGGACTTGCAGGCGACTCATTGATGTTGGAGGCCAGGCCCGAAGAGCTCAACTCGGACCTTGTTTTGATGCGCAGTGCCTTTCTCTCCAACTTGACCTTCTCCTCTTCAGCCTCAACAATCCGGACGATTTGCTCGACGTCGCCGATTTCAATAAGTACATTTTCGGGCTTAAGATCGGTATGGATGACCCCACACTTTCGATGCAAGAAGTCAAGCGATGCCAAGAGCTGTTTGGCGATTTGCTTAACAAAAACAATGGGGATTCCTCTATGTTTGTAGCGACGAATCAAGCCCAAAAGATTTTCACCCAAGACTTCGAAAACCATACACACGTGTACACCATTGGGACCCTTGTGCGTGAAAGTGTCGAGGAGTTGGATGACATGCTGGTGACCGGGGTGGTGGATATCAGAAGAAGTGACTTTATCAAGAAGTTTGATCTCGTCCACCGCCGTATCGGTGTAATGTTTGGCACTCCGGACGATCTTCATGGCAACATGGCAGTGCTGGTCGTTATCTCTAGCCAACCACACCGTGGAGAAGTGGCCCCACCCCAACTTTCTCACCAAAGTGTACTTGTTGTCTTTGTAGTTTTCTCCGATGTAACATGTATGGTACCCACCGGGCACATAGTCTTTCAAGTCTTCTTCGTTATCAGGGTTGACATCGACGAGTTCATCATCCTCGTCATCATCTTCGTCCTCGTCCCCAGCTTCATTTTCTTCATCGCATTTGGTGGCTCGTGAGGTGTCACTCGCCTTGGATTTCAGTAAGTGTGTGCCGTGCGAAGAGGCCATGCTCTGGCAGTCGCTATTGCGGAACACATCGAGTTCATCATCGTCATTGACCACGTTTCGTTTCTTAAAAGGCATGAACTCCTGGCTGGACTCAAAGTCATCTAGCGTATCTAGATGGTCGAGGAGGTTCTCTGGGTGGGACTGGGTGTACAGCTCGGTGAGACGGTCTTTAAGCGAAGACAAGTGTGGTTCGGTCTGGTCTTCAAAAGATGTTTTGATGGGGATAAGTTCGGGTTTAAAGGACTTCACCAGCGGCGACGAGCGGGCCGTGGATGCTTGGCCCGTTAAGGGAAGGAAACTCAAGGACTGGATATCGCCCGATGTAGAGCTATTGGCACGAGCATTCTTTTCGGATTTACGGTTATGATGGGTGAGGGGCTGGCTTTCTTGGTTTGCGTCGGCCTTCTTGATAGCTATGGACAAGTTTGATTTTTGGGAAAGGGGCATTTGGCCGAGGTTATTGCAGAAAGGGGGACCTCGATGTTCTATAGCAGAATATATTTGTGGTGCGTTTCAAACTAGGAAACAACTGATGACAGGAACGGACGCGAATTTCGAGTGCTGAGATGATGTAAAAAAAATTTAAGCAATGCTGGCGATTAAAGTGGAGGGTCAAGTTTGGATTGAAGGATGTAAATGGGTTCAGATGTAATGTTCAGTTTCCTCAAAGCACAGTGCAGTTCGTATATTTTTACTAGAGGAGAATTTTCTCGCGCTAATGTTTCTTCAGCCTCCGGCCATGCTCCGCGCACTGCACACAGCCTCCGGGTGCAGCTGAGCCTAAAGAGAGAAACTACCGTCGACTCCAAGTCTTTCCACATCTATATTATGATTATATACCGTATTGAGGCTGAATAGTGCTCTAATCAAGCTCCATCTCCTCTTGAGGCTTAGGGGCCTCCTCCTTGTCACCCTCTTTTCTGGCTGCTGCCATCTTCTCAGCCATGGCTGCCATTTGCGCAGCCTCCTGCTTTTGTCTGATGGCCTGCTTCTTCTCTTCCTGGTCGGCTTGGTAACGACCCTTGATCAAGTTACCAAGAGATGCCAATTCCTCGTACTTAGCAATGTACTTACCCTTTGTGGAGTCGTATCCATCGTCGTACAACCAGTCCTCGGTCTTCATCAACATACCGGACAACTTCTCCTTCTCGGCGTCCGAGGCGAAGTTCTTGTATTGGTCGTCCAACTTACCTCTCAACTCGTAGATGTACTCCTCCAAGGCGTTCTTTCTGTCTTCGGTGTCAGCAACCAACTTGTCAGCAACGACCATGGCGTTCTCCTTCTCGAACAACTTGTTCTTGAGGTCCTCGTCCAAGGCAGCAGAAGAGATCTCGATCTCCAAGTCGGCCTTCTTGACCACCTTCTTGACCTCTCTGTATTGTGGCTCGGCCTCCTCGTCAGCTTCTTCACCTTCCTTGACCTCTGGCTCGATCAATTCCTTGACAAGCTGCTCAGTCACGGTGTGGGCGGACTCAATGGTGTAGAAACCAGATGGGTCGTTTCTCAACTTCAACTTAACAGCAATGGACTTCTCGCCCTCATCTGGGACGACACCCTTGATCAACCACTTGGCAATGACTGGCTCGGTTCCAGCTGGAACTTCGCTCTTGTTGGAGTATCTGGCCTCGACTTGGAAGTCGCCCTTTCTGTACAAAGTGATGATCTTGGTAGATGGGAAAGCACCGCCTCTTGGGAAAACCTCCAAGTGGTCCTCGTCCTCCTCTTCCTTGTCCCAGTGGTAAGAAACGGAGTATGGGTTGAAATCCTCGAACTTGAATGGTCTGACTCTGACAGTTGGGGAGTGCATAGCGCAAATAAAAGCATTACCTCTAGCAATGGCCTCATCTTGGTTCAAGGTGGTGGACAATTGCTTGCCGAAGATCTCGGTCAACTTAGCCTTCAAGGAAGGAACTCTGGTACATCCACCAATAACCTCAATGGAGTCGAGGTCTGCAGCAGCAAGACCAGCTTCCTTCAAAGCAACTTCGATTGGAACGTTGATTCTGTCCAACAATGGCTTAACAAACTCCTCCAACTCCTCTCTGGTCAAAGATGCAGACACATCAACATCGTTCATAAGAGACTCAATGTTGATTGGAGCCTGTGTGTTAGCAGACAAGACCTTCTTGACCTTCTCGGAAGCCACAAGGACTCTGTAGAAAGCCTTAGGGTTCTCTCTGACGTCAATCTTGTATTTGCTCTTGAACTCGTCAGCAAAGTGGTTGGCAATAGCGTAGTCGAAGTCTCTACCACCAAAGTGCTTGTCGTAAGCAGCACCCAACACCTTCAACTCTCCCTTCTTGACAGCGGCAATGGAGACTTGGTAAGAAGAGTGACCAATGTCAACGAAAGCAACCTTCTTTGGCTTGTCCTCAGGCAAGTCGTTTTGCTTGAAAACACCGTAACCAACAGCAGCAGCGGTCACCTCGTTCACAATTCTAACGGGGTTCAAACCAGCAATCTTACATGCATCAGCAGCAGCACGTCTTTGCTTCTCAGTGTACCAGACAGGAACAGAAAGACAGATATCAGAAATTTTGCCCTTGGTTTCCTTGGCAGCAGTGTCCCTGATCTTTCCAAGGTACATCGCAGCCAATTGGGTGGAGGAGAACTCCTGTTGCTCGCCGGTAAATCTGACCTTAGCGTTGATTTGACCAGCCTCGTTCTCAGTCAAAGCAGCAGTGAAGAACTCCTTCTCGGTGGCAAAGTCTGGGTCGTTGTAGTTCAAACCCAAAATTCTCTTCAAGTTGTCAACAGTGTTCTTGATATTAGAGGTTTGCTGGTTCTTGGCGCTCTCACCAATGAATCTGTTCTTGTTACCGAAACCAACCAACGAAGGGGTGGAACGGTTAGAAACCTCATTGACAATAATGTCAATACCTCTGTTGACTGCACAAGCAATTACAGTGTTATCGTTACCCAAATCAACACCAAATGGAGTAGACATATTTAATAGTAGATAATAAGTGTAGTACCGAAGTGCGCTCGTAGATATAGTGAGGTTGGAAAAAATGTTGCGGTACGTGCACGACTCATCTAGAAGCTTCGAGAAGTGCGGGTCGAATGGTGCAAACACCTATGGAGTACGATCACGTGCAGAGAGTTTTTTTGGGGTCATTGGATTGTAGGGTTATTCAATGGGGATCTGGCCTTCGAAATTTTTAAATCATTTTCGTTAATATTGTGGGACTGAAGCCTCGCTGCGCCACCGTCGTTTCAGCATCACTATGGTCGCGCGTCCCGGGCACGTGCCTCCAGGGTCCAGGCCATGCTTGGCCGTAAATGCTGCAATCGAGGTCAAGCTGTAGACCGAACTTTCCGGTGATCGTGATCTTTTCAGCCAACCTTTCGACTAATCTTTTCAGCCAATCTGTTAAACTCATATGTTCTCATCTGTCAGGTTAGTGGCTAAACACTGTGCAAGACAGTAAGTAGAGTCATCCAACCTCCGGTCTCGACTAATGCCAAGTAATCCTCGAGCTTCTTGTCTTTGACGGAGCGGAGAAGAAGATCGATTTCTTGGCCGCTCAAAATATTCATCTTTGCCAAGTAAACGAGCAAGTGGAAATCGGAGAGATTGTCTGCGTTTCCAGAGCCGTTTTGGAGCTGGTTGCGAACTGCTCTCAAATCTTGAAGCTCGCCAAGAAAGTCTCTATTCTCAATTGGGAACTGCATTGCGAATTTGGGGTTTGGCTCCAATGGGAAGGAGTCCAGTAGAGATACCAACAAGAAATCCGTAGGAAAAGCCGGCTTGGCATTTTCTTTCACTTCCAACCCGTACTCGTTTATTTTCGAGTAGAACACATCTGGAACGTACCGTTTGGAGTTGGTCTCCTTCACCATGATCATATTGGGGTGGGTAGACGCATTGATATCATCGGCCTTGACCAAAGCTTCTGCGCTGGTAGACACTTGGTATGCACGAGGCTCGATCTCGCCTTGCAACCCACCAGTAACAACACACGTCACGAATTTGGACGAGAATTTGCCTGAGTCAGAGTAGTTGCTGACGTTAACGTGCTTGTTCTGCTGCTTGGCTGCCATAATCACTTCAGCACACGACAAGAAAAAAGAGTCCTTGTGTCTTTTGCAAAGAACAGTTCCATTGGAAGCCTTTGCATCCGTGAGGTCCGTAAAGACCATACCCACCTGACACAAGCCCAAAGACTGAGCCACCTTGTCCACTATTTCCTCATCTTTCCACTCAAGCAAAGTAATTCCATCCAACTCGCCGGACTGAGGGGGCTCGTAGATGGCCTCCACCACGGCCTTTATGCCAAGCGGAGCCTTGTCGTAGCGTTCGTAGCGGCCATAGAGAACACCATACCTCTGAGTTCCAGATTGTCTCCACGTATCAATGAACTTATTGAGAATGTTGAAATCAGCATACTCTAGGTTGTCAACCATTCTAAATTTCTGTTGCTGGAGCGTGATTGGTGCAGGCTGGCACTTGGAGCAGATTCCCTTGGGGTACACGGCATGGCCTCCGGCACAATTCGTCTTGATGGCATAGTCGGGCTCCAGGACCGGAGCTATGTACGATGATCCATTGGCAGCATTGTTTTTGAGCCGGTCCATTTCCTTGGCGTATGCGTGGAACGATTTGTGCTTGATTCCATGCTCTGCCAAGTAGTCCTTATCCCAAGGAGGCAACGGAGAGCACTGGTCACACATTCCCTTATCGCCATGCTTGCAAAATGCGGTTTTGGTGCGATGGATCTGACCGTCTGCTTTTTCTAGCTCGTTATCGACTTCCAATTGTGGTAGTTTGCCTGATGTAATGGGTATATCAATAGACTCAATGGCCACGGAACCATTAACCGACCGGGCCACTGGTTCAGCAGCCACTGGGTTCTCTTCAAAAGTAATAAAAAGCATATCTCCATTTTGTAAGCCTATATCGGAAACCTTGACGCCTTCAAACTGTAGTTCAGGTCTACCCTTCTCACTGGCCACATCACTGATATAGATATTTGTGCCAGAGATATTAAGCTTAGCATAAGCCTCTCTCAAAGCATCAAGAAAGAGGTTGGTGGGTTCGGTATTCACCCGGGCCATACCCTGTTTGGATCTGAATCGGAGAATCATGGTGGCAATAAATTGGAGTATAGAGCAGGCCTGATATGGTGTGCGCGCAAGAGCTTGCCATATGACAATGTGAGGGCCCACAGTGCGCTCCATACTTAAGCGTCATAATCAACTGTAGAAGCCTTCAGGCAAGTATACTGCTTATTAGCCGCACCCCTGTGTCGTAGGCTGAATCTATGTCTTGACAGAGTTTTGCTTCATAAGGAATGGGGAAAACACGACTATTTGCAGACAACCAAGGAAATAATGATATATTTGGGTACGACCCTCCGCAGGAGCAGTTGGCCACTTCGCTGATTGGGGATGAAATGCACGAGCTTACAGATGCCCAAATCCAGAACTTGATCCGCGTACGGTTTGCCAATAACCCGGTGCTGTTGATCCGCCAGCTCTCTCGAGATGTGGCGTCCAAAGAGAAGCAATTGATTGTTCTACGGAACGATAAGTTTCAGCGTGAACATGAGCTCATTAGGTTGTGTGCGGAGTATAGCAACTTATCGACGCTTGAAATCGAGTCCAGACTCTCCGGTCGGCGCAGCGAGCATGACTGCGAAAAGGCCTTGGGGGAGATGGTAGGTTTGGCTGTGAGTGAGACGTTTACACCTGATGATAGTCGATTCGAGGTACGGACTGCTTCAGGCGGCTCAAGGTCTAGGAGAACCAAAAATACGGCTAGTGCGGGTCACGAGCCACTACCTCCTGATACAAACTATGGGGAGCTGGCCCTGGTATCCGAGTCTGTTCTATCACCAATTGGCTCTAATACTCTACGCTCAGTTGATTCTGCACCTGGAAGCAGCAGTAGCTTACGGACTTATTGGCAGGAGTGGATGAATGTGTCAGAGGAGAGTATTGCCCGGAAAACAGATAAGAACAAGGAAGACATTACCACTAAACCTCCAGTGGAACTAGAGAAAATCGTCCCTGAGACCGTATCAGAATCCTCGCTGATGCTGTCTAATGGAACCACCACAGATAAGCATGGGTTCTACCTCAATACGCTGACGAACGGGACAGAAGCAAAGAAAGAAGTAAGCCATTCGGACCATCATATACCTCATGTACAAGCCACTAAGGCCGATAGCGAGCCTCTGAAACGGCTCAAGCAGAGCTTAAACAAACTCAAGCAATTGAGCATGATGCATGATGCAGAGAGCGAAAGCATCTTGCTGAAATGGGACCAGCTCATGGCGCATATCAGCGAGGACCAGCGCAAATTACAATCTAGAATGTTAGATATCGACGATATCAGTGCATTTGGCTTCAAAGCTTGCAACTTGAAGCGGAGCGATAAAGGCTGGGCCCGGTACTTTGCCAATGAAGACATGGAGGCCACGGACGCATCCAAGAAGTTCAAGACGCTCCAGAACTTGATCCATGAAGATGGCATTCCACCCAAGTACAGAAACTATTTCTGGATGGAGCTTTCGGGGGCAAAAGACGTTTCTGTTCCCGGGGAATACAGTCGTCTCTTAGGCGAAAGTTACAAAAACACAAACAAAAGTGTGGGGGAGAGTATTGACCAGATCAACCTCGATCTCCACCGCACGTTACCCTCCAATAAATTCTTTCACAACGCAGCCAATTCGTTGCCAGGCCCACAACTCTCCAAGCTTAAACGAATCTTATATGCACTAGTGGTGCACATGCCACACATTGGGTACTCCCAAGGAATGAATAAGATCGTTGGAAACCTTTTGCTTGGAGTCAATGAGAGCAATGCCGTTAATGGGTCCATGAAGCTCGACGAAGAAGACGTGTTTTGGATCTTTGTTGCGTTCATCGATGACATCATTCCCAGGTACAACTCCAAGGCATATTTTGACCTGGCCAGTATCATTGATATCCAGCACGAGATCTCCATCACTTCCAACATCTTGTTCAAGCGCTTCGTGCCCAAACTTCAGGCCCACTTCCACAAGCTAGATGTGGATGTGCAGGTGGTCTTATACGGCTGGTGGCTAGGAATCTTTAGTGAATGCACTACGGGGGTCGATACATGGTTCAGACTAGTGGATAATTTGCTTATCACTGAACACAACGATATTAAGTTCATTGCCTTTAGCCTTGCCACACTCCGAGTCCATGAGCCTACGTTGCTAGAGATGAATGCAGCAGAGGATGCGTACTCGTTCTTCAATCGGCTCAGACAAGGTGCGGTGACGAACGTGCGGTTCAAGGACCTCAATAAGGAGTGCATTTCCATTGAGTCTCAGATTTCTTTACTGGAGATCAAGAAACAACGAGAAAACATGGTTTCCAATGAAGGCGAAAAAAAAAAAACTGCACATGTTCAAGCTGCTAATCAGGTCTCCAGTACTGGATCTTGACGGGTCTAATGTAGGGGTACATATTCGAGAACACCCTGGCTGCAGGAACGGTCTCACTATAAGGTAATAGAATAAGCATTTTTATTAGGCTTTAATTAAAGTGTCTCATATTTTTTCAGTAAAAATTGCCTATTTCGTAACCCATAGTTATTCGGCCCTCATTATTGGTCTTCATGCCTTCAATATACCACCAATATGCGCCCCAACATACCCCCAAGATACCCTAAGCATACCCGAACCCTGTACTTATTTTAACACCGCCACGCACGTGAGCAATGATGCGTTACGCAAGGCTTTTAATGATGTGCTGTCTTTTAAATATTCCATAACCTCGTTCACAGCACATACACTATGCAAAAGGGCCAGCAGAGGAAAATTGTGAGCCTAGTTTTTGTGCTCTTCATCTTTGGAGCCATCTACTCAGTTATCCCTAACTCCGGTGGTTCTATTGGTGGAGTCACTATTGGAGACAGGAACATTGTCTACGTCGATGCGAAGAGTGGAACTATCTTGAAGGACTTTGTTCCAGGAATGCCCGTGCCAGGATCTCCTTCGATAAGACCTCCAATCAAGGACAATACCCATGAGGCTCAAGCTGCTGAACAGCAGATCCACCAAAGTGATGGTGACAAGAAGACTTCCGGTGGTGATGATACGACCAAGGAAGTTGCACCTTCTGATAATAAGCCCGGGGAACAACCCAAGAATGGGGCATACCCCGGCCCTAGATCTAAGGCCACTTTCGTGAGTTTGTCTAGAAACAGCGAACTTTATGAATTGGTCAAGGCCATTAGAAATGTGGAGGACCGTTTCAACCGTAAGTTCAACTATGATTGGGTGTTTTTGAACGACGAACCCTTCACGGAAGAATTTAAAAAGGTCACTACATCGCTTGTTTCGGGAACGGCCAAGTTTGGGCTCATTCCTAAGGAACATTGGGGCTACCCTGAATGGGTAGACCAAGCCAAGGCTGCTGAAAATAGAAAGGCCATGGCAGGCAAAGTCATTTATGGAGACTCAGAATCGTACAGACACATGTGTAGATTCGAGTCCGGCTTTTTCTTTAGACATCCACTCATGGAGGAGTACGACTGGTACTGGAGAGTGGAACCAGGTATTGCACTCCGTTGTGATGTGGAATACGATTTGTTCAGGTTCATGGAGGAAAACAACAAGGTATACTCATTCACCATTACGATCCACGAGTTTCAAAACACCATTCCAACCTTATGGGACGAGACCAAGAAGTTTATGGAGCTCCATCCAGACTATATTGCCAAGGATAACTTCATGAACTGGATCAGTGACGACAAGGGCAAGACGTACAACCTTTGTCATTTCTGGTCGAACTTCGAGGTGGCTTCGCTCAAGTTCTTAAGGTCGCAGCCCTATATGGACTATTTTGAGCACCTCGATAAGACCGGAGGCTTTTTCTATGAGAGATGGGGAGATGCGCCAGTGCATTCGATAGCAGTCTCATTGATGTTACCCAAGGACAAAATCCACTTTTTCTCCGACATTGGTTACACTCACGGAGTGTACACGCAGTGCCCTCTCAATGAGCAGTTCAGACTAGACCACAAGTGTGACTGCAAACCCGACGACGACTTCACGTTCCGTGGATACAGTTGCGGCAAGCAGTACTACGACGCCATGGGCATCCCAAAGCCCGCGGAGTGGGTGAATTTCCAATGATTTTATTAACAGCGGAAAAGGCGGCCCGTGCTCCGTCCTACAACAATGCACGTCTATTTTGATACTATGTTGCCGAGTGTCCAAATAAGCTCGTAAAACCGTAGTGAAGCATACGTCTGCAGGACCCGTCTGCGCGGCCTGCCTGCAAGCCTATTGTCAGGGCTTACCATACTAGCGCGCAAAATAAGAGTGCAAGTCGAACACTACTGAACTTTGTTAACTTGTCCGCGGGTTGTTCGCGTCGAACAATACACGCATCAGTTTGCATATCATATTTCTTTTTTTTTTTTTTTTTTTTGCGGGTACGTCAGAACCTTGATTTTTCCCTCCCTCCCCACTCACTTGAATTTTTCACCACTTTTCTTTCGCCACTACTTTTCTGCTATCCCAGATCATGGCTTCTCCCAGATCTACCGCCCGCCTCGTGAGGTTTGGTATTTTCGCATTGGTATTAATCTTTTGCGGATTTATTCTCACGAAAGGCTCTTCTTATGCCCCTGGTCCAGCAGTTCAGTCTGGTCCACAGGCCGTCAATGTAAATAATGCTGCCGGTGCTGCTCCCGCTGGTGCTCCCGCTGGTGCTCCTGCTGCCGGTGGTGCCGTTCCTGCTGCTGCCGGCGGTGTTGCTCCTGGCACCAATGATGCTCAGAATGTTGTTGTTCCAGGGGAAAAGGTTAAGGCCACATTTGTCACGTTGGCCAGAAACTCTGATTTGCAGGGTGTTTCCCAGTCAATTAAACAGGTTGAGGACCACTTCAACAAAAACTTCCACTACGATTGGGTTTTCTTGAACGACAAGGAATTTAACGATGAGTTCAAGGACGCTATCACCAAGTTGGTGTCCGGAACAGCCAAGTTTGGACTTATTCCAACGGAACACTGGTCTTACCCTGAATGGATTGACAAGGAAAAGGCTGCTTACGCCAGAGAGGATATGAACCGGAAGAAGATCATCTACGGAGGCTCCGAATCGTACCGTCATATGTGCCGGTTCGAGTCTGGTTTCTTCTTTAGACATGACTTGTTGAAGGAGTACGAGTACTACTGGCGTGTGGAGCCCGACATCAAGATCTACTGTGATATTGACTACGATGTGTTCCAGTACATGAAGGACAACGACAAATGGTACGGCTGGACCATCTCCTTACCCGAATACAAGGAGACCATCCCCACCTTATGGGACACCACCAGAAAATTCATGAATGACTTCCCCCAATATATTGCCAAGGACAACAACATGGACTGGATTTCCGACGATAATGGACAAACTTACAACGGATGTCACTTCTGGTCTAACTTCGAGGTCGCGTCTTTGAAGTTCTGGCAATCCGACGCTTACATGAAGTACTTTGAGACGTTGGATCATGCCGGAGGTTTCTTCTACGAAAGATGGGGAGATGCTCCAGTGCACTCGATCGCTGCATCGATCTTAATGCCAAAGGACAAGATTCACTTCTTCCACGACGTTGGATACTATCACGTTCCATTTAACAACTGCCCAGTGGACGAAGAAACTAGAAAGGCCAAGAACTGCCAGTGTGAGCCAGAAATTGACTTTACCTGGAGAGGCTACTCGTGTACCCCCGGATTCTTCCGTGTGCACAAAATGAAGAGGCCCAAGGGGTGGGAGAACTTTACTGGTTAAGTAATGACGCGATACCCCAGAAGCTACAAGCTATCTACATAGCCTAGAGAAACTGATAATAATACACCAAAGAAAACGTCAACAACAAATATTCAATGAACCTAAACCCCGAAATTTTTAAAAACTTTTCAACATGAACCACTAACCACCAACCACCAACTAGAAACCATCAACAACAAGCCATCAACAACAAGCCATCAACTACGAACCTTCCTATAGTGAATTTAACGATTAATTGTCGCAATGGCAGTACAGATCAGACACATAAAAAATGTCACCATGTTATATATGACATCTAAATGGTCCCATTTTTTGCAGATAAAAAAGACAATAGTCTAAATTAAAGAACATGTCAGCAAGGAAGAAAAGTTAAACTTCTTACCGAAAAACAATGCAAATCATTTTCCTAAAGACAATGTCAAAAACACACTTAAAATTCAATTCTTCGCACCATCTAAAAATGGCACCCCTATTCAAATAAAATATTGTCATAAAAATAGCACTAGTCACTTGCACAAGTTAAAACAACCACACATAAAAACTGCATTAAAAAAGGCTGTAAAAAAGGATTAAAAAATTTTTATTCTACAAAAGGATTATAAAAAATTATAAGAAAATTAATTACAAAAAAAAAGGCCTTCTAAAAAAGACTAAGTTAAAAAAAAAGTCAAAATCGACTGTAATAAATGAGGAAATCATCGTCAAAGTCTTAATGGTGAAGGAGCGTTGTGTCTCTTCGAGTGTACTAAAAAAATCAATCGTGTACTCCAACGACGATCACAACATTCAGGAAAAAAAGGACCAGTATGCAATACCAATCAAGCCATGACGATCTGCGCCCGATAAGAACAATTGGCAATACTAAAATAAAAAGTGTCAATGGGATACGCTCATAACCATCCGATATTGTCAAAAAGGCTCTCCTCAGACAATAATGTTGATTGGACCATTTTACACTCTAGTCAGGCGGGCCCACGGTTGGGGCGCGCGATGCATAATGAGAAAGTACCAAGGGCGTGAAAGTACGCGAAATGCACTTCATAACGTCTCATTCCTGGGACCTTCCTGATCTCAAACAACCTAGAAAACCAGATCAGGGTGGCTATGTGGAATTGGCAAACCAAAAAAAAAGCTCTAGAATACAGTCCAGACCCTGTTTTCCAGAAAAGACGTATCGTGGCTGTGCCTAAAAATTCCGGATGTACTGCTCTTTGTTCCTCTATTACGTGGCTTGTACTGTATGCCCACAAGTTTCAGCGTTTCTACCCAAGTTTCAGATTGCCCACGGTAGGGGCCCCCCTGCTGCGATTAACTGGGGAATCACTGAAGATAGATGCTGCCCCACCTAAAGCGAGCGTTGTAACGGTGATCAAGTGGCACCTCCGAGCCTGGATATAAATCTGCACATGTTGAGTTGAAAAGGAAAACTACTTTCCCTGCGCGTCCTGCACACACCCTCGAGGTAGCAGGTGTTCGAAGCGAGAATTTGGCCGGAAAAAGTGCTGAAATCAGCGGAATTTGTCAATGGACTTCTTAGCATCTTACCTGAATGGTAATTTTCACATGATTTGGGCGTGGCGCTGAAACCGTGGTGTGTGCTGCAGGTAACATTCCAGTCTTCACATAGGCCAGCTTGTAAGTGCGTTTTCTCCTGCTTTCGCCGCGCCGCATTTGTTTCACATTTCTTTATTGCGTCTTGAAACGGCCCTCGTACTATTACAAAGCCTTATCCCGCTTCTAGTTCTTCTACACAAAAGAAACCGGGCCTACCGCTTTTCAGCAGCATACCCGGAACCGGCATATTTTAACCACCCACCTCGCCCCCGCCTTCTTTTTCCCGCCATGCCCCCTTCCGAGAAGCACAGACCCCCTCCTCTATCTGTGTGCAACGACAAAGAGAAATCCGATATGATTCTAAGAATAGTCAGCCCCATTGCCCCACAATTCGTCAACCAGGATATGAGAAATACCTTAAGACTCAGTGAGAGCATTAGAAATCAACAAAATAACTTGATCGCGTCGGGGCACTACGAAAAGAGCCTCGCATCCAGTGACTCCAACTCTTCGACTAGCTTGATGCTGAACTGCAGCTCTGCTGCTCTTGATACCAATACCACCGTGTCACACACCGCCACTGAAGGCTGCGAAGGAGGTGAAGTCGACGAAGCAGATGAAGTAAGCGAAGCAGGTGAAAGCGTCTCTATTGAAAGGGATGCTGAGCCAGGGAGTAATTTGGCATGGACTGGCAAAGACGAAAGGGAACACGATATTGCCAAACACCGCAAATTGTCGGTGCCTGTCGTTGGTGTTGATCCAGAGAACCCAAAGGATGCCGATATGGATGGTGCAAGCCCCAGCCCCGATTGCTCGTATTACTCTGATAGCAGCGAGTTTAATCGGATTGCCAGCGCCGTGTCCCGCAAAAAGCTAAAGCGAGACAATCTACCAGGGGACCTCAAGATTCTACCCTCCCGAATGAACAATGTACGGCCCACGCCACTGATCAAATCCGCCCCTTTGCGGCCGTCTGGCTCCGTGCCCTATGGAATGCAAAGATGGGTACCTGTCCGCTATGTCTACCCTGCACTACCTCCTATGCCCCACTCAGCCATGCAATATGTCCACACTCCTTTGAGAAGGACCACGCCTGGGTACCCAGACCGGCGCGCATCGCGGGTGAAGCTGCCACCACGAAACCCCATAAACCGCAGGAAGCCTGTTTTGGACGTGTTTCAGGGTGATGCGGTAAAGTTTGCCCCTTTGCCTTCGCAACCACCCTCGGCGCAGCTAGAGACATTTGACGAGAACCACGATGACAATGAGGAGGCCACGGAAGAGGAAATCCAGGAATTGGAGTACAAGCGCAAGATGGCCAACCCAGTGTTAAAGGGCAGCATCTGCTTCAACGACACATCTGCATTCAACTTCAAAATCTTCAAGGGGAACGAGCTGCTGGCTAAGGAGAAGTTCTTGAAGATTTGCGAAACCACTTGGAACGAATATGTTGCCGGATCATGATGCAGGATTTCTGAATCCGACTGCATTCGTGTGTCATGGGCTGCATTTCTAGTACTAATCCGGGGTCTCGTCCTTCACTTCTTTTTGCCCTCTCAACGTCCATGTTATCGCAATATAATTTAATCATGATCTATGCTACATAGTGGCCACCATTCTGCGTCGCGCCATAAGAGTCGTACCAAGCCTCAGTCGTACCAAAGCTCAGTCGTCAGTCGTACCAGACTTTTAACAGAGTCTTCCCAACCGTAATAATCTTACAAACCCGTCCAACTATTGCCAATCTTTTTAAACTTAATAAGATTTTCTGATTGACTTTTATTCTATCTACTGCCTTATTCCCAGTACGTCACGTGCGCGCTTGCGACGGCAAATATCAACCAAAAAAATGCTCGCCTACTCTTTAACATCACCATGTTGCATTATGGTTTGGTGATACGATCCGTGGCCCGAGGAGGCAGATTGGCATCCAGTCATCTCCGAGGCCTGGCCCGCTTACTCACTCCGCACAATACCAGAGCCTTCTCTGTGTACGAAAGATTGCGGTTCTCCAAGACTGCCCCAGTTCTTAATGCCCCCAAGAATAACTCAGATGATCAAGACAGCAATCGTGAAACAAGACCCAAAAAGGACTCTGAAACAGACCCCGAACGCAAAGAAAGCGAGAAAAAAGAACACAATGCAAACCACAACAAAAGCTCCGAGGAACAGAAGTTGAGGGAAGAAGTGAAGGAGCGCTTGAAGAAGAAAAACCCCAACCTCAACCTTAAGAATGTCAAGTTTGTCCAGGTTGACACCACGCAATTAGCCAAGGGCGCTGCTTTGTTCTCCCTCCTGACGATTTTACTCACGATGTACTTGCTATCTCTGCAGCCCCAAGACGAACTTTCATTCCAGGACTTCCAGAATAGGTACCTTCTGAAGGGTTTGGTGACACGGCTCAATGTTGTAAACCGCTTAGCCGTTGAAGCCGAGCTTATTCAAGGTGCTTTCTCGGATGAGACCGTCCGTGGTCTGCATGGAAACCCCATGGTAGTGTTCACTATTGGATCCGTTGAAGTTTTCGAAGAAGAAATGAATGCTTTGCAAGATAAACTCGGCATCCCAGTGGAAGAGCGCTTGCCCATCCTGTACAGTGAGCGTGGCTCTTGGGTATCTATGCTATTACCCATTTTGCCCACGGTTTTGTTGATTGGAGGTTTATGGTACATCACCGTGAAGCGTGCCTCTGCTCAAAGTGGTGCCGGTGGTGGTGCTGGTGGAATCTTTAAGATTGGAAAGAGTAAAGCCAAACTTTTCAACCAGGAAACCGATATTCAGATCAAATTCAAAGACGTTGCCGGATGTGAGGAGTCCAAGGAGGAGATTGTTGAATTCGTTAAGTTCTTGCAAGATCCAATGAAGTACGAAAAACTTGGAGCCAAAATCCCAAGAGGTGCTATTCTCTCCGGGCCTCCAGGTACAGGAAAAACTCTTTTGGCCAAAGCTACTGCAGGTGAAGCTGGCGTCCCCTTCTTGTCCGTGTCCGGATCTGAGTTTGTGGAGATGTTTGTCGGTGTGGGAGCATCCCGTGTGCGTGACTTGTTTAAAACCGCTAGAGAAATGGCCCCCTCGATTATCTTTGTGGATGAAATTGATGCCATCGGAAAAGAGAGAGGCAATGGTCGTATGGGAGGCAACGATGAAAGAGAAAACACATTAAATCAACTTCTTGTTGAAATGGATGGTTTCGAGGACTCGGACCACGTGGTTGTCCTTGCAGGTACAAACCGTGCAGACATCTTAGACAAAGCCTTGTTGAGACCAGGAAGATTCGACAGGCACATTTCCATTGACAGTCCTGACATCGAAGGTAGAAAGGCCATCTTCAAAGTGCACTTATCCAAGCTCACATTGAAATCAGTGGAAGACATCAAAGCCAGTCACAATGACGTTGACTTCAGCAAGTACCACCAATTGATCGATGAGGCTATTGAGAAGCTCGCAGGCAGATTGAGTGCATTGACGCCCGGTTTTGCTGGTGCAGATATTGCCAACTGTTGTAACGAGGGAGCCTTGATCGCTGCTAGAGATGATGCACAATCGGTAGATACTTACCACTTTGAACAAGCCATCGAGAGAGTTGTTGCCGGGTTGGAGAGAAAATCCAGAATCTTGAGCCCAGAGGAAAAGAAGACTGTTGCATATCACGAAGCAGGACATGCCATCTGCGGATGGTTCTTGGAGCATGCCGATCCCTTGGTCAAGGTTTCGATTATTCCACGTGGCCAAGGTGCTCTTGGATATGCTCAGTACTTGCCAAAAGATCAATACTTGGTCTCAGAGGAACAATTTAAGCATAGAATGATCATGTCTTTGGGAGGCCGTGTTAGCGAGGAATTACATTTCGACTCGGTGACTAGCGGGGCTTCTGACGATTTCAAGAAAATCACCCAAATGGCGCAGTCGATGGTTTTGAAGTTGGGAATGTCCAACAAACTCGGCAGTGTGTACTTTGACAACGGCGACGAAAACGGTGGCTTGAAAGTACACAACACCTACTCTGAACACACCGCACGCACCATTGACCAGGAAGTTAAGAAATTCATCGACGAGGCCTACGTTGAGTGCAAGAAGCTATTAACTGAAAAGATAGATTTGGTGGATAAAGTGGCCGAGGAGGTTTTCGCAAAGGAGGTTTTAACAAGAGAAGATATGATCCGGCTTGTTGGACCACGTCCTTTCGCAGAGAAGAATGATGCCATAGATAAGTATCTCGAGGGAGGCGATGCATTTAAGGGCAAGCCAAAGGGAAGCACATGATGTCCTACTGCCTCGTTTTTGTAAATAGATAGTCGTAACGAGATAAATTAAAGTCGGTAATGTTTATTAAAGTCTGGAACAGACAGTTTGAGTGTTCTGTCCCATTGAAGTGTGTCCAATTAAAGTGTTTAGTCCACAATGTCTAGCGTAGGTGGAGACCGGATTGTAGATGTGCTGGTGACAGGCGTCGGTATGATTCTGAGTGTTTTTTTCTTTAATGGGCTCTGTTCTGGGTCTGTCCTGCTTTGTTCAGTTCTAGATTCAGGCTCAGAGTCGGAAAAACTAAGACTAGAAACACTATCGCTGAAAAAGTCCGATACATCCGCGTCTTTCTGTTTAGTATAAGACTTTCTGGGAGAAGCTTCAATGTGGTGGGACAATACGTGGTTCCGATAGTCTTCGAAACTGACATCAGTCATGAAAGTGCATCCCAAAATGGGGCACGGAAGGACCTGCCTTCGAGTGGAGCACGACACAGGACTGGCCCGTCTATGGGTTATAAGGCCAGTCTTGGAGAAGAAGAGTTTTTTGCAGGAGCGACCACCTACCACCATACCGCATACGTAAGGGTCTGACTTGGGGAGTTCCACCTGGAGGGGGAAATGTAAGTTGAGTTTTAAGATGGTGATCTCATCCACAAATGGTGTTTTCTTTTGGGGGGATGCAACGACTGGGTACCCGATTTCTTGGAGCTCTGCTGAATGAGCTTGCAATAGGTGTATGCGATAAGACAGTCTGTTCTCGGTCACCATTCCACAGTCACGAAAGGCACAGGTATATAGGGCTAGTTCAGGCACCTGGTGCCATTCGAGAAGCAGATTTTGTTCGAACAGGGAATCTATTTGTTCAGTATCACTTTTTTCATCTGAGTCGCTTTGTTCATCTAAATCGCTTTGTTCATTTAAGTCGCTTTGTTCATTTAAGTCGCTTTGTTCTTCAGAATCGCTTTGTTCTTGTTGATCAGGACTCTCATACTGAGAATCGGAGAATTGTTCGTGATCCATACTTTGTTCGTGGACCATGCTTTGTTCACGATAATATGGGTTTGATTCATAAAAGTGAGGGGTTGGTTTGTAATGAGGGCTTGGAGGATGCAAAGTCAAACCTTGACTCAATATGACTCTTTCTCTCTTTGGACTTCCACTAGGTGAAGAATGTACCATGCGGTTTTTCAATGGACTTGAGCCCGCACCTTTAGGCGGAGGAGACTTTAAAAGAGAAACAGGAGAAGAGGTAGAGAATGGCAGATCCGGGAGACTTTCCCGGTCATGTTTATGTTTTTTTGTGGGCGACGATCCAAGGATCAGAAGGTTATCTTCCAAAGCATCTGAATCGGAAGTGACTGTACTGGAGTAGTGAAACCTTCGCTCGGCCTTGAGCTTCTGCTTGAGCTCGTGTTTATTTTGAGAAACACTCTTCTGCTGCCTTTTCTGATGCTGGAGTTGCTTGTCGAAATCATAGTCCCCAGCCCATATGCTGGAGTGGACTCTGACTCCATCGATGACGTTATCGTTACTCCGCAATGACCGTAGATGGCCGTTGTCTCTGGTGATTTTGCCGCTATGAAGATCGATTTCATCCGACTCCTTTTCGTCGTCTATGGTGGAGAACTTGGCTATGATCTCGTCCCACCGCCGCTTGAATTTGCTGGAGCTCTCGGCCTTGAGTCTGTTGATATCAGTTTCGAAGTTATGTGGGTCAATGGTGTTCTTTCCTAGCAGGAACGCAGGCTGCTCTACAGCCAGATCCAGTTCGGAAGTATCTTCTATAGAAATCAGCCGCTCATAGCTGGAACCTAGCGAAGCCCGGGTCAGCATTCCGTGGTGGGGGTAGTAGTATACTCTGTCTTCCTAATCCTAACATCTGCGCGGTCACGTGCGCGCCTGCTCGGCCCTTCTCCAGAGCCGAGTACTTGACGTGAATGGTGATGGCATAAACCGGTGCAGAACCTATGGCAAGGCATATATTAAAGATAGTGGACTGTTTTTGGAAGAGATGACTAAAATCCAATTGAATGCCTGGGAAAAATTCTTTGCCGTTTTTTAAGGTGTATATGTAATTTGTAGTATACCAAGAATGAGCAAATTTCCAGAGAAAGCCTTGCATTGGTTCACTGCTTTATCCTTAGAGTTGACCAATTAAAAAAAAAATTCACTATAAAATACTAAATGATAAATTACCTAATAATTGATTGACTCTGTTATAAAATGTTCAAAGTACCTATTTATCTTTGGCTGGTTCTGGAATATCAAGGCACTAGTTGTTGACCGTACTGGTCCGCTTATCGTTCTGGTTCTTCTGCCAACACTTGCGGAAGGTCTCCATCTCTCCAAGACATTTTCGCCAATCGCCGTTGTCTGCATGACAAAGCTGGAGGGCCAAGTTTTCTTCATAGCAGCCTGTATTTAAGATCCGCTGGTCCCACTCGTCGGGGGCGTCGTCGTCGTCGATACTTCCGGGCTTAGTTGCAGGGTCCATTGGAGTGTGGAGATGGTCCGCGTCCATTTTCATGCTCGACCGCGCATTTAGCCTGAACTGTATAAATCTTTCGGAGTAAATCTTTTGAAGTAAATCTTTTGGAGTGAATCATATGGTATAAATCTTTTGGTATAGATCTCATGGTATTAATCTCGTGGTATAATTTTCGTAGCATGCCGTGGTAACATTAAGATCTAAAGTATATTTACAAATGTCCTCAGAAGCCGAACCCGTTCTTAGAGTATGCCATAGGTCTCAAGTCGGGGTGGGGGACCGCGTCGAATATTTCTGTGGTTAACTCCCATGGACAGTTTGGCTCGTGTGCCATCCGGTATCCTTGCCCATCGTCAGCCTCTTTATCATAGGCGGGGTTTTCTGTAATGTGCACCACTCCGCCCTTGTTCCCCGTGGAATCACAGTAGTTGGGGGCACTGAACACCGTGATAAGACGGTGGTTGTGTTCCTCCTCGACTCCGTCCATGCGGACCTCGTGGGATCTCATGATCTTGCGGATTTTGTTATTCAAGCAGAACCTCTCAGTGATATCAGGACCAAACTGGATCCCCAATCCTCTCTTGGAAGGCGAGCGACCATTTTGAGTTTGGGGGTCCGTCCATAATAGTTCCATGGCAATACCTTCGCGCGATGGCTGCGACGATCCTGAACTTGGGAACCGGTTGATCTTTTTGATATCTTCAAGCGTGACCTTGTCGTTGGAAAACAATCCTCCATGCATGACCAAATATGATTGGTTGATCAAGGTTGCCAACGGAAGAGCACCAAAGGATTCGGAAAATGCTTCAAAAACCTTCTTGGAGTACTTAGCCTCGCACTCATCGGTGAACCCATACGTCTTGTTCATGTCGTTAGTCTCGTGGTTTCCTCTGTTGATGTAACAAGACTTTGGATAAAGAATCTTGAGCACATAGAGGTAGAGTGCAACTTCACAAGACCACGAGCCTCTATCCACAAAGTCACCATTGAATAAGTAAATATGATCTTCCGACACATGGCCGAACTTGCTGAAGAGGTTCAACACGTCGAAAAATTGTCCGTGTGTATCGCCCACCACGGTAACTTTTTTGCCGTTGGCCAAGAGGATCTCGTCCTCTCTTGCCTCGCTAGCAAGACTGCTGTGGGGCAACATAATCTCCACCATTGACTGCTCATTTCGGAGTATTTGATGCACCTTGGCAATAATAGCAAATACATGTTTTTTTGGCAATTTACCGCCGTCCTTAAACAACTTGATCATGTACTTCAAGTAGTTATGGTCCAAACCCCCGATAGTCACCTCAACCTCCTGGTCTTTCTTCGACGTGGAGATATCCAACTCGGGCCCCTCCCACGACTTCTCCACCAACATGCCCTCGTAGTCCAATGTATAGAGGATGGAGGTCTTGTCGTCCCCAGCGATGGCACGCTCGAAAGCTTCCTTCTTCAAGTAGTTGACACACTGCTTGAGGTTCTCATTGGTGGCCTTGTCTTTGGGCAACTTCTTCAAGATGATCTTGAAGTTGGTTTGTGCCTCTTTATAGTTCAACATGGCCATCAAAGACACTCCTTTCCGGTAGTAGGCCTTGGTGAAGTCGGGATCCACCTTGAGAGCAGCATCACAGTCCGCTATCGCCAGCCCATAGCTCTCCATCTTTATGTGGACCTGAGCCCTGTTGGAGTAGAAAATGGGGTTGGAGGCATCCAACTCAATAGCTTTGGTGTACGAGTCAATGGCATCCTGGAACTTGTGCTCCTTCAAGAATAAATTGCCTTGGTCCTTATACTTCAAGGCTTCTTGTGTTGACATCTTGCCGAGGGTTTGGTGGGTCACAAAATTTTCTTATGTTCGCGGCCACTACAATACTCGCACAAGCTAGATCTGATAATAGATAACTACAATATCTTCTCTATTCACTCCTTACTTGATCACACAGTAATTAAGCATAACGTTTAATTTAATCTGATAGTTTTGGAGGTTTTAGATTTTGCAAAAACATTATACATTAAATTTAACATATGCTAATATTTTAATAGTCAACCGGCTCACCAGAACTTATAGTGCTACGTATTGCAAAACATTCTCTAGTACAGTTGAGTATTTAGTCCACGTGGAACATGACTGACGTTTCACTTAGGCTTTAATCCGCAATCCGGATGCAGGCGATCCAATGGCCGTGATCTGGGTAATCTTGCACACTTGTCCCTTGAACTCCGGCTTGTATTTGGCTCCCACCAATGGCTCGGTGAACACTTCGTCGCCCTTGTAGATTGGAGTGAACGAGGCACAGCAGATGTCGAACTCGGCATAAGGATCGAAATCAATCTCCACTGCATCTCTGGAAATCGACTCGGACCGCGCCCGGATCTTCTGTGCTTGCTCCGCCTTAGCTCCACTAGGCACAATCGACAAGAGCTCGCCTGCAAAGTACGAGGCACTCGTGTAGTTTTTGTTCTTGAAAGACTGCAGCATGGCCACTTGCAAAGAGTTCACGCGGTGGGCGTTCTGGAGTTTGGCCTTGGTGAAGTACGCAGCCAACTCCAAGTTACGCTTGACTTCAGAAGGATCAAGCGAACGACGCTCCAATTCAATCGACAAGCCGAGAATGTACTCTCTGCACAAGGTCAAGATATCGTCACACTTTGCTTCTTGCTCATCGGTTTCCACCGTCAACACAGCAATGGTGTAGATGATGGATCTGAATTCTTGGATGGCTTCGGGCAAGTTGTTGGCACGGAAGTACTTAAAGGCAACACTCAACCTCTCCTCCAAAGTATCAAACCCAATGATGAGTGGTCTGAACTTGGCGGGGTTGTCCTCATCGTTGTGCTCTCTTATGTAGTCCTTCATGGCTGGCAAGTCATCCACTCCTGGCAAGTATAACTTGTTGCTGGTGTACACTTCCAAGAAACGGCTTCTCAAAGGCTCAAAGTTCACCACTCCAATCTGCTTGTTCAACAATGTTGCGGCTTGCTCAAAAGCACCTGCGGCCACATAACCAGCAGCGGTCTTATTGTTGCGAAGCCAGTAAGCAATTTCTCCATCGGCACCGTCACTCTTGGTAACCACGGCAGCAGTATCTTGGACGGCTTCGACGAACTCTTCATCCTCGGGGATTTCAAGATCCTCGTCCTCCATGTCCCATCCGCCTTCTTCTTCCTCGTCTTCGTCGTCCAAAACAACATCGTTGAAGTCATCAGCAGCCTTGGTCGAGACATCATTCTGAGCAACATCATCGTTCAAGTCCAAGTTCTCCACATTACCTGTCAACAAAGCGGTCTCAAAGAAAGACATCTTGCTCTCCCGGAGTGGCCAGTTCTTAGCGACTTCATGTTGTGCAGCAGGCATTGGAGTAGGCTTTTCAACCTCTGGCAACTGCACTTCGGTCTCCGAAATTCCGGCTGCACTCAAAATCTCATTGGCCTTATCTTGCATGCCGTTGGATGCAGCCAAAGTGTAAGCCAATGGGTACATGCCAACCTTCAAGTAAGCCTCGATTCTGGAATCCACATCATTGTTGTACAAACTATTTTGGACAACGGACGAAGTGTTGGAGCGCGCATTGGCAATCAAGGTCATCTTGCTCAATCTTTCCTGGTCACCCTTGTAGAGGTAAAGGAACGACAACTTGTCAAAGAGCTCCAATTGTTGGTACACTCTCTCCACAACCTCAACGTTACCTTGAAGTAAAGCTTCCTGGCCCAATCTCTCCCAAGTCACAGTCTTCTTCAACTTGTTAGCCTCAACCTCTGCAATCTTCAAATCGCCACACTCCAAAGCCAAGTCGAAACGGGACTCGGGGTCCTGCACGAACTGCAAGGCGATCTCAGGGTAGCCCTTCTTTTGTAAATAAGCAATGATGTTTTGACCCACTAAGTTAGACGACTGGATGATTCTCAAAACTTCATTGAAGTTGCGGTTCACCAAGGACTTCTTGAATCTGTACTCAGTAGGGTCGATTTGAATGATTTCGACCTGTCCTGTACGGCTCAAGCAGTACACTTTAGTACCCAGCACCTTTGCAATGTAAAGGGTGTTTTCCAATGTCTTGATAATTCCACTATCACCGTTCAACAAGGTGTATTTGATGTGGTTTAAGGTGGAGTACAACAACACTCCAGTCTCATCCCAAGCAGCACTCTTGACTCTAATGGTCTCGTGCATAGAGGTCACCAACTCCAAGTCCTTGGTTGCAATGGTGATGGTGTGCTTTGCCAATAAGGCCACGTACTGTCCATCAGGAGACCAAGAAACGTACTTGACATTGTTGACGGAGAGTTCACCCAACTCCTTCTTCTGCTGCACATCGTAGTTGACAACAGAGTGGCCCTTAACCAACAAAACACGGCCACCAACACCGTTCAAAACATCGTTGACCGATGAATCCAACTGAATGCTCTTGGTGACGTTGTTGTTCATGTCCTTCACGTAAAGGGTTTTGGTGGATTTGACAAAACTAGCAAATCTGTTACGAGAAATGAAACTGGCAAAAGTTCCTTCGCCCAGTCTAATATCGGTAGGCTCAATGGCACCAGTGACGTGCTTAGGCAAAGTCACCAAGGCATACATACCGTTCTCGCCCTCACCATGGGTCACAAGCAACGAATTGTCAGACTGGTTGTAAGACAAGGTTCTCATAAAGGACCAGGTCTTACCGATCTTCTTCAAAGATAACATTGGCAAGGAAGGCTCGTCTCTTTGGAAGTCGTAGCTCTGAACCTGCTTTTCAGAATTGACGTAGAACAATTTGTTCTGGAAAATGGTGTTGGCAGGTCTCTCGCGCTCTAGCTTGAAGACCATCACACCGGAGTCATGGCATGTAGCAAACAAATTGATGGTGGGGTGGCTAGCAATCATCCAGAAGCGGTCATTCTCTCTTCTGAATTGCTTGACGGCCGTTCTCTTGTTGAGATCCCACACTCTGATGGTCTTGTCATCGGAAACAGAGAGGATCAAGTCTTGGTGAGGGTGGAACACGGCACTAAGCACATTACCGGTATGGCCACGGCAGGTGTCCACCTCCCAAGCCTTGGTTTCACTCATTCTCCACAACTTAACGAGACGGTCATCTGCAGCAGAAACAATCAAAGGCAAGGTGGGGTGGAAAGCGGCCCAGTTGACACCCTTGTCATGGCCCTCCAACACGTACTTAACAATGGCATTAACATTGCCGAAAATATCTTGTTGAGGCAATTGCTTTCTCTGCAACTGATCCTCAAACGATCTGGCAGAAGAGGTAGGAGCCGAGTGTTTCTTTCTTAACCCAGTAATATCCCAAACACGAACCGTCTGATCCAAGGAAGCAGACACAATCAAATCCTCAGAAGGATGGAATTGGGCCAGCATCACATAGTGGTTGTGGCCGGTCAAACAAGCAATCTCCTGTCTGTTCTGCCAGTTCCAAATGCGGATGGTCTGGTCATCGGAACAAGACAAAATCCATGGCAATTCATGGTGGAACGAAACACTTCTCAAATAGTCCAAGTGGCCGTTCAAAGTAAAGATACACTTTCTGGTGTTGAGCGACCAAACCTTAATGGAGTAGTCATCGGACCCAGACACAAAAAGCGGCTGCGTAGGGTGGAACGATACACATCTCACGGGGCCCTCGTGGTCCTCGAATCGGTCGATCAACGTGCCCATGCGGTAGTCCCAAAGCTGGATGGTAGACGAGTGTAAGGCAACAAGTACCCACGGCCTTTTGGGATGAAAGGCAACGCCCTTAGCCCGCGAGGACTTGGATTCAAATTTAGTGAGCATCTTCATCTTTCGTGGTGGGCTGATGAAGAAATCCTGAACTGGGGACGAGTGTTGTTGGAATTTTCGAGGTCGAGGTGGCTAGTTTGACCTCCGTACACCATGGCCTCAAGGGACAAGTGGTGCTTTTTCGCACGTAGCAGAAAATTACTGTAGTGTATGCAGGTCCACCGTGCCCTGTCCACCGTGCCCTGTCCACGGTGCCTATGTTCAGTCTGTTCAGTCTGTTCATCCATATAATCTGTCCAATATGTATCTATATAATCTGTACAGTCAGTACCTGTCTAGTCAGTCTAATAACAGTTAAAGAATTTCGTAGTAGCTCTTCATATAAAAAAAAAACTGTAAGCTTGGCTTACCTAAATTACTTTCTGTCAACTATTAATTGTTTCTGTACTCTGTTCATTCAGTCTAGTTTCTCGTCTCTGGTAGTCTAGCAAGTAAATTGCAGTGACTCAGCGACTTCTATTTCAGGCACAAGCCATCTATGTAGCAAAAGCAAATGCGCCTCCGGCAATAGCAAGAAGGACCGTTACTGCCCCAACGAGCCCAGAGTACTCGTTAATAGTGGCGCCCGATTGCGAGGTAGACTCGGTGGTGGCAGTCTCCTTGGAGTTCTGCACAAACCCTCCAGTGTATGCGATCCCACTGGTGGTGGAGGAGGTGGTGGTGGTCTTGGCTGCATCTGCAACAGGGTTGTTTCCCCCCTTCGCCTTAGACTTTGTTGCAATGGACGTGGTCTTGGACGACCCGGACCCATGCACAACGGCAGAGGTTTCCACTGAAGGTTCTTCGTCGTTGTCGGGGTCAAGCCCAGACGCATCCGAAGAACCCAACCATGTCTTGTCCTTAGTCAAGTACACATTATTCTCGTCACCTTCGGTAGAGTTGTACAAGAACGCATGGTAGTCGGAAGACGTGTCGCCAGTGTAGAAGGAAGGCACTTTGTAGGCTTCGATGGTGACGTTCTTAACGTAGGCGAAGTAGTAGCCGTACTTCTTGATATCATCTGCATTCCAGTCGATCTCTCCTCCAGCCCATTCAATCGTACCAAGGCCGTTTAAGGTCGATCCTCCGGGCCACAAGGAGAATTGAACCCGCGAGGGCGTCGAAGGGTAGTCGTAACGGTCAGTGGTAGAGTTCCAAGTATCGTCCCGCTTCAAAGTACGCACAAGTTCTCCGTCAATCAGCCACTGGATAGTATCTTCCTTCCAGTCCATCTCGTAGTAATGCCAGTTCTGGTTGGTATCAGATGTAGACGAGTTGGCGGTGTTGGTATAGTTCAAAATACCAAGCGAGTAGTAGTTGGACTGTGGGTTGGTCAAGTTGAAACCCAAAGACTCGAAATCAATCTCATCCTTCACATCCGAGTATGTAATCATGGCTGTGATAACACCTCTGCCATGGGACGTTTTAATGGTAGCTCCGATCTTTCCAAACCACAAGTACTTGGTCGACGAAACAACTGTACCGGTAGACTGGTTGGGCATTTGCAACAAAAGTGCATCATCGTTGGTGTCTAAGTATCCGGTGTACACCCAGTCGGCCTCAGAGGCGTTTCCCAAGTAATCCGTTTGCTTAAGAACATTATCCGCATTCTTGAATGACTCCTTGAACGAGCCCATCCGGGGCTGAGGCATACAAGCAGTCAAGTTGAAGGAGTACCGAGGGTCACAGCCTCCCAAACAGTAGGAACCCGTACCACACATTCCGTACTGCGAACAACATGGCGAGCTCTTGGGACACTTGGCCGTGGCGTTACAGTAGATGGGGTTCCAGTCACTTGAAGCGGCTGCACAGCTGGTTAAGAACACCCCTAGAGAGAGGAGAAAAACCAGCAAAGATTTCATGTGAAAGATGCAAGGGGGTTTCTCTGGCTAGATATAACGGTGTATGCTAGTAGCAGACTTTGCCTGAGCTTATAGCAGGGTATATTATTGAGGTGGGTAGGTGTGAAAAGAGAGGGTAATTTTTAGTTGTGGTGTCTCGGGTGAGAAATAAAAGAAAGGTTACGTTCTGGATCGAAAATTTGATGCACGTCTCGAACAGGCGGCTCGGTTGAGAAAGCCTTGTGTGCCGGCGCGAACCTTGTGCTTTTCACCCCTTTGGGCGTAATTGGGTGTACGCCTTGTCTTAAATCTAAACATAGCGCGCCCATATGCACTCCTGGATGTACCTTGAGGTTTCTTTTTTTAACCATGATTTCTTGATCCTATTATTTAGCCCGGTATTTTTAGCTTAAGGTTTCAGAAACATATCGTAGATGTTGGGCTGATACATGGACGGTTGGTTGTAGATGAGATCGTCATCAACGTTATTTGCTTGGGGCCTGGATTGGGGTCTGAAAAGTGGCTGTGTATGAGCACGGTTGATGCCTTGGTTGTCGCCATGGCTTGGGCTTTGGTTCATCCCTTGATTGCCAGAGAAATGGCTTGGAATTTGGCTTTGAATAGAGCTCTGCGACGGTCTTTTAGGCGGTAATTGTGGGGCCCCCTGTGGATTGCTGTACGCAGGCTCCACAAACCGATGTTGGTCTGATAAGTCGCTTGTATGTATCGGCCCGCCTTGCGCATTGGGCTGAGCATTGTTGTAGGTTGACTTCACGCCCTGCAGCCACGAATACCCCGAACCCCCTGTACTGTCCATGCGAAGGGATGCCATGGACCTGGTGAGGTCGCCTTTTTGAATTTCTTTCACAACCGCGTTGCGGAGATTATTTGAAAACGTGACGAGACGTTGGTAAAATTCCGTACCTTTTTGCAACCCCACCGAGTACTTCTTCCAAGTATCGTAAAACTCATTGATCCGGGCCTTCTGCTCTTCCACAAGGCTTTGTTTGAATGAAGACGACTCGCGTATTTTCTTGACCTCGGGGTCCGTCACCAATTGCTCCCACGCTTGCCTGACCTCATTCATTGACAGTTTCTGTTTTTCAATTACTTCATCGAGGGCCCTCAGGTACACTTCGAACTTCTTCAACTCGTCTGGGAAAATAATGGTCTTGATCTCGTTGGTAGACTTGACCTTACTGTTGAGCAACAAAATGTCCGAAATGTCGTCATTATGAATCTCCGCCTTGAGCCTGTCCACCACTTTCTGCTTCTTGGCCTTTTGGCTGTTGATATCGTAGATCAAATCTTCGAGGCGCTTGATCCTAGACTCCACCGAACTAGGCAGTTGTGTGGAATAGTCATCAATATCTAACAAGCTAATCTCGGGCTCGGAGTTTTGCGGTTGCTGACTCCCGGAAGCCTGGAACAAATTAGCAAACTCTTGTGATCTTGGTCCCTTGCAAAGGATTTGGTAGAGTCCTGAGTTGTCTGAGTTGACCAATGAAAAGAGCTTGGTGTCTGAACTGGCAGCATCATACATGGACTTCTTGAGTTTGATGAGATCTTCTCTGAACCTTTCGTGAGATACATTCGTAGGGGCAGAATTGAGTTCTTGCTCACACCCTTTGATGTTCTGGAAGATATCCTGTCTTTGTTGTTCGATCAAACTCAAATTTCGTTGCACCTGGAGAGAATCTTGAGAAATTTCTGTAACTTTTTGTATCAACAGCGAATCCGAGAAGACCTCCGGCTGCGAAAGAGATTTTACCACGTTTGCGCCTTGGTATAGCTCCTTGATACTCACCAATGCTTTTGGAAGGTTCAAGTATTCCATGGCAGATGCGAGTTCCTCATTGGAAACATCAAAGGCATCCAACTCATTGCGGAGCAATTGCGACTTTTCTTCGGAATAGTAGCTCAAGAGCTCATGGATATTGATGGGAACCACGTTCTTCAAGAAATTGTTGTAGTGATAGTCGTTGATCTGAGAAAACGCCTCGTTCTGGCCAATTGCGATGACCTTGGCACTATCCATTGGCTTTGGTTCGGCAATCACCACTGTTGAAGGCACCATATCATGATAGATCAAATCGTTATCCTTGGACAAGTCCTTCAACTTGATTTCCAAGGCATCCTTTTGGAATTTATAGTTATCCAATATTTCATAGACATTTTCCAACCGAGACTTGGAGATGGTCTTCAACAAAGCCGGGGGAATTTCATTGATGATTTCGGACGATTTGGTCAAGTATGCAATAGCCTCACCATACTTACTTGAAGCCTCCAAGTGTAAGCCCTGAAAATAATAGCTCATGGAGCTATAGTATAAAGACTTGAAGTGGAAATTGGAAATCCAATGATGGTCCAAGTCGGACTGCACACTGGAAGACTCGGGCGCCTCCCTGCGGGACTCGTCACTGCTTTCATCACCCGAATCAAGCCCCAAAATGTCGTCCTCAAGAGAAGTGTCAGTAATAGCAAAAGTAGAGCTCTTATTGATTCCGCTTGCACCTTCAGCCGTCAAAAGATGCTTCGTGGCATCGTAGCATTGCTGGTAATGTTTGGCAGTGGAAGAGCAAAGCTTGGCGATCAAAGAGTTCTTTTTCTGCTCCAAATCGCCGTCAATAACCTTCAAATTGAACATTTCTTGGCTCTGCGCCAAACACAACTGAACCAAAAACCTCGTGGTGGACGGCTTCAAGTCGCTCGACGGCCCGTGCAAGAAGTTATCCCCGAGAAACTGGAACACTCCTGCAGCCTGTTGCATCAACTGTAATGACGCCTTGAAGTCGGTGTCATCGTCAGATTTTCTGGAGGCAGAGTATTTCAAAGCCGAAGCATTGGTTAACGTAGCCCCTAAATTGAAGAGGACACTCGCTTTTTCAAAGGGTAAGGCATACTGCTGATGGTCAGAATCAGGCAGAAATGCATCAGCCCAAGTAAAGGTGATGGCCTTGCGCTTATTGACCTTCAGCATTGGAATCCGTAAGTCCAAGATCTCCAATTGACTGTAGTACAGAAAGTACGCCTTGACGGCCTTGTCGTCGCCACTGAGCCCACTGAGATCCTGCCTCAGCTTGTTGAACTTGGTGAGATCATCCTGGAACTCCTGCGTATTGCCGTACACTGATAGTAGATAGTTGTTGAGGGGCTTGACCCAGCTGATTGGCTCCGTGGCTTTGAGGGGGACCGAGATGATGGTGGTGATCATGGTTGCTGTAGTACTCCACAGTCTCTTATCGGAGTGTCACTTGAGGAGGGTTCGCGTTACTGCAGACAGCTCAATGACTGCAAATGCTCCACTGGATTCATAATCAAGATCCATTCCATTCCATTGTATTTATTTTGATTATTTTTATTGAGAGCAATATTGAAAGCAATATTGAAATTAAAATTAGAAGTACTAGGTTCAATATATATAATATATGAGAAGTAACCTTATTTTTTTCTCCTTGAACTCATACCTCATTTCCATAACCCCAACTGTCTCAATGGATTAAGCTGTATACCTCTGTTAGACTCCATAGACAGGGATCCACTATTTCCCGAGAATCCTTTACCAAACAAAAAATCATCATTTTATTCAAATGGGTTTCTTTATGTTTGTTATATGTAAATGGTGCTATAAAGCATTCTAGCTTTTCTTTGTATAGTGTTCGGCTATATACAGTCAAGAGAGGGCTACTATTAGCTTACCACTAGACCCAAGTACCAATCTTAGTGGTGCACTAAGAAAAAGATTTTCGGAGAAATTTCTATAACATTGAGCTTGGACTTTTTTTAAGTTTACTTTGTGTGTTCTAGAAAAGACTATTATAAGACATCATACCGGTATGGTGAAATGTTGGCTCACCACGTCAAAAGACCCTCATCTTCTATTGTTAAAGTACGTCCTCTTGCCAAAAGCTACTCAAGTACCTTATAATTAGCATACATTTCTGACTTAGTGGATTCATCAACATGTTAATATAATGCTAAATACTTTGCGTAAACTTTATATTCCAGTACATACAGCTATTTACTTCATTCTTCCTCATATAGCTTCATACACCAATGTACACTTTCTAGCTCATGTACATATTTATCATCAATTTTTTTTTTTGCCATTATGGCTTCATAACCCATCTTATATCTTCTATACCTTACTGGTACCATACAAATACGTTCGAACACTTACACCCATCTGTCATATAACCATGGCTGTAACACTTTCCTAGCTCCATACCTCTCTTCCATCATATACTGTTAATTTCTTTAGTACGATCCCCTCTAATACTCCCTCTCCAAACTTTAGTCTTCACCTAAACTAATATTGAATTACTGACTAAAAATTTCCATCCTTCTACCATACACATGGTTCACTCCTCCATCTTGCCTATTGTTCATTCATCGTGTTCTAACTAGAGGATCCACATAGACTGTAACTACTTTGGACAATACTAGACATACGTGGTATATTGGGCTGCTAGATTCTAGTACTTAGTTACTGGTTACTGTTGTATCTAAAAAATAGACAGTACTAGACAATAAAAGCTACCTGGACAACTAGATACATTGGACAGTAAAGTACTACTCTACTAGACTATACTACATCTCTTAACAGGTTTCCTTGATATACTTAAACACTAGTAGTTGATACACTAGTAGTTGATACACTAGTAGTTGATAGTGCGATGCCATTTAAAGGTGAGAATAGGGTAGTGAACAATTGAATAAATTAAATATGTGTACATGGGTAATCTATGATTCTCCAGTGTTATCAAGGTAACCACCTTCCTTGCAAAGAGAATAGAACTCACTCTCGGGATTTTTAAGAAGATTTGCCGGACTGTCGAACTCCTTCACTTCACCTCGCTCCAACACTAGCACTCGGTCACTGTCCATAATAGTATCTAATCTGTGGGCAATGGTCAAGATGGTTCTGTCTTTGAACTGGGCTCTGATTGTCTCTTGAATCACCTTATCGGTCTGCACATCAACCGCAGCCGTAGCTTCATCCAAAACCAATACCTTGGACTCTTTCAACAAAGCTCTAGCCAAGCACATCAATTGCTTTTGGCCAGAAGAAAGGTTGGAGCCTCCTTCAAAGACCTTGGCATTAAGACCAACTTGCGGCTTTACTGGCTCTTCCGAATTCTTATGGGAATCGGGCTTGGCCTCCGTCTTCATAGACTCCACATGTGTTTTCAAGTGTGCCATTTCAAGCACCTTCCATAACTTCTCATCGGGGTATTGATCAAATGGATCCAAATTCTGACGAATCGTACCCTCGAAAGCATGGGCATCTTGAGGAATGATATTGAGCTGGCTCCGCAAATCGAAAAGTCCAAGTTTGCTTGTATTGACTTGGTCAATATCAATCTGGCCACTTGTAGGTTCAATGAGTCTAAATAATGCAAGGGTCAATGAACTCTTTCCTGCTCCCGTCCGTCCAACAATACCGATCTTTTCTGCAGGCTTGATATCCAAGTTGATGTTCTTTAACACGGGGTCCAAGTTCTCTCTGTATCTGGTGGAGTAATCTTTGAACTGAATAGCTCCAGTAGAAGGCCAGGATACTGCAGGCCTATTGTCCTCGATGATCAAAGCAGCTTCCGAGGGGAGGTTTCCATATTCAATAAGACGCTCAATACTCACAGCCTTGGCCTCGACTTCTGCCCATAATCTAATGATAGCATTCAAAGTGCTTGTGGAGCTGAACACATAAGACATAAGGAAACCCACCATGGCTGGACTGGGGCATCTGTCCAAGTGGATACTGAACAAAATAAGTAACGTGGCCGAAAGCACAATGATGGCTGCAATCGACTGCAACCTCATGGAAAGCCATCTGTTTGCACTTTGAATGGTCCAGTCGATTTTCGTGACGGTATCAACCTTTGCTCTATTCGAGTGAAGAAATCTATCTTTCTCTCCAAAAGCACGGATGGTTTCAACGCCATTAATCGATTCTTGTAAGTGAGAAAACACGGGACTTCTCAGAGCTGACTTCAACCGCTTGAGTTCTCTAGAAGTAGGAACAAATCTGTTTCTGAAGTAGTTGTAAAGATAAACCAAGCAAACAATGATCACCAACATGAAAGGCAAATTGTATATGACAATGAAAAGTCTCATGACACACTCAATCACAAACGAAGCAAACTGCGTCAAGTTCCAAAGCACTTGCTGGTCAAGCACAGAAATGTCATCCGAGAACCGGTTCAAGATCCGACCAATAGGAGTGGTGTCGAAAAATGACATGGGAGACCTCAACACTGACATGGCCATTTTGTCATGGAAGTAGCTGGAGCTTCGGACCGCACTAAACGTCCAAACAATATATGCACTGGCAAAGGTCAAGAAGCCACCGGCAATTCCCGTAAAGGCATAGAAAAGCAAGTAGAATGTGGGGTTCAAATTATAACCTGCTTGCAAGTTTCTTTCGGACCAAGACTTCAACACCCAGCTTCCAAAGATATTCATAGCCACCACTGCCCAGAAGAAAAGTAACCATATGGCCATGTAGATCCAGTTACAGGCTTTTATGAACTCGAGATACACACTCAACTTGACATGGCCCTTTTCTTTTTTCTCCTTGTTTTCGTTTGTGTTCTGTCTGTTGTGGTACTCATCTTCAAACACATAACTGTGACCAAAAGAAGTGACACTCTGTCCGCCAATAGTGTTATGCGTTGCAATCCTGGCCAAATTCACATCGCCAAGATCTTCAACGTCGCCCATAGTAACGTGAGAGTGGGGTTCAAAAACATTGATTCTGTTCTCATCTGCAGACTCGATGGACGCAGTCTCCTCCACTTCATCATCGCTCTCAAGGGACTCGGCTTCTTCGTCCTCATCTTTGGTGAACTCCTTCATCAAGTCAAAGATCCGGCCTTTATGCTCTATTAAGTCAGCATAATTTCCTCTTTCCACGATGGTCTTTTGCTCCAAAACAACTATTTCATGTGCCAACGGCAACACTCTCATGGAATTAGTAGCAAGAATTAAGGTTTTGGAAGCCAATAGTCCACTGGAACTCAACACGTGCTTCGTAATCTTCTTCCCAACATGGGCATCAACAGCAGATAAAATATCGTCAAGCAAGTAAACATCGGCCTTGGAGTATAATGCCCGGGCCAAAGAAACTCTTGCTTTTTGACCACCAGAAAGCGAAATTCCCTTCTCTCCAACAAGTGTGGCATCGCCATGAGGTAACACCTCGAAGTCACTGGTCAACTGACATGCCTCAACAGTTTTTTCGTAAAATGCCTTATCGTATTTTTTGCCAAATAAAATATTTTCCCGAATGGAACTATTCAAAACACATGGGCTTTGAGCACAGTAAGCGATCTTCCCATTTACCTTGATGGACGAACTGGTCTTGTCGGAAAGAGGAATTTCTCCAATGAGTGACTTAAGGAGCGTAGACTTTCCTGTACCCACTCTGCCCACAATGCAAGTGAGCTGGCCCTTCTTGGCCACAAAGTTTATGCCTTTCAAAGCCACATTCAGATCATCCACTTCATGAAGCTCTGACTTCTTCGACGACCAAACCAACGTAGCATTTTCAACGGTAACACTGGGGTCATTCAAGCGCAAAAGTTTGTTTGTTCTCTGGACCATCTCTTCGTCAATTTCCTCCAAAACAAAAAACTTGGACATTCTGGCCAATGCAACACGTGCTTCGGCAAGAGTGGAGAAAATCGAAGGAAGCATGGCAATAGGGGCAGCCAAAAGATCAAAAAGCGACAAGGCTGGGAAGATCACTGAAGGTACAAGAGTCTTCTTTGATACCATGGCATAGAATGAGTACACTGCACATGAAACAACAAATGGAATAGAGCCCCATAAGAACGAAGAGCCTGCATTAAAAATACCCATTTTCTGAGTCATCACCAACTCTTTCTTGTTTCTGACTTCATCAAGTCTTTTAAGCATGGGGGTTTCCCAGGAGTAGAGTTTGACACTCTTCATAGCATTGAGAATCTCACTGGTCAATCTGGTTCTCTCATCCTTAAGTTCCATTTGTCTGTTGTAAAGAGCGTGGATGGCCGTACTTATAAGTGTGCTGAGAGGCACAAGAACCAGGGCAGTAGCAAGACCAGCCCACATGGCATTGCCAAGAAGCTTATAGAGCGCAGCAAGAGTAATGGCCAATCTCAACACCACAGTAAGCGCATCCGAGCAATTCTCGATACTGACAGAAATGTCTCCCACATCCACCGAGACATGGTTGACAATATCACCAGTGGACTTCTCCTTCTTTCCCTCGGGAGAAAGTTTTAAAGCCTTTTCGTAAATCAAGCATGTCAATGCGGACTTGATACTGAAGGAGCATTTGAAGAACACCTGGAACGCCTGGTTAAAGCAGATGTACCTGACCACAGAACACAAGTATAAGCCAAGAGCAATGGAGATTCCCAGAATCACAGGAGGCCGTTGCTGAACCTCTTCAGTTATGCTGGTTGATTCGTCAATGAAGATGATGAACTTTTGAAGTAAAAATGGAGAGAGTGTGGTGCATGTGATATCAGCCACCTCGCCCCAAAAGGCTTTGAAGATAAAAACCTTGTAGACTCTGAAAAGAGCGTAGAAGATGGAAGGTTGGATCATACGGTCTTCGTCCGTCACGTGAGCCTTGTTTCTGATTCTTCTGTCTCTCCACCAAGCAGCACGTTTCAATTCGTAGGCCCAACTCTCGCGGAACTCAGCAATTGTATGTTCACTTTGCAAGTCGATGGAAGTATTGGGCACCTCAGGCACATCAATAGTGCCGTTCTCATAGACCCGGCCCAAAATGGGCTCCAACCACCTGAACGATACGGCAGCAGGTAGGTTATGGATGGTAGAGGCGTCCCATTCGTTCAAGTCAAAGTACTCCTGGAGTTCTACAGAAGGCGTATAGAAGTAAGCTTCCATAGTGTAGAGTGCCACTGAGTTCAACCCAAGAAGTATCTCGACCGTATAAGCAAGGGAGAAGGTGCTCTTGTCATCGAATCCAGAAAAGACCTTATGAGGAGACAAGTAGTCCAGGGCCACAATGACAAGCCATAGAACGGCGGAAAACAACCAATAGGCAATCAACGAAGCATGGCCCACGATGGAACGTGTGGTTTCAATATAGTGCAATGGGAGGATGACCATGGAGCATATCACGAACAGCGAAAACAAGCACGCTAGCAAGGCATGGTTTCTGGAGGAGATGTTCAATACCATCAAAATAACATATAAGAGGGCCTGGATCAAGGCCGAGTTGAGGCGGATGAAATGGAATGCCCCCACGCTCCGAATACTCCATGCGGAACCAAACGAGTACTTGATATGAAACGTACCAAAGTAGTTTCGAAAAAGAATGGCAAAAGTCTGGTATGCTGCAAGTAAGCCCGCCACCACCTGGAACACAAATAGCACTGACGATAGAAAGCAAGGATTTATATAGTTTTCATAGGGGTTATAGAGGGGATGTCTTAGTGACTCTATTAGCCCACAGGCTCGACTGCTATGTTCTAGCAGCTCTAGATTGGACGACATCTATGTGAGTATTTTGATTGACTTTTGTCTAGAGTCTGAAAAGAAAAACTGGAATTGAGCCTAGTTATATATATTAGTAACCCATGGGAATGTACATTCATATATAGATGAAAAAAGTACGCACAACATCGGGTGCACGACATCGTCGGATGCATGCCGCTTATCTGGATGAGGACCTGTACCAACAAGCTGTCGTAGAAAGCTGCAGGCAGCACCCCGCCAAAGCAGCCCGCCTTCCTCTAAATTTAACCCGTTCTCTTCTCCCACATTTTCTAAATCAAAAAAAAAAAAAAAAACATTTGACTCAAGCTTTTTTAACTTCAACTCTAAAACTCTTAAACTCTAAAACAGCTATATATATTGTGGAACACAACTACAACAAATAACATCTGTGTTCTGGACAATGCTATGAGCTATGCTATGAGCTCTACATACTGTGATAGAATGTGATTCATGCTCCTTCCTGATACCTAAAAAAATTTACGAAGCTTATTAGAAGCGGAGTGTGCTGCAGGTCTAGTGGCGAAGGGCCTGGCCGCGTGTCAAGTGTGTCAAGTGTGTCAAAACTGCACACCATGACTCATCCCAAGTGGGGCAAGGTCTGGTTTAGAAGAGGCCGTGCGGACGTAAGGCCTCGCGCAGCATGCACTGAGCTTATCTGAATATCTAAATCGGCCAAAGCAGAATGGATAGAAGTTACTATAGGGTTAATCAATTGATCTATTCAATCAACCAAATTGTTTATGGGTACAATGATTCGGGTAGAGTGAGTCATTCAGACGGAGTCAGGGAGAATTATTCATTCAGACGGAGTCAGGGACGTTAATGTGTAATGATAAGAAATAATTTGTAGAGTAATAAAAAATAATCAGTAATGAATGCTGAAGAGGGGCGCTTCTTTCTGACATCTGCTGGTCTGCGCAAGTGTGAGTCAGGTGTTGCACTCTGGGTCCTTGATGTGGATTTTAGGCTTTGCGATCCGCCACATTATGAGCTTCAGACCCCCCTCAAAAAGCCACAATTTTTTATTTTTTATTTTTTTTTTCTTAGAAAAAAATGCCATTGAATCTGCTTATCCATGCCTTTGTTCAATTAAATCTTTTTTTTAGATCCCAAACATTTATTTCAATCCCGGTGATTTTCTCAATGTATCTTGAATTACTGTTTTGTTCGGTCTCTTTCTCAGTCTCACTCACTCACTCCCTCACTCACTGATCTCTGCCTCTAATAAGCAGATGAAGTAATTTAATAAACACAAAAGTCTTAGCATGTAGTATCTAGGAAAATAGCAAATGTAAGATATGTATTTTTTTAACTTCAATTATTATTATGTAAAGTCTATGAAAATAACCTACGGTCTCTATCGCTGAATAGTCGAGATATCATACGAGTCTACCTTTTTCTGCAATAAAACTCTAAAGCCTCTTTTAATAATAGATTCTGTACTACTCTACTATAAAATGAGCTAAACCGACTAGTAAATTCTTTACCGCATGACTACTGGTGGAGAGGAATGGTACAGTACTACAAGTAGTAGCATGGAGTGCTGGTTATGGTAACTTCTGAGGTACTTCAAAAACTCGGTGCTAATGTTTGAAAGCAATACTTTTTTAAATTCTACTCGAAGAACACTCTTTGGTTTTGACTACAGACGACTGTAGTCTGTCTGTATTGTACTTCACTCTATTATCTGAATTGTTGATAATATCTAAGAAAATTCTAGTATATTCAAAACTGTCAAAAGAACTTAGGTAAAATTCAAACACTTTGAGCCAATGGTAACAGATTGAAACATAGACATGGATTTTGGGTGTCTTGGTTTTGGTTCCAGTATGGTAAGTACTCCCATAGGACTAAAATCTTGCCATATTCGGTCACCTCCTGGGATATGAGTACACACAAGTACAGAATCTATATGCTAGTCTGGTATGTATGACCTGTTTTATGAAGTGGCTTCCACTTCCTCTATCAACACATTGTAATAGGTACTTGATGTACAACATCTAGCTATATTCTAGTCTCAGAAAACAACTTTGTTATAATACAATTCTTACCGTGGTTTTTCAAGCAGTTTTATTAATTTGTGGTAATATTGAAAATAGTGTCACTCTCACTTACAGTCAGTCAATAGATCAACAAACTGCCGCTATTGCAGTAGTATTTCTGACAATATAATTTGAATCTCGCCTTAAGAATCTTCTAAGTGCAGCTTTATTTTCAGGTATAAACACATTTGCAATTTGAATTAGTCAGTCTATCTCTCTCAGTGTCCAACAAGAATAAAATATAGTTTAAAATTATTAAATCCCCTTTCAATTATAACATGCTTTTTAATTCGTCTTGAATTATTTGTTACGCTGCTGCCTGGGATTTGATATGATCAACTGTACGTGGGTCCAGGTGGTTGTTGCAACCAGTTGTATCGCGCACCACAAGTGACTTACCCTATCCTATTGAAGATGGCACCAGTGACTGACCAACTGTTCGAAATTTCCAGATCAAAAACAGACTCAGAAAATATTTGTCTAATTTCTAAGTACATCCACTCTTTATATATACGGAACTGTAATTATTTGTGCTGTGACTTCATTCACTAGGTGCAGCTTATATCAATGTATATTACGTCTCACTCATTCACGTCTCACTCATTCACTTCTCATTCTTTTCACTCCCACAATAGAGCTACAATACATCACATAATAAAACCTTAATCAAGAAATAATGGGAACTCTATTAACGATTTCAAGATTCAATGCTCGTTTTATTTATCTAAGGTAGAAGTCAAATCTATTGTACCTTCCTTTGTCTCTGTCTCTGTCTCTCTCAATATCTCAGTCTCCCTTATCTCTCACTGTCTGACTGCCTCACTGTCTCACTGTCTCACTCTCCACTCACTCTAGTGCGATGTCTGCAGCCTCACCATAGTATGCATGGTGATAAGCTGGATCTACAAGTAGCCACGGAAATCTGCAATGACTTGTCCCGGCTAATCCCCATCGGCACTCTCTTTTTCTATGGTGTGCCTGCATCCGGCTTCTCGCTAGCCAATACCTCTGTGGGCCACTCCAAATGGTTCTGGCTCGATGCTCACTTCCTAAGCCTGGTGTACGGTGCATCATTACATCCATCGCTCAAGGCCTTGGTGTACTTGGTCGATTGCCGCTTCTTATCTGCTGTGTATAAGGCTAGCTCCTTTAAGTCTTTGACCGTGTGGAAAATAAGGGTATACGCTGTCCCTCTGGATATACAAGGGTCTCGCTTTCTTAGACTGTGGAGAAACAGAAGGTTCCGTAATGCAACGACCCTCGCCAGGAATATCAAGACAAATATGTTATTGTTGTTGAGCTATTTAGACTTTTCCTGCCAAACTTGGAGGGTGGATTTCTTTCCAAGCACCGAAGGATTGGGCAAACTTGTCTTAGTACCTTTTACCAGTGCTCATAACACTGAGATACCGTCCAATCTCCACTTGCACATGAAGAGATGGGTCAACCTGCTGCTGTCTCTTAACGAAACTGCTCCTATTTTGAATCTTGACCAGGTGTTGCAGTCTGTGTACAACCGGATTGAAACCCCAGACCTCTCTGTCTTCACCAAATGCAGTATCTCGAACGACCCTTCGAGCCCTGAAATGATAATCGGTGATCTTCTAGACGAAAAAAAGCCCTCCATTCTATATGAATGTGGACTCATAACCGAACTCTATCATTTCCAGCTTGAGTCATTGTGCAAAATGTATGAGAAAGAGTCCTTTACGTCGCGGGACCATGTGCCAAACTTTGTGAGGTTATCATCTCCCGTTGGCCAGATTTACTACTATGATACAATCACAGGTGAAATTTTCAAAGAGGCCGAACTCATGGCTAATCCTCGGGGTGGCATACTAGCTGAAAATATGGGTTTGGGTAAGACCTTAGTGTGTTTGGCGTTGGTGTGTTTGACCAAACATGAACATTCCTGCATTCCAGGCAACCTTCTTTATGAAAAAAATTCTGAGAAGGGGGCATTTCCCCGGTCATTGTTTGAAATGGCTAAAAGAACAGTGCTCGAAACTGTTTTCTGGAAGCAATACGAGCAGCATCTTCCCCCAACCATAGTGGAGGATCTCGCAAATTCCCCTGCAACATTTGCAGTCTATGAAGATACTCAACCCGAGCGATCTCGTGCTGGTCGCCAAACTAAGACTCGGGTCCGGACCCTACATTTGTGCAGTACCACCCTAGTGGTTGTACCGGAGAATATCATCCACCAATGGATAGGAGAAATGGAAAAACATCTCCATGATGAGTCACTCAAGAAGCTTTACATTTTTTCCAAGAATGATACCCAACTCGAGTCGAAATACTCCGTGTTCAGAAACTCTCTCCCCACTGATATCCCACACTTGCTTTCATACGACTTGATCCTACTTAGCTCAAACCATTTTTCCAAGTTAAGTGCAGATCCAGATAACATTCTCATGAGTGTATATTGGAAACGGCTTATTATAGATGAAGGCCACTCGTTGAATTCCCGGGCTTCGAACCTCTCTCTATTGTGCAAGAGTCTCTACGCAGAACGACGGTGGGCGGTGAGTGGAACCCCAACTTCTGGCCTCACCAATCTACAAATGGAAGATGATGCTTTTCTGAAACAAGAAATTCTTGGCTCGGATGAGTCATATCCTAGAAAAAAAAGGAAGTATGTCGTCAAAAGCAAGTTCAACTCCAAAGAAGATTTGAGGAAATTGGGTAATTTGGTCACCAGCTACTTTCAGATAGAGCCGTTTGCAAGTCAACCAGCACTCTGGAACAAGACCATCGTCAAGGACTTGGTATCTCCCAACCAGTTTGCTGCTCTGCACAGTCTACAGAAAATACTCAACAATTTGATGGTGCGTCACAGCCAACCGCAGGTGGAAAAGGATATAAACCTCCCACCACTCCATCATGAGGCAGTTTTTCTCGAGCCTTCTTACCACAACAGATTGGCCATCAACCTATTCACGTCTGTTTTGGCCGTGAATGCCGTGACCTCCGAAAGAGTGGGGTCCGACTATATGTTTGATGCTTCCAATAGAAAGCAGTTGCGATCTTTGGTCACCAACCTACAACTCTCCACGTTCTATTGGACGGGATTCAAGGTTGGTGATGTCAAATCTCTTTTGAATGTGGCCACAGAGTACCTCAATAAGGAAACAGAAAAGAAAGATAGTTTATTGGAGGATGTGGACAGAGCAATATTGCAGAAGTCGATCCGAGTGGCTGAGATTGCTTTGAAAAACCCAAGGTGGAGAATTGCTGCATCCATCCACGAGATGCAGTACCTCGTCAAGAATCTACCCCAGCAATTTTCAGACAGTTATGCCATTGAATCACTCGGCGAAAACGGCATTTATGGCGGGCCTCAGTTGGTGGCAGCCCAAAGGTTCTTTTTCAAAAACAGGTTCAAGGACACTGCAGGCATGACCGACTTATTGGGTCAAGAATCACAGCAGTTCTGGAAGCACTATTGGCAGGACTTTGAGAAGAAACACTCAGAAAAGCTCTCAAAGAAGGCAAAGGCCGTCGAATCTGCAAAGCTTTCTGCCCTGGATAAAGAGCAAGGCGAGCACATTATATTGGAGGATTTCAAGACGAAAAAGACCATCCAGAATTCCAACTTGATTAGTGCCCAACCAACAGATCTTAGAAAGGCACAGATCGTGAGCACAGCACTGGCAAAACTCAGTTATCTCATATGCAAATTGTTTGATGGTCAAGCAAACGGCACCAAGTCCATTGTGTTTTTTGACTTCGAGGATCATGCATATTTCCTAACAGAAGCCTTGGATATTCTAGGTATGGGGTACTTGCTCTATGCGACGTTCATTGGCTCCAAAACAAGAGCAGAGAACTTGGAGGCGTTTTCATCCCGTGAGGCTGGCCCCAATAGAGGTATATGTTTGATTATGGACATCAAGCTTGCATCGCATGGGTTGAACATTATCGCTGCCACCACGGTGTATTTTATTAATCCTGTTTGGCAAAGGTCGATTGAAGCACAAGCCATCAAGAGAGCACATCGAATTGGCCAAACAAAGGAAGTGTACGTCGAGACATTGATCTTGAAAGGTACGTTGGAGGAGGAGATCTATCGCAAGCGACAGGATGGCACCTCAGACCTGTCGAATGTGGATTCGTCAAATAAACACGTGATTGACGATGTGGGTATCCAGTCGTTTGTTCTTAAACACAACTTCCTTCCATTCGAGAAAGCTGATGGAGGCGATGGAGATGATGAATATTGTCCGTTCGTGATGCAGGAAGACCAAGGGCCTAGTGTTCCTCCCGAATCTGATGATGGCTTTGCTCTTCCTAGTCATTCCAAAGAGAGCATTATCTCTGGCACTTCCACGTATACCCAGTGGAAAATGCACCTTTTTACACCAGAGAGCTTGCAAAAGATCAGTGAAATCGATGCAAAGAGACACTCGTCAAACTAAGTCTGATCAAAATTAAGACTGATCAAAACACCAAAACTAAGAAGGAGACTAATAGTCACGGACTATGATGTCACCTGCGGTGGAACAGCTCACCACTATATTGGAGTAAGGATGAAAGTCTAGGTCCACAAGTGCCTTTTCATGGCCCATGAACTTGGACACCATTCTTTGCGTGGCACTGCTCCAAAGAATAAGAGCCCCATCCTCCGAACCCAGCCCAATGTATACATCGTCTCTGGAGAACCGCACCTTGCTAGCATACTGAGTGGCATCTCCAATTGCACCTTCATACGAAAACCCCTTTCGGGTAATTCCTTCAGGCACTGATTTCTTGGCACTGCTGGTGTATACCATGCCGTCCATGGCTTTGGTGACTACCATAGACCCGTCTGAGCTGAGGTCTAGACCGGTCACTCCCTCGGTCTGCCCACTATATACCCATATCAAATTTCCTGTGGATAAATCGTAAGCCTGGATATTGGGGTCCACCCCAGAAACATATGCCATGGTCCCATCCCGGTTTATGTCACAGCTGATCAATGGGTTTGGGGTATATACAGTCCGCACTGCATTTTTCTCCCGGTCATCCCAAATTCGAAGGCTTCCGTCATCGCCTACACTGATATAAGTTCCGTTTTCGCTGGCTGCACTGTCGTTTACGGCCAAGTCGTGGCCAACACCTTTCCTGGTTTTTTGGCCTGTTTCCAGGTCCCAAAATGCAACCGTGGAGTCTGCAGACGTGGAGAAAACTGTGCTTTGAAACTTCCACGTGACTGAAGTAACTCCGGATTTGTGGCCTGCGAGAATCCCATAGTTGGGGGTTTCTTCTTCGTGGGTAGGAAGACTCCATAGGAGAATGTGCCGATCGACTCCAGATGTGACTATACTTTGGCCGTCGGGGCTGAATTTGCTTGAGAGCGTTGCACCTTCATGACCTGTAAGAGCGATTGAGTCGCTATAGAGCTTGAATTTCAGTTCATTATTATTTTGACTGTTCCCAGCCTGACGAACTAACGACATGGAGGTGTAGATGGTTGATGGCATCGCATACAAACTACGCGGTGTACGGGTGTTGTGTATTTGGTGGGGTGAGGTGGGGTGACTTAGGTTTGACTTGGGCTCGGGCTCATACTACATGGTAGATGCTCTTCACAACTTTATGATGGGTGTTCTTCACGGCTATATTATGGTTGGTTCTCTACACAACTATATCATGGTGGGTGCTGCTAATGTATTTAGGCAAGATACTCAAAAGTGTCTCCCTCCCGACGCGCTATGTACTCCTTGTCTAACAAGTACTCGATGGACCTCTTGAAATCAATGAGCTTGGCCTTGAATCGAGATTGCGCCTGAAGTAGTACTTCATTGACCAAATCATTATGCTTCATTGTTTTTCTTGCCTTCATTATTCTCACTATGCTTGCGGTAAGGTAGTTCTTCCGTGACTCTTCAATCTCCCGCGACGTCTCGTCCTCCTCCTGTTTCTGCTCGTTTCGGATGGAACTGACAAAGTTCACCTTCAATTTTTTGGACTTGTACTCGGAGACAATGGTGAACTGCGTCTGGGGGTTTTTGGAGTTTTCCGGCCCAGGTGGATTTTGCTCAATCAATTTGAACTTCACAAATGGTAGGAAATGTGCGTCCAACACATGCTGTGCAACACCCACCGTATCCAAGAGTTGTGCATAGCTGAGCGTAGTTTGATCATTAAACGCCAACAAAATAATCAACTGCACATTCGAAACAGTGAAGATGAAAGGAGGTTTGCCTTTGCGTGATAAATTAGCCTTCACTTCGTTTTTCCCGTGGTTCCAGAGCCACTGCAAGTTTCTTCCGCTATGTTTCTTGCTGTATTCTTGCAGAACAACATCCAAGGTCTGCTGCAAATCCGCTGGGAGCTTCAAACTGTAATCGTCACTATGGACAAATGGCCACATACTTTGGGCTAAGATCAATGGGTTGAAGTCTCCAAGTGTACCATCGTAACCAAAGATATCCCGTACTCTTATCTTGAGATCCTCGGACGATTTCATGTCTTGGAACATTTTGGTGATCTTTGAGGTGAACTCCAACGAGTTTCCCTCCTGCAACTTCTGTAAAATACCCTCCTCTAAGTCATCGGATTTGGTGTTGCTGTTGATCAATCTCTTGGCCAATAAACGCCTGTAATGATTTTCGAACACATCTTTATCTTCAATGTATTTCAAAACGAGCACCAAGTTGTCTGCTGTCATGTTCTCAATGTCAGCCTCCTTGCTTGTTGCTTTCAAAAAGCCATCGGCATATCTCGCAAGTAGCTCCGGACTTTTGCTAAGTGATTTAGCTGTGGGTGTAGCAATCACGTTTATGTTGACGAAATGACGGCAAGCGCTGTCCAATGCTTTGATGAATAGTGGGTCTTTCTTGAAAGACGTGAAGACGACCTCGTTGAATTTGTGGTATATCAGAATAAGCGTGTGGATGTATTGCTTTGGATTGATTGCATTGATGCCAGCTCTCTTGACGGGTTTATCAGACATTGCTTTATCGTCAATGGACTCGGATGCAGCCTTGAGATCTTTGATTGCTTGTGCTGCCTCAAGCTTTATGAAGTTGCCCAAGCTGTCAGCCAATGCTTGCAAAGTACTTGGTACCTTGGATAATAACTTGTACATTCTCAGGATGTGAGCCACTTCGTTTTCCTCCAATAGTTTCAAGAACTGATCGTACATATCTTGCGCATGGTCCTTGATCAATACATTATGCATGGTGTCCAATAAGTATCTCTTGCTTCTCTCTTCAAGATAGTTGTTGGACCTCGAGATCTCCTCAGCCAATCTGTTCTCACACTTTATCATGTAATCCACCACGCTGTGTTGAGATAAGAATTCCTTGCTCTCTTTCTTGTAATACTCTGCGGTCTTGTCAATAAAGTACGCCTCAAAACACGAGGCGTAGATGACCATGTTGGGTTTCTTTAAATCATTGGCGTCGATTCCCAAAAACACCATGGACTTGACAGACACGGAAATCACGTTTGTATCCACAATCTCGTTATTGCGTTGTCTCTCGATCAACTCGAAAATCTCCTCTCTGATTTGCTTGGCGTTCAAGTCAAACATGTGGTTTTTCCACTGGAGCAAGGCCAACGTGTTGACATCAAAGATATCTCTGCGTCCATCGGATCTCTCCTTTTGAACCCAGTATCTGTTCATGTAGTCGAACACATTGTTCAAGTAGCCAGCTCCAATAGTGAAACGTTTCCACTTGCGCACGTAGAACTCCAAGAACAGCTCGCCTGGCTCCGCATGCAATTTCCTGATAAAGTTTACCAAGTACTCCTCCAACTTGTAGTATATCTCTGCGCCGGTGAGGGAGTAAGTGGTCTTCTCGTTGCCGGTGCGACTGGAGATGATGTTGCTGTTTCTGGACTTGTTAGTGCAATAATTGTAAACGGCTGTGTAGCAATTCATGTACATCTTGGACGTCACGCCCTGGTCGCCTTGTGCACCCAAGATGAACTCAAGGCCGGGCTCAATGAACTTCCACGTGGCATCTAAGTCTCCAGCAATGGGCAAGGTTGGAGGTGCTGACATTGCAATGGGCTTCTGACAGGGGAGATCGGGGTTTTTAGCCTTGGGGCGCCGAGTTCTATGGATGTATGGGTGGGGTTCGGGGCCGATAGCGTAGGTACTCTAGTCAGCCTTGGGTGAGGTGATGGGTAGAAGCTTCAAAGAATTGGGGGGAAGGTGTTTTTGTGAATCTAGAAGAAATTCAGGGAATGGTCGGATGTGAAGGGCACGATGGAAGCTCTGTGGTTGGGTCTTGGAATGCTTACACAATAGAGCGTAGGGGCGAGCTCAGTCTGTGGTGAGTTTTTTGGAGTGCGGGTGTATGCAGTAGCACCAGAAGCCGTAAGTGGAAGGTCAATACAAAGTCCAAAAGAAGCGATAGGATTTTGGAAGGGAAAAAAAGGTTTTAGGCTCTTATTAGTTTATTTGGGCTTTGAAGAAGAGGAAATTACGGTATAGAATTGAAATTTATTTTTGAAGTGGCTCAATCTCTTGCCGTGGGCGACTTCTCATCCCAGTATTGTATTAGAATCGTTTGCATGGCCAGATTCAGTCCGTGGGTTATGCAACAATGCAGTTTTTTTTTGTTTTTTGACACCCTAAATATTTCTTTACGAAAATATCAAAAACGACTGTGCGATCACCGAATGCCACATCTGTCCATAAAGAGATCAAACAGGCCAAATAATGCATGTGGGTTGGGTGCTATCTTAAGCACAACAATCACGATGTAGTTTTAGTCCTTTCCTGCTAGTCACGTATCAGTCTCTCGTAAACTGCAGGACTATCAGTCAAGACTATTAATCAGACAGATTGAACTATTAATCAGACCCACTTAAACTGTAAGATCTAATTAAGAGTTACGCATAGTCAACTATTAGTCAGACATAGTCACACCAGTCAACTATTAGTCAGACTAGTCAAATCCGTCAACTATCACTTTATCCGAGAGCTACCCGAGTCAGACTAGTCTGACCGGGGACCTATGCTTACTCGGTCCACCACCCTCAAGATGGAGATGGTAAAGGTCAACACCCAGAGGCAGAGCACTAACAACAAGAACGAGGCCAAAGCTTTCTGGCGTCGGCAGAGAAAGTTCACCGTAGGATAGTGTTTGGTAAGAGACCCCAATTCGTCCGGGTCTCGCTTGCACACCCACTGCTCGTCGTAGAGGGAGTCGAACGTCAACGACATGTTTGCAGAAGAACACATGATGAGGAGAAGATCCAACATGATCAACTTCATCTTGCCAAGTGGATTCCGCAACCCCAATGGCTTGCCTGAGTATTCATCGTACGCAATATATATGATGTAGACAATTGCAAAACTCTGCACCACTATGGCGAAAATGGTACTGGGCTGTTGCTCAATGGAAGTATCATCGTACTTCCTTCGCAGGTAGAGGTAAATTGAGGCAGCTAGTGCCAATGCACAGGCCGAAAAGATCAAAATAAGAACTCTTAGTAGCAAGGGAACCAAAGGGTTTTGTACAAAGATGCGGCGGAGCGTAGGAAGCATATCCTTACGTTTCTCGTCCAGCATCCAGTAACCAGCCTTGCTTCTATGGCGAGGATCATCATCCACCCCCGCAGTTTTACGGGAGAAAAGCCTTCCCCATAAACCCTTGTTATTTTCAAGCACAGGGGTGTTTTCACCGTATCCAAGAAACGCATTGCGTAGCCTTTCATCACCTCCCCAAGGCTCACTATAATCCGGATGTTCACTAAAGGATTCATCCTTGGAAAGCCTGCTGGGGGCAAACTCCGACGGCATTTGTATAGTGTTGAGGAGATTGGCCCAGTTGTTGTTGATGGTCCGGATAAACGGGTCGTTTGTGAAGGAGATATACTCCTGGTCCCTATCATCCTTGCTTGCTTGGGACTTGATGGCCGGGGCAATTTCCGTCTGGCTATTGTTGACGTTGGAGTTTTTTAGCTGCTCCTTGTAGTGGGCCAGCGAGAGTTTGTCGAGAACGTAATTGGGAACCACTTTTGGGTTCAAAGAGTACGACAGAAGCTGGGATTTCTTGAATGGGTTAATGGGCACGAAGTTGCCGGACTCATCTACCATGGAGTTGCCGGAGTATTCAGGCGGACATGTTTTCTCGCCCTTTTCAATCATGGTTGTTTTAAAGTCGGAGTGCTGGTGTGGGTGACGTTAGTGGATGAGAGCCTTTGTGTAGATAGTGATGTAGTTATGGGTCTACAGGCAGGAGCGGAGTGTTTTTCCAGAGGCTACTTTGAGAACGTGGCTTAGACTTGGCCCTAAATTTGTATTTCTAATTTTGAAAGCGGGATTTACGAATGGACTAATCACTCTTGGTAATGAACTAAATTATACGCTACTGGTTTCGCCTGGGCTTCTTTGGCTAGTGTCCTTTCTCGGCTTGCTCTTGCTCGCACCGGCTGCGCAAGGTAAAAACAGGCGAATGCTGAGCGAGAACGAAAACGAAGCGCAGCTTAAAACTGTCAATCACCAACTCACTGAATAAATAAATGAATAGCAATAATAATAGAGCAAAAAAAATTGATAGCAATTCCATTCCGTAATCATATTATATTATTTTATGTTATTCTAGATTATTCCATATATAGTATAAATAATGTATGATACTACAAATTTTTAGTCTTATTAGTGTACTATTGTTTTTACCTTGTAGGTGCTGGCTGCCGCCAGGATGCAACTCGCCTAATCGGTCCCATATCGCGACCTGCACACCACACTACTGCCCCAACCAGAGGTTGCTCCCATTGAGCCTGTGTATTCCCGCCCTCCACTACAATACGGGCATGTCTCTACAGTTTTTCTTGCATAGGAGCCCAGGCATTGTCTTTCGGCTCAATCCTAGAATTGGGCTCCGAAATCCCCTGCCTTGGACTAATCCTAGTGCTCTCTTCTACTCCACTTCGCCTCCTGCCCATGATAAGGCCGCCATCCATTCAGACAACCAGTTGAAGAAGGTGGCGCTCCATGGGAAAAACAACAAGTTCGACCCCAATTCTGTTTTCATTCTTAGCGTGCCAATCACCACCCAAAGGTCGTTTATTTACTGTCACCATAAAACCTCGCTCTTGAGTGGCAAACAGCTTCAGAAGGTGCCGTGGCTTGTGAAATCAGAGGCCAAGTTGGTCAAGTATGCCACCAAGGGATGGAACAAACTAGTGGCTTCCGATATGACCATCAATAAGAAGATCGTCCACTTCATCACTCGCTTGCTTGGCACCATACCCTACGATGAAAGCTCTCTACGCTCATTTCCTAGTAAAAGCACTATGGTGCGGGAGATCCACGAAAATGATAACGATTCGCTTCCCCGGGCCGTGATGACTGCCGATATCCAAAATGAAGAGATCAAAGTTAGTCAGCTTAAGGCTATTCCGGTGTACCATCCGCAATTCCAGAAACCGGAGGCCATCTTAACCCAAATGCGTCATTTTCAAAAGGCGCTGATTCCTTACCACAGAAAATGGGCTATTATGTGTGCAATTGGAATCCCAATTACTTTGCCAGTGGCCCTTGTGCCAGTGGCCCCCAACGTGCCTGGATTCTACTTGGCCTATAGATTGTACTGCCATATCCAGGCGTTACGAGGCGCGAAGAATTTGGGGCATTTGATAGATGCCAAGACTCCTGAATCGGGTAAGAATGCGGGGGCTGACGCTAGCAGCCTTGTCTTTCAGGGCATTGAAGACTTGGACTCGCCCTACTTTCCCTTGAAAAAAGGTTCTACGCAGGAAGCCTTGGTAATTAACTCCGAATCTGTCGACAAGATCGTCGAGATCACGGGACTAAAAGAGGTGAAAGAGGATTTACTTAGGGCTTACAAGCAAGAGGAAAAGAGACTTTCGAAGAAAGAGAACCCTCTGGGCCCAGATGTGTCATGAATATCAAGTCAGTCCAACCCATATATATAAATCTAGTTACATGTATAAATAGCATATGCCCCATAGACTTGGTCACATTGAATAGCTTCATCCACGCCAACATAGCTTTAAACACGCCAGGGCAGTTACGTAGCTAGGGCTTTGGCCGCGCTAGCGTGACCCTATCACGTGTGTGCGAAAAGCAGTCACAGCATGAAGGATTTTTTTTGCCTCGACACGCAGGCGAGATTGTTATATATTTCGCGAGCGCTCGCTCTCGTTTTACACTTTTGTTTTATCAACTACATTATTTACTATGAGAAATAAGTGGAGAAAAAAGAGAGTTAGAAGACTTAAGAGAAAGAGACGGAAGGTTAGAGCTAGATCCAAGTAATCGGACTGTGGATCGCTTTAGCTTGAGCTCATTCATATGATCGTCCGATCCATTTGAATTCGACCGCTCTTGACTGTCCGTATATAGAAAATACATGCTCCGGTATGATCAACTGTTTGATGTAGCTCACAAAGCCACGAGAGTTCAATAGCCTCCTACGCACGTTTAAAAGAGTCCAAGTCTATGAACGTCAAGTCCAAATTCACAAACTTTGGTTTGACTGTCTTGTTTTCCCCTCCCGTTGATTTGAGGACCTAGCGTGACCCCAGTTGCGCTGACAATTTTTTTTTTCCCGCACCATCTGACGTGCGCGGAAAGTGGCTCATGTACATGGAGAGAGCCTTTTTTTGGGTGCAAAAAGTATCCGCAAATCCAATGCCACTGAATCATTAGCTCTAGCCATGGAAGTAGACGAATCAAGACAACAGTCATACCCTGCTAAGGTGTTGCCTGCGCCATTTCGCTCAAACCATCCCCACTCCGTATCCGTTGACAATTTCAAGCCTTCCTCTCGCAATGACAAACAGACCATGACTCTCCCCATAGTGGTGAACCAGAACCGGGACAAAGGCAAAGGCAAAGTGGTGGGTACACACTGTGATACAAACAAACCCAGTCTCTTGTTCAAGGACTCGGTGGAAGTGGATCTTGCCTCCAAAAGCTTTTCCAAAACCACTCCTTATGGAAAGGAAAACTCCCCTCCGGTTGTTCCTGCTGAGCACCACCATTTTGGGGACAAGACAAGCTATTCGCAGACCAACGCAAGCGATGGCCGAGATACCAGGAATGTATTCCCCCGAGGCCTGTCTTCTGTCAATGTATTAAATGAAGCCACGTCAGCTAATTCAGGCCCCAACATGGCCTCTGTGGACTCCATGACATGCAATAACACCCCCAACCCTTTTGGTGCGGTTCGCAGCAGTGTGCCTCTTCGTCCACCCAAGCCCACGAGCCCTTACAAGCAGCCCCTGCAGAGGTACCCTTCCCTTTTCGAAGACCAATTTACCCAATTCATGGAAGACCGCATGGTGCAGTTTCGGCCGTCCTCGTCTCAGAACAATATCGAAACCTCCCTCTATGGCGGCCATCCGTACCAGGCCAGTGGAGACTCTCGCGATTGTATTGCCATGAGAACGTGGAATAATGGGCGAGGCAATGTGCTGAGGCTGGCTTTACCGCAGACGCCAGTAGTTTCGGAAGTGCGGCGCAATGTGCGAGAAAGTCCAGTGAACGAAAGTAATAGTTCATTTTTGCCTCGGGGTATGACTGGGCCCAGCCTCAGTGAGCCTGCGCATTCGGCCATGGCTTACACTCCTCAAGCAGTTCCTTTTGAGGATGCTAAATTTTCCCTGCCTGCTGTGAAGGCCGCAGGATGTATATGTATGCCTTGGAACTTCTGAAGACATGTCCCCCATCGTCAGAGGCAAGGCCATACCATTGCTACACGTTTATCTTAAGGTTTATCTTTTATTGCGGCACGAAATAAATTCTAATGGTTCTTTTCTGTATGCTAGCTTACTCAGAAGCTTCAGCGAAACGCTCGGCAATCTTGGTCAAAACATTGCTGAAGTTCTTGCGGCCTGCTTCTTCACCTTCCAGTGGTTCGAAGAATTTAGCACTAGACACGCTGTACTTAACGTCACTGGTGGCCTCGGCCAACTTGGACCAGAGAGCTCCGTTGGAGACTGCCTTCTGGGCCTCGTCGTGGTAAGCAACGAACACGCGCATCATGTCGTAAGTCTTCCAGATTGGACAGAACTGGTCGTAAGTCGAGTATCCGTTCTGTTGCAAGAAATCCTCCTTGATCAACGTGGCAACATCCAAGACAATCTTGTCAGAGTCGGACAAGGCAGACTTACCAACCAATTGCACCACCTGCTCCAACTCTTCGGCGTTGGTCAAGATTTCCTTGATCTTGGTTCTTAAGGATGGGAAATCAGGGAAGTGCTTGTCGTAGTATCCAGACAAAACATTGGTGTACTTGGAGTAAGAGATACCAGTGTTGACGGATGGGAAATGTTTACGCTGAGCCAACTTCTTGTCCAAACCCCAAAAGACTTGGGTAATACCCAATGTGGATGTGGTCACAGGGTCAGAGAAATCACCTCCGGCTGGGGAAACAGCGGCAACAATGGACACGGATCCGACTCTGTCTGGAGAACCCAAGGCAGTAGCTTTACCGGCACGCTCGTAGAAAGAAGCCAACTTGGCACCCAAGTAAGCTGGGAAACCTTGGTCGGCAGGCATTTCACCCAAACGACCAGAAATTTCTCTCAAAGCCTCAGCCCAACGAGAAGAAGAGTCAGCAATCATCGAAACGTGCTTACCTTGATCACGGAAGTATTCAGCGATGGTGATTCCAGTGTAAATGGAAGCTTCTCTGGCGGCCACAGGCATGTTAGAAGTGTTAGCAACCAAAGTAGTACGCTTCATGATAGGCTCCTTACGGCCAGAAACCTCGGTGAAAAGCTCAGGGAATTCCATCAAGACTTCAGCCATCTCATTACCACGCTCACCACATCCAACGTAAGTAATGATGTCAGAGTTGGAGAACTTGGACAAAGCTTGCGAGATCACAGTCTTACCACATCCGAAAGCACCAGGAATACAAGTCGTACCACCCTGAACACATGGGAACAAAGAATCCAAGACACGTTGACCAGTCAACAAAGGGTAGTCGGCAGTCAATCTTTCTGCGACAGGTCTAGGAACTCTCACAGGCCATGTGTGCATCATGGAGTAAGAATGCTTCTTACCCTCAAACTCCACCTCCAACACAGTGTCGTCGACAGAGTATGAACCCTTCTCGGCAATGGAGGTGATGGTACCTCTAGCACGAGGAGGCAACAAGATCTTGTGGTCGTCCAACAAGGAGTTTTCGTAGATGGATCCAAAGATATCACCACCGGTGATGTGGTCTCCAACCTTCAAAGAAGCAGGGTTGAAGTCGTATTGGGTCTGTCTGTTCAAGCAAGGAACGTCGATACCCCTTGGGATATAGATCGACTTAGACTCCTCCTTAATGGCTTTCAAAGGTCTCTGAATACCATCGTAAATGTTCTCCATCAATCCTGGACCCAACTCCACCGACAATGGCTTTCCTGTTCTCAAGACTGGGTCACCAACAGTGACACCGGCGGTTTCTTCATAGACTTGGATGGTGGCCTTGTCAGCGTTGATACGAATGACCTCACCAACCAAGTTGGCATGGCCAACCTTAACCAATTCGTACATAGCACATCCAATCATGTTTTCAGCCACCACAACGGGACCGGAGACAGAGAAAATCTGTCCGTAGTTGGACTCTGGAGTGTCGTCCAATGAGAGGCGCTTGACTTCCTGACGAGCGTTTTCTAAAGCACCGGCCTGGAGGAATGTTAGTATTTGTAAAGCTTAAGAATTTGGCCCGGATTGGGGGAATTGGCGTGGAATATGGGGGGGACATACCATTTTTTAGATGATTTAAAAGTGATTTCCAAGGGTGGTGGGTTATCGTTAAACAATCGTGGTGAGGGTCGTGCGAAACGGAATTAGTCGCAGGCGGCGTTGACCGAATAGGAAGGAGGATAAGATAAACGTGCTACTCATGCCAGGCTGCAAAACTGATATTCCCTTATTAGTGATTTTGCCAAGGTTAAAGCAAATTGATAAGGAAAAGTATTTTTTTGTAGTTGTAAATATTTGGATTCGGTTTTTTTTTTCTATGTTTTTGTTCTTGAGATCAGTTCTTGTCTGAGGTGTTAGATTGCGTAGTCCACAGTTTGGCCATAAGTCGTCCAGTTTAAACCAGAAACAGTCTATGGGTGTGGAAAAAAGTTAACACAATGAAGGAGCTTTTTTGAATCTATCAATGGGGCTTTTGAAGTGAAAAATCTAAGAATGTATTTTTAGGGGTGCTCTCCATTTTGGTCTCTTTCGGTCTTTCTTCGCAAATACTGTAAAAGCTTCACGTTCCCAGCTACTGTGCGGCCCCAACCAGTACCTCATTTACTGTCTTATCTATTACCTTATATCATATAACCAGCCAAAAGATAATACTACTAAAAGAACTACTAAAAAAAAAAACTAGAGAATTAAAATATTAGAACAATAGTAAAATCACTGGGTGAAAGAAGTCTCAAATTTTACTGGAGGTAGCTTGGTTACATGCACTCAAGAGCCACATCCAAGTTATCTATTAATCACGAAAGCAGGGTAAGAATTATTGAACTGGGAAAGAAAAAAATAGCTCATGGTCAGTACATCCTAAAAACAGAAGCAGTCAGATGAGAAGTAAATAAGGCACTAGAGGAATCTGTCCATTAGAGTACATCATATTTATGGTAGTCATTAGTAGTAAGTAATATTAAGTTTATATACTCTAGTATGGATTATTGCATATTAATAGGTAGTGTCGTGATGAAATCGGGATTTCTATAGCTTTGGCTCCAACTTCTTGGCTCTATCTAAGGCAATGTCACACATGGCATTAAAGGCCTCGACTCTCTCGGATCGAATGTCCCCACGACTGATGCGGGCACGCATATTGTCCATGATAGAGTCACGAGAACGGCCGTTGACGAAAACAACGTAACGAAGCCCCGGGAAAGTCTTCTCGTAGCGAGCATTTAAATCGGCCAACTTCTGGGCCTCTTCCTCGCTTCCTGCCAACGACTTCTGCTCTGAAGTAGAGTGCGATGATAGCTTATCTTTGGAAGGTCCTAAGCGAGGATGGGCTGAGATGATTTTGGAAACGTTATCGGAAACTGAGCCTTTGCCATGCTCTTCCTCAAGGTACTTGAGTAACTCTTTTCTAGCATCCTCGATGAACTGTGGGTAGCTCTGGTACAGTGAGCGGAAGACTCGTGCCAATAGAAGATCAGCTAGAACCGAGCACGGCTCGAACAAGTGATCCAAGAGCTCGATTTTTTGGTGCTTGTCGAGTCCCGATATGGTCTGAGGCGGTGGTAATTGGTAGGAGCTCATGTCAATTAGGAAGAAACAGGTAGATGGCGAAGAGTTGGGAGTGCACTCATTTCTTGCGATAAGATAAATCGGATCTCTCCGAGTCCAAGCTGCGACCTCTACTCGCACTTAACCACAGTACCACTGCAGTACCACTACAGTACTACAATCCTACCACTATATCCTATTACTAGGTACTACACAATACTCGACTACTCTTATCTACCATTCTATCATTTTAAAACACTACACCCATTTTTTATAATATTAAAAATAGAGCTATTTATTTTCTATGTGCTTTCACACTGTACTACCAGACACTACTGGACACTACTAGACACTAATACCAAACACTACTAGATAGTGCATTCATATTATAATGGAGAGATCAGCATCACTTTCATCAGGGAAACAACGCTTTTCGGGATTTCTATTCAAAAGCTGAAAGTCTTCTTTAAACTACCATGGTGAGCAAAGTTGAGGTTTTACGGTTTGGAGCTTCATTCAAAAGGTGTACTTTTAAGGAAACCATATCGATTTTGTTTTCTGCTCTTCTCTGTCAGAAATTAACATTTAGATCTAGAATCTTGGGCTTAAATATAGTAACCACAATACTACATTACTTCGTTGCCACAGAACTACAGGACTTTTTTACTCAATGGTACTTCACTTTAATCCATTACTACACCACTTTTCTTCTCTTTCATCTGTTCTACTGATAACTAATTCCTCGTACAATTCTATTGGTATTTTTTTGAAAGGGGCAATGGAAGTACTAATATGGTTCATAATACAACAGTAATTGCAGTAAAATTCAGAATGACCAGTATATATATTGGTTATGTCATAGAGTATAACCTGTGTTTAAAGTAAGCACACGATTCTAGCTAGCAGTCTTCATAGAATGCAGTTGGTCCAATCCTACAATCCCAGTATACTATACCTTTCACAATATCGACCACTTGAAACCATGAATTTCATTAGTTCGAAAGAAGCTAATATCATTCGTGAAGTGCACCAGTATAGAAACTCATAATGGAAGTTATAATGGTATTTAGGAGATAAGCTCTATCAGTGTGCATAGTACTAGTAGTAAAGTACACCTATGCAGAAAGCTTAAGTGTGTGTGTCTACGGAGGTCACGTATCCTATGCAATTAATCTGTGGAATTGTAGAGACACTAGGTAAAGTGTTGCTGCTCACGCAATCTCTTGGTCTCTCTCTTGGTCTGCGCACCTTGCTGTGCGATCAAAGGATGTCTCCATCCCTTGACGTATGTAAATAAGACGTTGGCCAAGTGGTCCAAGTCGGTGATGCCCAAGTCAGCGAAGGTCTTGGCCGATGGGTCAATGTGCTGGTGGATCAAGTGTCTTTGCACTTGGTCAGGGTTGGTCTGCTTCCAGTAGAGGTACTGTTTGAGTTGTGCAACAAGTTTGGCCAACTCCAAAGGCACCTGATAGTCGGCGAAGCTGTAGGAGATGGGACCCACCTGTGAGAAGTCCTGCGTGATACCATGGATCATCTTTCTGATCTCCAAAAACGTCAACTTCTCGGGCCCGTACAACTCGTAGGTCTGGCCCACGGTGGAGTCGTCAAAGCCGATCTTCTCCAATGCCTTGGCCACATCAAGAACGTGCACTGGGTAGATCTCCTTGGCATTTCTGTTAGGCGTCCACATCTTCAACTTGGGGCCCAAGTAGTTCAACAAGTTGTCCTCACGTCCGTACATGGGTGCAGGTCTGACGATGGTGGAGTCGGGCAAAATGTCTCTAACCACCTGCTCCGAAATTCCCTTGGTGGCATAGTACACGGAGTCCGAGGAAGGGTTGGCGTTGTAACTGGATACGTACACATATCTTGAGTTGCCAGCCTCCTTCACAGCATTGGTGATTCTTTCGGTGATGCCAATGTTGACATCGGCCATGGAAAAGTTCTTGGTGGTGTAGTCGGCTCCAATACAGTTGAACACGATGTCCGAGTGCTCCACGGATTCGGCAATGGACTCCAAATTTCTGGGGTCAAACTCCACGAAATTGACCACTCCCAAGTCACCAGTCACCTTCAAAAATCTCTTTTTCAACTCATCTCTGAAAGGCACCACGACGTTGGTACCGTGTCTGGCCAATTTGGAAGTCAAGTAACGGCCCACAAAGCCTGAGGCGCCGAAGACGGTGGCAGTGAAGCCGGTTCTGGAGGAACGGCCTCCGGCACCGACAGCAACATTGACTTTTCCGTTTCTGGTGATGTTGACATCGGACTCTAACACCGAGGTATAGAGGGATCTGGCCCTGAGAGGTCTCTCGAGAGTCTTTCTCAACATTAGATGGGGGAGGTTTGTATGGGCTTGAAGGTTGGAGGGTAAACTTTTACTGAGAGCGCGCTGCATATGGGCATGAGTGACAAAATGTGGGCTCTGGTTGGTTGAAAAGCCGGTAGACGCACGACACCCTAGTGCCAAGTGCCACGGCCTCCCGAGTCATGGACTAGACTAAGAGGGCAGGGCCATCAAATTCAAATTAAATTATACATTGGTCGTCGTTTAGTACACCTTCTTATCGTGCGGATCACCTCCACCTCGCATCCACGTGCGCATGTGAATTGATGAGGGAACCTTGGGCCCATATTGCATGGCGAGCTTCAGGGTCCCCCATATTTTTAAGAATGGCAGGAGGCTTCTCAAATAACAAGAAACATGCTGAAATCATAAGAAGTAGTCCGGGGTTTTTCTAGTCACCGTAGGTTCACCTGGTCTCACCGAAGGGTCGTATTGCAAAAATTGTCTTTGATGACTCTCGTCGACCTCCATGATGGCAGCTTGGTTACCACACCTGTAGCAGTAGTTAGGGGCACTGAAAATGGTCACTACGCTTTCCTGGTGAGACCACGAGAAACCCTCCATGACAAGCTGATGTGCACGTGCAATGAGACTCAAGTCATTCGTGTGGTTGAATTGTTCCGAGATATCCTGGCCAAAAGTGAAACCAGCACCTCTTGGAGAGATACCCCAGCCGCCTCTATCATCTGGATCAGACCACAATAAGTCACACATGGGTCCCTCGTGAGGAACTTCTTGGATTCGATTCAACTCACGCACCTGATCAATGGTTTCGATCATAGGCGACAATCCACCGTGCAAGCAGAAGATCTTACTGTCGACCAAAGCAGTGATGGGGAAGTAGTCAAAGAGATCAGTGAATAGCTTCCACACTGCGGCCGAGCCGTACTTTCTCAAGCACTCGTCGTAGAACCCATACACCTGGGTGATTTGACGAGACTCATGGTTTCCTCTTAAAATCGTAATTCGGTTAGGGTACCTCACCTTCATACACACCAAGTAAGATACGGTTTCCACGGAGTAGTAGCCCCGGTCCACATAGTCACCCATGAACAAGTAGTTTGTATCAGGACAAGGCCCTCCGATCTTGAACAATTCCATCAAGTCGTGGAACTGACCATGAACATCTCCGCAGATAGTCACAGGGACCTGTACTGGTTGCACGTTTTCTTCAAACTGCAACACATCGATAGCCATGTCACACAACTTGCGAACGTCGGCCTCCGATAAGGGCTCACACTTGGTCAACTTGTCTATCCACTGGTCCAACTGGTTGATTGACGAGTTGCTTACGTCAGCCTTCTTACTTAGCGAAGCCACGTCAGGTTTTATGGTCTGTTGCACGCCCTCATGAGCATCTTCCATGGCCACGTCGTTATCTAAGTCCATTGTTGTTGCGTGTGACGAGAGAGTTAGCCGACTTGGGTGGAGTTCAATGCAAGCTGGCTGCAGATATCGACCTTGAAGGTTATGTCCCTTGGCTTGTGAAATAAGGGGGATATGAGCAAAAGGGTTTTGCTAGGCTGGTGGTGATCTCAAAGTACCCGAGTGGTCAGGGGTAACGAGTGAGAAACGGTGGGGGAGGAAGGCCAGGCAATTGGAGCAGGCGGGGGGATGTACGGGTGGGCGATGCGTCAAGTTTGTTTCTAAAGGGCTTCTTATGAAAGGATGACGTGTGCTCTAAAATTTGTATGCACCAGGCTAGGATATGGGTAGGAGGGTACGAGTTACTTTTTTGTTCATGAATCGTCGGTGAGAATTGTGGTGTGCGGGTGTGCCAGAGTTTTATTATGGTACTCTTTCGCTCCAGCAACCACCCGAGCGCGGACGGGGCCAAATAACCTATGCAAGTGACTTTAAAGTTTATTTTTTAAACAAATTTCTATTGCTTAATAAATTACACGTCGTTTCTTATCACATCATATATTTGCCATACAAAAATGAGCATAGCCTTTGGTAGTTAAAACTGGTAGCATAATTGGTTAGTAGTAAGTGCATAAGTGGTTAGTAAAAGAAGCATATCTGCCATTAGTAGCAGTAGCATTTTTTCGTAGGATTTTTTCGTAGCTTTGGTTAGCATCAGTATCAGTAGCAGTAGAAGAGATGAGTCACTGCTCGGTTATGTAGAGTTTCTGGAACCAGTTGCTAATGACGGGCCGTTTCACCCATACCTCGCTCTCTTTATCAAGATAAAGATTGATGTAGCCTGAAAACTGGATGAGCGAGTCCACCGCCATGGACTCCAAATCTTTATCTGCAGTGATGAGTAGGAAGTACTCCAAGATCTCCAATAGCAGCGACACCGAGGAAAACTTGGTCAACCATGACCGGATGTTATCGTCAGCTAGTCCTGTGAGCACCAAGTTGACGGACTCCACTATTCCCAATGTTTCTTTATAGAGAAAAGAAGCAGAGGCTCCAACTGCACTCATAACTAGAAGTTTGAAGCGTATACCCAAGCCAAGAAGGTGGCACATGGCCAAATCCGCAGGTTCCTTGATATACTGGCAACTGGCCTGAATGTTGCTCTGCAAACTCGTGGCGATGTGCTGGAACTCCACCTCAGTATAGCCAAGACCGTGCTTGGGCTCAAAGGCAAACAAATCCGGCACGCCGTGCTTAAAGACTCCTTCTATGTCCATTGTCTTGAGCATATTGTGGTAGGCCTCAAGAAGCCCGAAACTAGAAAATGCAAGGGGGGTAGTAAGCTCCGTAGATGCAATGGCAAAACCAGAATGCCTATAACTAGAGTCCACAAGAAAAAGAGCACCATGGCGTTCCCAAAGAGAGAGAAAAAAGCGGATGTCATTCAAAGATGTCAGAAGCTCACCCAGTTCAGCACATAATACGTGATAATGCGAAATAGCCGATTTCAAGCGAATGAAGTTCTGCGTGCTTTGAGGCGACCGCAATTGCATGTATGAGAACATGTGGAGATCTGCAAGCAAGAGATAGTAGTGCACATCGAAGCCACCGGTATTTTTTTCGAAAAAAATAAAATCGTTACACACCTGACTCATACACGAAACGTGTCTTTGAACAGTGGTTATCAAGATATCAATGCGGCTGGCATTTTCCTGGGTCTTGGCAACAGTCAAAAGTACAAGTAGAAGGGTCATGACAGCATAGCGTTTCAGATACAAGCGCAAAGAATGAGCAGCATTGATCACAGGATCTTCACCAAGCAGCGGAATAAGCACCTGGATCTCCGAAGCCATGGTATACGTGGTATACGGCACACACGAGGCGAACCAGTCCGGCGAGTATTGGGCGAGTTCCAGCATCACCAAATTCAAGTCGGGAAGCGAGGAGTTTTTAAAGTCCACTTGAAGAAGCAAATTGTCAGGTGACTCCGACGAGTTACGGAGCGTATTAATGGAGTTGATGGTCTTGCGACGGATACTTCTAGGCCCCGGCTTCTTACGTTCCCGAAGTTCACTACACTCCAAGTTGTTGTTGACACATTGACGGCAGGGTCGGCCGTTGTCACACTTTGTTTTGCGAATAGAACAAGCATCACAGGCCCTGGCCTTCTTGGCTCTAATGGGCTCTGAGGGAGGGGACGTGGAGTCCGACTTAGCCTTTTGATTGTATTCCTGTTTGAGGGAGTAGGCGAAGTAAGGGTTGGTCATGGCATGGTGAGAGGAGAAAAATTTTGGGAGCCCCCTGAGTTTTCAGCCTATAACTGCGTCTTTGGCCGGGTCACTGGTAAGTGCGTTCCGGGTCACTGGGTAATGCGATCCGGGTCACTGGTGTGTGTGAAGGGCGTGGAGTAGAACTAGATCGCGCCATGTGTGCACACCCGACAGCTCGTAAAAGAGCCTCGGGCGGCGAGTTTATCCGGATCCAAACAACCGAGTCCGAAATCATGGCCCCCCACCCCCACCTGGATTTATCCGAAACATGCACCTCCACGTCAATTTATGTTTTGGACTTGTTTCATCTTTTGTCGGAACAATGCCTGCCATTGGGCTAGCTGGAGAAATGCCTGATACTTTATCTCCAAAACATCCTGCACTCTGGACGAGCGGCTTCCCATGCCTGACACCGGCTCGACCACGCACCATGGATTGGGCCGTTGGTTGACTGCGCAGTTATTGGAATCCAATTTACCAGCCATAGCAGCAGAAATGCCCCTGCACCCCGAATACTTGGATGATTTATCGTGGCGAACCAAAAGCTGGACCCGGGGGAAAACAAAGCCTTTAAGTAGTTGCACAAACCGACTGTTCTGTGCTTGAGAGCCTTCAAGGTGCACGGTGGCTATGGAGCCGCACGTCGCTGCGAGGTCCAGGCAAAGCTGCGCCGTCTGCAAAACTAGGAACTCCATGGTTAAGTAGTAGCGAAGCACCAACGATTGCAAAGACTTTTCTGCAACAGAACAATTAAAAGTGTTTCCGGATTCACAGTTGACTCCGTCCATGTAAACCTCCCCCATTTGGAAATCGCCATATGGACTGCGGTTCCCATGCTTATCACCATAGTAGAAGTAGTGTCGAGCAAGCATAGTCAATGGAGCATTATGTTTCTGTTCAAAGGCTAAGGCATGGAATTCGATGAACTCAAAGGGGTTTTCGTCTGAAGGAATGATTTCTTGGAAGTCCTGGAAAAGCTCGACGAACAATTGGCCACTAGCTGGTTGTCCAAATGTATACACCGGCTGAGACGAGAGATGATCGAACGGGCCCCAGAACCCTTTGGTAGGAGCACAACTCTTGCTTGAAGCAATGAAGCACGTAGAAGTGCCAGCCACCATTAACAACCTAGACATAGATTCAGATTCAGATTCAGATTCAGAGTCAAAGTCAGAGTCAGAGTCAGAGCGAGAGCCAGAACTAGACTTAGAATTAGAGGCAGTCTTATCTCTGGACTTAGTCTCATCTCTGGACTTAGTGTCATCTCTGGACTCAGTCATAGAGACAGTCTCAGTCTCCATCTCACTATGGGTGAGACCAGCCCATGGGGCATAGCAATCGATACACCCGTGTCCTACAACAAATTGGCCAATGCAGCCGAGCGGAGTCCCCACATACGGAAACCCATTGGTTGGAGCATAGAGGCAAGGTGCGGCCACCACACACGCTTTTATATCCAAAGATAGGAGAATCTCCGCACTCCAGCCTTTCACCGAGCCATCCATGGCACTTTTTTCCGGGCCAAAAATCGGCTCGTCTCCCTCCAAACACCGCACCTGCCCCTCGTGGTACCCTCCAGCAAGAAATACGTAGCTGACCCAATCATACAATTCAAACACGCACACCTTCTTCTTGTGCGCCCGATAATATCGGTCCACCCATAAAAGCTTGGCCACACCCATTTCGGACGTCACTTTTCCGCCAATCTGCTGCAATGCCCAATGTGGTAGACTCTTTGTAGCGAGCTCTGCTTCTTGCTGGGCCCGAGTATCCATCCAAACAATGATCTCATGGCCGGGGTCCAATGGCCTGAAATAATATGCTCCTTTATCAAACACCCGTTCCATTACCACCATCGAGCACGTAGCACCTACACTAATACCCCACCGCACACCGAAATCTTTCGGTAAATTATTGGACACCGACTTGTCATTGGACACCAACTTCTCATTTGACACCAACAAATCATTGGACGACAAGTCATTGGACAATTTGCACGAGTCGTTGGAAAAGTCAGTCAATTCATTTGACAATTCATTGGACAATTTAGACAAGCTGGACAATTCAGGCAAATGACCTTTATTTGAATTGGTTTGTTTGAACAGTTGCTGTAAAGCAGTGTATATGATCTCGTCCTTGGCGAACATGGACATGATGCTCTCCCAGAGGGAAGTAGCACTCATGGTATGGGTTCGGCCATTGGAGGTTCGGACCAAAGGTGTTTCGTAAAAAGACCCTTCATCTGCTGGCTCTTTTCCGGGAACATAGAGTCGGGCCGAGTCGGTGCCGATATCAATACCTAGACATTGCATTCTTCAGTATGAGTTGGTGCGAGCGCAGCAATTTCCAGCAACATAATAAACCAGGATGTTAGATCCACCATAGGCAGGGCCCTACCTATGAAGGTATTATGAAATCTGTCAGTCCGATTGTTACGAGGGTGATACGGCGTTTGACCATCAGAGCACTTAGTGCATATATAGCCTCTTTTGAATATTCCAGAACAATAATTGCCATTGTTCTGGTCGAGAGTTTTTCGGTGCCACGTTTCTCTCAAAGTTGCATAAGCCACTCCGGTTCCTCTCTTGGGGAATCATCAACAAATATAAGACTTAGGCAAATGTTTGAAAAGAACATAACAGATAAAATTAGTAGTAATTTTCGACTGGACCGATTATGAAGCGAGCACTACCCACATGTAAAGCCTAACTGGTGATATTCCTGAACCTCATTGAGATTATCACTAATGATTAGCATATCAGTAATATTGACATCCTGGAATACTCTATGGCTAGGATAATTAGAACACTAGACTATGGCAAAACTAACTACACACATTAAATTTTCAGGTTAATTACAATATATCTCAATTATCTAAAGAGAAACAATGGTTCCAGTAGTGTTGATCCAGGATTCAACAGTGGACTGGTCCAAAACAGAACTGAAGTCGGTGCTGTCGTCAACAAATTGGACGTGGATCTGGTCAACGTCAAAGATCACCACGGCCTTGACGGATCCGCTGGTGGGTCTGGGGAAGTAGTCACTGCTTCCCTTACCTTGGCCGTCGTGCATGGTAGTGATCAAGTAGTCGCTTCCAGCACTAAGGATCTCAAACACATCGAACTCTCCACATCCGGACTTCCAGCACGAGGCATCGGCGTTACCGTATTGAAGGGTTCTTGGGATCTTACCGTTCAAGAACCAGATGGCAGGCATGTCACCGTTGAAGGTTCCTCCGTTGGCAGAAGGCATCTCAAACTCAAAGACGAACATCTTTTGAGTACCGGCGAAACCTTGGTAGGCCACAGTTCCTTCTCTGTACCAGCCACATTTGCCGTTGACGCTGTTGTCGCCACACTTTTGACCGGAGAAGATGGCGAATTCGGAGTTGGATGGGATGGTCACATCTCCCAAAGCCACAGGACTAGAAGAGCCTCCCGAGTTGTCGGAGTTGGCGTAGGAAAGCGAATTTCCGAAAGCAGAGCTCCACACACCAGAGCCAGAGCCACCAAAGTTGTTCAAGAAAGTACAGTTGGTGGCAGAGCCTGGAGTATAGTAAGAGCTTCTGACCCAGTCTCCAGAGCTAGCAGGAGCAGAACCGGAAGAGCCAGAAGACTCAGAGCTAGGAGCAGAGCCACTGGAAGAACCGGCGGCAGGGGCAGCCTCGGAACTAGCAGCAGAGCCAGGACCAGCAGGAGCAGACTCGGCACCAGAACCAGAACCAGCACCAGAACCAGCAGCAGCACCAGGAGCAGAGCCGGCACCAGAAGCAGGAGCATAGTCAGGCACAGGAGTCACGGCAGTGGTGGGCGAAGCGCCAGGAGCCTGAGAAGCAACAGCAGCACCGTTTTGGTCAACAAACATGGTCTCCGTAACGTACTGGGTAGCTCTCTTGACGTGCTTGTGGTGCACGTGCTTAAGAGTGGAGCAATCCTCCTCAGCAACAGCCTCTCTCTTGGCATTGTTAGACGACGAGGCAGGGTAGTAAACACCAAATTGAGACAACTTAAGAGGACCTCTAAAGTGAACGGACAAGTCCTCATCGAAAGGAGCCATGTTACCCGAGAACAGCTTAGGTTGAGAAGAGGCAGCACCAGTGTCTTCGTTCATACTGGTGACTTCATTGTAGCTACCAGAAAAACCAACGCCCTTGTAGTGGATTTTGGTGGCTTTGTTGCAGTAGTAGTTACCAGCGATGAACTGGCACTCAGCAGAGACTTGGCCAACGAGGGCAGCGGCCAAAACGACAAGAGTAGAAAATTTCATATTGGTAATGAAAGCTTAGGGTTAAAGGAATGACTAAGGTAGGATAAATCGAGTAGAAAACAGAAGGTCCAAACGAAAGGAAAAAACAAGGGAGCTCCAGGGTAAATAAAGGCCCAGAAACTTTTTTTTTTTGCTGGCGGTGTGACAATAGGGCGAATGCTGCATGAATGCGCACCATACTACTGGTTACGTGCTCGTGAACGCAGGAAAAAAAAACAATAGGAAAAAAAACACGGTTTAACGATACAGGATGCCAATTCCCGCTGCTTCATACCTGGCACTACCCAAAACACACACCGTCCACACAATTCTTAAAGTGTTCCAAGGAGCTTTTTTCTTCTCTCTTTTTTTTTTTGTGTGTATACGAGTACGCGGGGCTTAAGTGTAATTCCAGGGATGTTTTAAGAATTTATGGTTCAGAGATGGGTCGCCGTAATTTATGTTTATCCTAAGCCTTGGAGTGAGGGTGCTGAGCCAAACAAAGTGCTGGCTTACGCTGTGCGTTATCGGCCGTACTACGTCAAGGGCTAGGAGAGCACCGTGTATTGCGGAGAGGCGTAGACACCAGGGTAAGAATAAAACACACAGGAGAAACGATTGACACCACATATCCCGGATTGCAAATCACTTGAATCTGTGAGTGAAGAGTGTCATTGCAACTCCAAGTAGCACTTGGTGCATTGCCATTAGATATTCCCCTCTGTGTATTGCAGCTCACATACCAATAACAATATGATAATCTGGTAGCCGGAGGAGCGTGTGCGCGGGTACTTGCAGCGTGTTTGCTACAGGATACTGCAGGATGATGCAGTCAGCTGCAGTAATTCCTCTTGTGTGCCCGAAAACAAGTCTCAGGTTTGCATAGGGATTTACAGTTATTATTTTTTCTTACATTATTTTCTTATATTTTATTTCTTTATTGTTTCCCGCTTCAAGGGTGATCAACATGTCAATGTATGAGACAAAGAGCAACGCGACAAATTGCCTCTTCAAGTCTCATGATTACCTGCGTTTTGAATATAAGGTTGAAGCGTGAAGATCTACCGCGCCCACAATACCCACAAGAGGCCGCGATCCACTTGGAAGGATCGTGTACTCGATCTTCCAATCGTCTACCAATTGCAAACATACTACAGCCGGTATGTTGTTGACGAGAGGTACCAAGATGCCGCAAACGTAGCCGATTGCGGAGTCCTGCCCACGGTCAGATGGTTGCGGCGTCTGGAGAACGCAGCCGTGGTAATCAGCTGAAATTCCCTATGCACGAGGGGCGTTTAGGCGCGCGCACATAGCCCTGGGGGGCGGCAATTTGGCCCAACTCATCTAGGATGCGAACCTTTGCGTGGTGCGAAACAGCCCTGAAACAGATACCCCATGCACTAAAGCGACTCACAACGTCAACGTGCGCACCGCCTTCTTTAAACGCAGTGCGACTGCGGCCTACATAAAGTGTCCTTTGACCCTGCGTGCCTGGTGAACATCTTATTGTTTATTAATAGCAAATCACGCTGTCTGGCGAATTACGCACTATATCTTTCCATACATGAACCTCACAATGGGCTGAGTGGAGAAAGAACCGCCGTTGGCCCTGCCGTCAGAAACCGTTGAGTTGTCACCGTGAACCGTGAACAATGTCGGTGCTGTTCTTTACGTCACGGGCCTTTGCGTATGGTATATGATGTCTCAGACCGAGGGCTACCGGTCCTGGATATCAGATGATCATCGAAGGATCAACAGAAGATTATCTGATTTTGATAATTAGAATCTTCGATATGATTACTTACATAAAGAAGACACACGTAGAATTATTCCATTACTCATGAACGACATAAAGTGTCATGAGAGAATACTTGGCAACTTCAGTATACATGTGATCGGTTGATTCTGTAGCAACTACGTTTAAACAGCGTTTCATAAATACCCCTGTTTCATGATTTGTCCCTGTTTCAAGAATACCCCTGTTTCATGAATACTCCTGTTTCCTGATTACCCCTGTTTCATCCCTGTCTCACCTTCAACCCTGGTACATAGCCCCTGTTTCCTTAACTATTCCTGTATACCCGAATGCTCACTGGTAGAATTAATGTTCAGTAACACATGACACTCTAACACAGTAAAGACTGTAGCACGAGATCATATACTTAAAGTCAGTGTCAGTCACTCAGTTGCTCGATATAGTATACCAAGTGACCGAAGAAAAAAAAATTCATTACTAAGCTTTTCCCACAATCTTGGTGTTTCATAAGAACATGCGTATACAAGGCTTAGGCTGCGACAAGCAGCTGTAGCACAGCGCCAATTGTTCTCAAGAACACCACATAATGAAACCAGCATGAAACAACCCCAAGCATGCAGTACAATCCCAAGACCACCAAAAAAAAGCCAAGCTTCCATGGTCTTTATTTAAAACCTATCTACCGGAGCTCTCCACCATTGACCTGCTCGTCTGCCTCACTTCTCACCTATTAATCTGCTGGTTGCTGGTGATGCGCACTGCCCAGACCCATGCACTGGCCCCACTGGTCCCACTGGTCCCACTGGCCCAATGTTCGTGTCGCACCTCTGAGCACCATACACCATGAGTTCTACCATGACCCAAAATACCACCAGAATACCCACCCTTCCGAAATACAAACTGCCAAAGAAATTAAAAAGAAAAAAAAAAACTACGTTTCATTACTAGAGGTTGCAATCACTAGAGTTACACTTAGTGGCTGCAAGTAGTGACTACAGTTAAATGTTACAATTAGTGACTATAATTAGTGGCTTCAATTCTTAAAAGTTGCAGTTACTAAGGCTATACTAGAACTATACTAAGGCTATACTAGAACTATACTAGGGCTATACTAGAGCTATACTGGATCTGCACTGGATCTGCACTGGAGTTATTGTTGGAGCCACAATTCTTGGAAATTAGGGTGGTTCGTAAATTGCTCACTTCTGAATACGGCTTATATACAGCTATTAAAAAGGTCCTTACTATTACCTTATTTTGGGACAACCACCAGGTTTTAGGATTCTTGTGATATTAATAGGAACCAAATTTTTGGAATGATGTTGAGGGGAAGGGGGGGGGGGATTAACAATGATCAATGAAGGATTGGATTGTTTGTCTCAGATCAACAATCAATATAAATTGGAGAGCCAGGATGCGCGGGTCTCGAGCCAAGATCTACATTGCGCAATTGCTGTGCGGCCGAGCTGAAGATAGTTGATCAGATCGCGGCACTGTGCACTCCGCCAGCCTTCTAAGAATAGAAAATCAATAGTGCTCTTCCCCTTTCGTCCCAACCCGAGATTTCCCACCACTTCACAACACCCTTACCCCCTCCGGCTGCACTTTTCCACAACACCCACTGCCTTTAATGTCCCGAGGAAATTCTCAGTATAATACACCCGAGCTCAATGCGGGCTATTTTAACCCTTACGAGGCCCGCACATCGCCGTCGCTAAATAAGCCCATGTCCTTGGACGTTAATCCCACCGTGCCTGCGTACCAGATGCTAGATCAGGTGTCCAGCCATTCTAGCCACAGCATGAAGATCGTGGTTGTTGGCGACGGTGGGTGTGGGAAAACCTGTATGTTGGTCAGCTATGCTCAGCAAAAGTTCCCCGAAATATACGTGCCGACGATCTTTGAAAACTATGTTACTTCCGTTAAGGCCCCCAATGGTAAGATCATCGACTTGGCCTTGTGGGATACTGCTGGCCAGGAGGAGTACGACCGCTTGAGGCCCTTGTCGTACCCGGACACCGACCTTATTCTCATTTGTTTTGCCGTAAACAACTTAACCTCGCTCCACAACGTCAAGGATACTTGGTACCCTGAAGTCAATCATTTTTGCCCTGGAATCCCGGTTGTTTTGGTGGGCACAAAAAGTGATTTGCTGCTGGACTTTGACCCCCAGCTTCCGGTTCAGGTAGCGGCCGAGATCAATGCCTTGGGGTATATCCAGTGTTCAGCCAAAACCATGACCAACGTCAAGACCGTGTTCAACTATGCATTGATGAAGTTCGAAAAAGATATCGAGTACCGTGAACAGGTGGCCAAGCTGAAGAACCGTTTATCTCGTGTGCTTGGGCCAGGTCACTCGCGTAACTCCAGCTCTATCAGCCATAAAAGAACACATTTCAAAAACACCTCCATCAACTCGAGCGTGTTACTTGACGGACCTCTCACTGAGGAAAACGTCAACGACAATCCTTATACTCAGACGCAGTACCAGGCTCCAAAGTATAACGAGGAGGAGTTTGCTTTCACCCGCAAGAAGAAGTCTCGGAGATGTGTGATCTTGTAACGATTCTACACACACAACACGACGAATTCTTATGCCCACCATTCTTTTAAGTGCAGTGCAATTGAATTCCCAGCAATAGACTCATTCATTAATGCACTCTACGGCCACAATGGCCTTGATCATGTCCATACTAATATTATCTGCCATATGGCCTATCACTTTCATCTTACTATACGATCATGTAATAATAATAATGGAAAGAGTAAAATGTCATATACCATAGTAATAATAATTCTTATGAAATTAAATTGGACACAATGCCATAATGTAATGTTTACTATTTCTGACCATACTGATATGATGTACAATTATGAGCACTGATCTCGATATGGTTACGCGATAACATGACCGGAATTGTCCAGCTACATGGATCTCCAAAAGTCCACCATATAAAGATATTCGACTCAAAAAAATATGCATTGTGAAATCCGGAATTTCAAGATTTCAACAAGCCCACTTTTATTTCCGTACGATGAAAAAAAGGTCGTTTGCGTTGGGCCTTTTTGTCCTGGGGTATTGTGGTGTACGGGTGTTTCACGGGGTTTCGCAACCCCCGGTTTTACCCCAGTATTCCGGCCATGCTAATCAACCATACTTAAATTCCACCTAACCTATTCCAAAAGCTACATTGAGATTCGTACCCAAATTAAGAATTATACTAATTGGGGATTATATACAGGTTTTTATTAGTATTAAAATAGAAAAATAAAAATAAAAAATTGTCGTAGGTACAGTAGTGGCTTATTTATCAGTTGGAGTACAGTGTGTGTGTGTGTGTGTGATCAGTCATGGATACACCTTCCAGATTTGGCTAGACTGGGACCTTTATAGAGTATTTTTTTGGTTCATTAATCCGTATAAAAGACTGAATACATTCATAGCCACCCTTTTGAGCATTTTAAATGAGACGTTGGGTTTTATCTCTATCTACCTTCTTGCAAGTACTGTATAGAGCTATCACTGGATTGTAAAAGTATCAGATTGTAGTGGTAGGAAAACAGATGTTCATCCAGAAATCTATCCTAATATATTCCAAGAAATATGGTCATATTTGTTAGACTCTTGTTAACACGTTTGATACCTAACCGTTACTATCATTGATGGTTCCTCAAAAGAAGGAATGTGAACGGATTTATGAATGTTTCAAAGACCCTTCACTACAACAATAAAGGTACTGTTCTTGGTCGTTTCGGTTCTGAAAATATTGTTAAAGGATTTGGCATGGTCTTTGAATGGCATGATTAAGGTAGCTTCTTGATACCTCTATGAGTAGAGTCCTACCTATATTGGGTCTAACATTAATTATGTAGCACTACACAGCAAATCCTATGGGAAGCTTTTCATCCATCGCTTTGATGATTACGAAAGTGGGTATGACAATCACTAAAGAATACATGATATTATAGAATTAGACTATAGATTGCTGTAGACATACATGACACCAGACTATGGTATTCAGAGACTAAAAGATTGGTTAGGGTGGTGTGTTTCTATACTCTACTAAATGTTATGAGTTAAACAATTTGGAATGGTCTGGTCAATAAGTCAACTTCTAACCAATTCAATGCTAAAATTCAAAACTGTCTATGATTATATCTTATTCATAATCTAATACAATAGAGAAAAAGCCTTAGATGTTGATTTTTCATTAAGAGAAGACCCAGGGACTCATCATATTAATCCACGCGTAATTTGACAATAAATATTTTCAATGAAATGAGTGAAGTTTATTGCAATTTAGATATTTCAGGATTCTCGATTGTGTTCTAGATATTGGTATCAGCTGAGCATGAATATAAATGAAATGTGGACGTTGGATCCAAGATGGGTGGAATTCAACTTATATAGGAATTGAGCTGCTCATGTGCTCAGTTAATTGGAACCCGATGCTGCTACGTCCCTTTTGGGTTCACCTTTGGTTACCTTCGTGTAGACCGTTTAATGGCGGCCAATTCTTGATTCCTGAGGAATCATCAACGAGTATAGTTTCGATAGGTAATTTACGTGCTTACAAGAATCTAACAGTGGACATAGTAAATTTTTATTACTAAGCATTCTGCAATAATTAGTAGAAGGTAGATATTAAATATTGAGTTTCACTCATTCTTAATCTTCATGTAAAATCCACAATGTAATAGAGCATTTTGAATTGAAGGAAATTGTACCTTGAAACAGTCTTGTTCATGGTCAGTTTTTGGATACTATATATGATTCAAATAATAGTATAGAATGACTTAATAATTAAAATAATCGGATTATAGTAATACTTCAACGATGTAAAGGTGCTCCCCCCCTCCATTTTAATTAGTAAGCTTAGTTTCATGTTACGTCAGGTACTCAATTGACTCTGTTAATTCACCGATGGTTTTTGAAAAGGAGATATTTGTGCTGCTTTTTTGGTGTTTCAAGAGAAGGGATGGCTAGTAGATGGCTTTCAAGAATGCTTTATACAATTGACATTGTTAGTATCAGGGGGCATAGAGGCTTCATAGTACTTCAATAAGGGAGCACTACCTATGGTACAAAAACAATAAGCATCATAATGGATTATAATATCCTGGAAATAAAGATAAATAAAAAATAAATATCATATATTCGAAAAAAAAAAAAATTGTGATGATTGCTCATAAGCCTCGGACGGTGCCCCGGAATTTGAGAATCAGGAATTCAAGAACCAGGTAATAGTAAAAAAAAAAATGAAGCATTAAAATATAATGAATTTTACTGTATCTTAAAAGAAAGAAAAAAAAAAAACATAAAATTAATAAAATCAATAAAAGAAATTGATAACATGGGAAACTTTGCACACGACCATGTGAGCAATATGGTCTATGAGTTGCAGCATGCGGTGACAGAGATTCAATAGATAAAATCAGTGAGAAGCGAGAATAAGTTCAGAATATAAATACACATTAAATACACATTAAATACACATTAAATACACAATAATGATATATAAAATGATTACAAAAGAAATGAAATATACAAGAGAGTTTCTTAAATTAAAAGGAAACAAGAGAAATAAAAGTCAATGAATAATATGGGGACTTTTGGTGCCTGAATTGGGGGGGGGGGAATAGATCTGGGATCTGGGATCTAGACGATACATATGAGCATCGCGGTGGGGCGCGCGAGCGAAAACATGCGTGTTTCTCCTCCAACCTCCAGACCATGAGCTCCTCTCCATCGCAGATCCGCCATAGAAAAGAGCAGCCTGATGCAGGCGTGGCTCTGGAACCAGACTCGGCTGACCCAAAGGGAGTGGTGGCTGGAAATAGAAAGGATGCTGGCAATAAGCCCAACAATCACTATAAGCAGAAACTATCTCCATTAAGATATGCTATCCGGTCGTGGTGCCTCCCAATTGTTCGAAAAGAAACGGATATCTTGGCGGGGCTCCAGAATCGTGTTAGGACGCCCTACCTTGATGTGTACTTTGCATGGACTGCCAATTTGGCCTCGCATACGTTCTACGTGCTAATGCTCCCGCCGCTGTTCTGGTTTGGCGCCTCCACTATGGGGCGAGACCTTGTGTTTGTGCTTGGTATGGGGATCTATGTGACGGGTTTCTTTAAGGATTTTCTTTGTTTGCCTCGTCCTAGGTCTCCTCCTTTGCATAGAATCACCATGCTGTCGTATACTGCGCAGGAATATGGCTGGCCATCGTCTCATTCGGCCAATGCCACGTCCGTGGCCCTAGTGTTGATGTCAAAGCTTTTGGGGATTAGAGACTCCATTTCGACAGTATCGTTTTGCGCCATAGTGTTTCTCTTGGCATTATACTACTTCTCTCTTATCGTGGGGAGAGTGTACTGTGGAATGCATGGCTTTCTTGATGTGCTCACAGGCTTTATTATTGGTGTGGTGCTTTTCTTGATTCGGTCCTTTTTTGGCGAATCCTATGACAATTGGCTCCTTTTTTCCGAATCTCGGAACGCCTCGTGGCTAGGCATTGCATTTACAGTGGCTTGGTTGGTATTCGGCCACTTATACCTCATCCACATTTACCCTGAACCTGTGGACGATTGCCCGTGCTTCGACGACTCGGTGGCTTTCATTGCTGTGCTTATGGGAGTGGACTTGTCCCACTATGCGTGTGCTTTGACTGATCACTTCACGCATAACAACGCGTTTTCCGATCCGCTCTTAATCCCGTTCAATTTTGATTGCGGGCCCGTGATCATCGCAGCACGGTTCTTGGCGGGTGTGGTGTTAGTGGTCACGTGGAAGCTGGTGCTGAAGCCGGTAATCTTTACCATTCTTCCGCCATTGTACAAAATGATTGGAATCAACTTGCCCCGGAGCAACTTCATTTCCACAGCACACACCACCAATTCGAACCGGCAAATTAGACGCCAGTCTATTTCAAATGTGCAGCAGGGCGACATAGATATCGAGGGCCTTCTTCCGCTGAAGTCCCACGAAACCGTGACCTACGGGCCCGAAACAGACATCGATGCATACGAGTTACTAGACTACCGCAAAGAACACGAGCAGGGTCACATTGACGTGAAGATTAGCGGGGTGTTTAGACCTAGGTACGATGTGGAAATCATCGGCAGAGTGATCATTTACTCGGGTATTTCTGTGATGGCCATCTGGGGCTTTGGCTTGACGGTGCAGGCTCTCTCGCTCATCTAGTACCCGAGAAAGTATCCATCGCACCAAACCTTTAAGTTATATCAGGTCCAGGTTTCTCAAGTCAAGATTTAAGTCCAACTTTCTCAAGTCAAGGTCCTCAAGTCAAAATTCAAGTCAAGTTTTCTCAAGCCTTCCAATTGTCACAAATCTCCAAGTTGTCTTTTATGACTAAAGCTTGACTCTAAAGAATGAACTACTTTATTCATCGAAACTGCTTGATACGAGCATTTGATCATGAGAAGTGATATTAGAAGTGATATTAGAAGTGATATTAGAAGTGAGTGGGCTCTGGCTACATCGAATGAAGAGTGTCGATTCTCATATATTCCACCTACAGCATCTTCGTTGCAGCTTCAGTGTCTCAGTCTACAATTGCACCTTCACCTTCAGTGTAGAGGTGCAGTTTACAGGTGCAGTCTATCGCAGCAGGTGCGGCCCAATAAACACACCCACAGTTCGGGTTACGCAGCGCGATGAGACAAAAAAAGCATCTCCATAGATCAACATACATTCCGTCCGAACCTAGAGTAGCATATATATAATGACTCCTGCTGCTGAACCAAAGTCAGAATTTGCTGCTCAAGTGGCCTTGGCCCCAGAAACAGTATCTGTTCCCAAGTTGGAGGATACAGAGGCCAAACACGAATCCAGCAAAGAAGAGTTCACGTCAGAGTCTACTAAGCCCAAGGAGTCATCCAAAAAACCCAAACAAGTTAAGAAGTACAAGCGCAAATACAAAGCCAAGGATGTGGAGGCCACAGCACCCATGGGCGTTCTTCGGCACGAGATCCAGGAGATTCTTCATCAGCACAATCTAGCCCAATCGCACATTGAAAACGACATGAGAGAACTCCTCAACGATAAGTCCGTAGAGGATGTGTACCACCGCATAGTCAAGGACGTGAAGATCTTAAGGATATCTTCCAATGGAGATGGGCTTGCTCTTATACCACACCCGGTCAATGCTGACTTTAGACAGATTGTCATTGTGCCATTTGGTATACCGGGAGATATAGTGACGATCCGAGTGTTCAAGTCCCACCCGCTCTATGTGGAGTCTGATTTACTTGAGATCACCACAGAAGCTCCAGAGAGAAATGACAACTTGATCAAGTGTCGGTACTTTGGTAAATGCTCGGGGTGTCAGTACCAGATGTTGGAGTATGACACGCAGCTTCAGTATAAGAGGAACACCATTGCCAATGCGTACCGTTACTTTGCACCAGTTCTTTCGGAAAACAGTCTTCCGAGCATCTTGGATACTCAGCCGTCACCTTTACAATACGAGTACCGTACTAAGCTTACACCTCATTTCAATGTCCCCAATAGAAAACCAGAAAACTACGTGAGGCCTTCCATGGGCTTTGGAAGCAAGGGAAGACCTTCGTGGAGAGAAAACGTGGCTGGAGGCACACAACTGATTTTGGATATCGAAGAATGTTGCATTGGAACCGATATTGTCAACAAAGGTATGGACAACGAGAGAGCTCGGTTCCTGGACGAGTTTAACAAGTACAAGAAAGGTGCTACAATTCTTCTCCGAGAAAACACGACCCTCCCCAATGAAAAGGGCGAGTTCGAGGTCACGTGTGGATCCACTGACCCACAAGGAATCATTTCCCAACTCGAAGTGACCGTTGGAGACCAGAAACTTGTAAAGACCTGTGTGACGGAGCCTAGAACCGTGGTACGAGAGTACGTCAATGGGTACACGTTCGAGTTCAGTGCAGGAGAATTCTTCCAGAACAATAACCTGATTCTCCCGGCCGTCACCAACTACGTTAAAGAAAACTTGCAAATAGACGGCAGTTCTGCAGACGAGCCCAACTACTTGGTGGATGCTTACTGCGGGTCGGGGCTCTTTTCGATCACGTGTCTGAGCGGAGTATCGAAAGTTATTGGTGTGGAAGTCAGTGCCGATAGTGTGAAATTTGCCGAGAGAAATGCTTCCATCAACAAAATCCAGAATGCCAAGTTCATTGTGGGTAAAGCCGAGGAGATCTTCAAGAATATCGACACTCCTGCACACCGCACATCGGTTATTTTAGATCCACCCAGAAAAGGCTGTGACGAAGTGTTTTTGAACCAACTCTGTGCCTATCATCCTGCCAAAATCGTCTACATCAGTTGCAATGTGCACTCGCAAGCCCGTGACATCGAGTGGTTCATCAATAATACTGAGAGTGGGAAGGACTACATTGTGGAGAGTATCAAGGGCTTTGATTTCTTTCCTCAGACTCATCACGTAGAGTCTGTCGCCGTATTAAGTCTAAAGAAAGAGTAGAGGGAAATATGTCCAGGAGATAGAGAGACATAGAGACATAGAGACATCGAGAGAGAGAGAGAGGAACATCGAGAGAGAGAGAGAGAGAGAGGTTGCACATAGTATCCTGCATAAAACACACTAATCATACTCAAACAGTATTTACAGCACATAAATTCCAAATAATTACTCCAATACCACATTTCCATCGTATATTTGACTCTTCAATTTTTCTTTTTCACTTTCAACACCATATTCTTTTCTTCTTCGTCTTATAGCTTGCGGGATGCAGTGTATCCATGTAGCTGATGGGCCCAACTCCGTTAGGGCTTGAGCCCTAAGCACTGCGCACCTCACGAGAGCGAGCGGGTGCCTGCATGTGCACCTCCCACCCTCGCATCTACGTGAGAAAAAATTTCCACAACTTACTTCAACATAGACATACACCATGGAGAACGATAAGGGAGAATTAGTATGTAACCACAAATCTGCATAGCAGAATACACAGAAAAGCGATGCAACAAAGAAATCATTTATTTATATTTGAACATCATTCCAGGTCATCGTTTTACACCCTTGGATCCAATTCAGTATTGGTTATATGGAAAGGTAACATGAAACGTGGTGAACCATGGGAACCTTGAAACATGAAACGCTCATGAAACGCTCATAAATCATCCATTAAACATGAAGCCTCGAAATATGAAACAATTAAGAAATGCAGGAAACCCATGTTCTTGATTGATAAGGATCTCTATGCATTTAGGTCACTTCCACACCCAGTTGTACTAACTATCAGGTCGAATTGTACGTGCCAAGAAAGTGCTCTGCATCCAACAGAATCATCAAGTCCAAGGACCACGCTTCTGTCCAAATCAACATTGCCAACGTCGATGCTGAGGGCAGAGCCATCCCAGGTGACAACACCACCTACGCCTTGTGTGGTTACATCAGATCCAGAGGTGAGGCTGATGACTCCTTGAACAGATTGGCTCAACAAGACGGTTTGTTGAAGAACGTCTGGTCTTACTCCCGTTAAGGAGGATGTATATCTAATGTCATATAATCCGTTGTGAACCATTTACGTGTAGTCCGTAGTCGTACTCCGAATCATTCAACTATTAGATAATTAATGAAATTAAGTTGGTACTACTTAACTTGGACTACGTTCCTTGAACTGAACCACTTTTAATATATGATTTCTTGGATTTGATTAGTGCTGGAGAGGTCATAAACTGTAATCAACTTATACCACTCTGAATGAAGTCAATGCACCTCCTTAAAGTAATTACTAGAATGCCATGGTACTCGTGGATCTAGATTGAAGAGGGTGGATCTGTTCCTTCTTGCCTTTCCTAGAAACTCGTCTGGTTCTGGTTCTGGTTCTAGGGCTCGTAGTGAACTCAGTTCAAGACTTTACTCTAGTCTTTGGACCGTACTGAAGTAGTCTCAATAGATGAATGTCTAGAGCCTTACATAGAATTTAGATAAAAGACCAGTGCATCTGGGCGTACTATAACAAACAAGAATTCCACATAACTAAAATCGGGCATTTGTATTTCATCAGGTATGTGAGACTCGTGTTCATTTGGGTTATTTACGCGAAGTCAGATCCGTTGCACCATGTATGGTCCATGACCCACTACTGTCATAAACGACAGTGAAATGAATTACGAGACAGTAATAATAGACCAGAAACCAAAAAGATTAAAAAAAACACTTTTCTCAAAGAGTCACCAATGGTACTAATGTTTTTATTTCATGTCTGTACTGTCTAACTGACTAACTGTGGACTGTCTAACTGTGGATTGTCTAGTGTATAGTTAAGACAGACTCTAGGAAACTATCAGAATAAATATTTCCTCGATAAAAAATCTAAACAACTACAGAACTCTTTATATGTAGCGAAGAGTACATGAGTTTATTATTAACCAGACTGGTTAATGGATGTATGTATGGGCGTTCAACAACTAGTAATTGAGTTAAGTAGCAATAGTAGAGCCACGATCCAATAAATAATTTAATCGATCGAGATTAACAAGGAACGGTCTTTTCTGGTAAGAAAATAATCTAAACTTTGGACTTTGGACTTCGGACTTCTTTAGCTTTACAGGGTGGCTTTGGTTTAGGGTACTGTTAGTAGACGTTACCTTCCGTATTGGGTAATGCGCTTTTGGTAGGTGAAGAACAATGACCAAATGGTCCCAATACGACCACAAATATAAAGACTAATTGGGATAAGTGTGATACCCAGGTATGATAATTATGATATGCAGGAACTCAACATTATAGAATTATGGTTTTTAACTTTTGTTATATTTACTATGGTTATGAGCGTAGGTGGAGACCAGTAAGTAGAGATCAGTAAGTAGAGATCAGTAAGTGGATATCAAGTAAGTGGAGATCAAGTAAGTGGATATCAAGTAAGTGGGGATCAAGTAAGTGGATATCATTAAGTGGAGATCAAGTAGGTGAGTTGACCCTCGATAGCAATACCACCCAGAACACCCTGCCTAGACAGTTTACTCCTGTACATAAACCCCTCTATTTTCATCCTCTCCAACTCTTAATTCGTATTCATGACCCTAACTTCAATGCAATACTAGTAGCAATAGGAATTGCTGGTTCCAGTTTCTTAACCTGGTCACTCGCTGGTCTTTCTCGTGCATACACTTGCATTCGCTAGTGGAGTCAGCCGGCCATGGCGCGCAGGTCTAGTGGTTCGTCTCCGTACCATATAAAAGAATAGGAAAAAAAGAGGAAAAGAAAGAAAGAAAGAAAGATAGATAGAAAGAAAGAAAGAAAGAGAAAGGAGGGCTTTGGAGGGGAGAGAAAGGAAAGGGAAATTAATTGTAGGCAGAACCAAAATAGGGGAATAGGTATAGACAAGAGGAGGGACAGACACGCTCACTGTTTTCTCACTGCTGTTGGTGTCATGTACTCCGCAATTCTCGACTAGACATTCGCAACTTATCTACCCCACCAGAAAATCACACCAACAAATCACATCAATCTCACCCACAACACCCAAACCACACAAACCACCCAAACCACACAAAAATTCGCCACTCTTTTTCGCCAATGAAAGCCATCGCTTCACTTCTCTATAGCCCCGATTATCTTCCCGGGGCACTTGTCTTGGGCCATACCTTGCGCAAGTTCCATCTTCCTGATACTACGCTTGTTCTCTTGATTGATAGAGCCCAGTTCGACTCATCACAGCTCCTGGCATTGCGTGAAATCTGGGATGTTTTGGAAGACACGAAGATCTTGCAGTCCCGCTTAGTGTATAAACTCACAAATGACTTGAAACGCCCGGAGCTTGCATGTACCTTCACCAAGATCCAGTTGTGGACGCTTCCATATGAGACAGTGTTGTATTTGGATGCAGATACCTTGCCTATAGTGGGCACACGGAACGTGACAGACTTGTTGCAACTCCTGTTTCCTATCAACAAAATCGTGGCTTCTCCCGATTCGGGGTTCCCCGATATCTTCAACTCTGGGGTATTCATGTTGCACCCAAATGTGCCCGACTACCAAAATTTGATGCTGTTGGTGCTTTCGAACCAAGACGATATATCCTTTGATGGTGCTGACCAGGGCTTGCTTAATCAGTACTTCAATGCTGAACCCGATTGGGTGGCCCGTCATTTGAGTTCTGGAAATGCTCCTCTATCGGCTTCCACAGTGCGAGACTCGAATTGGATCCAAATCCCCTTCTTGTACAATACCACTCCCAATGCTCATTACGAGTATTATCCTGCTTCCAACCACTTTGGATCTACCCTTAGTACAAATGAAGGTGGTGCTAATGGCCATCATCATGCTGATGGTCCTGCCAGTGGTGCATACATCAAAAGTGTGACTTCTCCATACTACCACTCAACGTCTCCTTACGGAGATGTATCATTTGATCACTTTTTAGGGGCTGCCAGATCCCAAATCAGGCTCATTCACTACATCGGCCCCGTGAAGCCATGGAAGCTCCTGTCCACGGGGATATTTGAAAAGTGGTGGAGTGCGTGGTTCGACTACTCTAATGGGAAGCTGATCCATGATGCCATATACGGGCAACGCAAGGCACCCAAGTCCGGTTTCACGGCAAAAATCACGCCTTCGGACTTGTGTAACCCGGAAAACTACCAGCAATTCGCCACCAAATACCTCAGCTCCGCCAATAGTTGGGATGCCACCACGGAAGCACCACCTCTGGAAACGCCAAAAGCGGATTTCAACAACGATATCAAATCTTTTAAGAACTCGTGGGATGTACTGGAAAATGTGAGTCCACCGCGTGCTAAAGTGAACTTACCCTCTACCAATCTGAAACAACATCCAACTAATCTGAAACAACCACCGACTAATCTGAAACAATTAACTGACCCGAAACAAACGTCTAGTGAAGTTTCAACTTCGGAGGGCAACCATACAGACCAAATTGCAGAGAGGGTTTTCGACGATAATTACGACTACGTGCCTGAACATATGCTCATTACAAAGGCCGGGGCCGAGGCCACCCCAGAGTACGAGGCCATTCTCCAGGAGGAATCTTTAGACGAGGAAGAGGAAAGTGAGCTTGAAGCCATTGAACGAGGATCCAGCGCCACCAAAATTCCAGAGTATCCCCGCATTTTCCCCTGGGAATTTAGAGACAACAACGTGCCTACTCGGAGATGGGACTAAAGGAGCCACTCATTCTGGCAGAAGCCTTGCAACAGGTGCATACAGTCTACAGTCCAGTATAAGGACATTGCTTTTTCGCACCCAATTCAGAGACCTCCTGCCAGAACATAAGGACTCGCCCCGACACCACCCCCAACCAACCTTAATCACCTACAAGCTACAACCCACTACAACCACTAAAGGAACTATACCCCAAAGCAAATCCATAGACGGACTAATCAATAAACTTGTTAAAAATATAATTTTTTAAATAAAAAATAATTACGTATCTTTGCATAAACTTTTAATGTATGTATTTTATGCCAAGGGGGTTACCCGGCTGTGAAAATTTTGCGTCGCATGTCTTATGCAGACACACCCTCACAAGGAGATGGAAAAAAGAAAATTTGGACAGTATCGCATCACCCTAACCTAGACCCAACTAGAATTAAAAATGTCCAACGGTATCACTGAAGTCGACGCCAACTTGATCGAGAGTAACTACGACAACGTCGTCTACTCGTTTGATGAATTGAACTTGAAGCCCGAGATCGTCAGAGGTATTTTCGGTTACGGTTACGAATCGCCATCCGCCATTCAACAAAGAGCCATCTTGCCAATCACCGAAAACAGAGACGTCTTGGCCCAAGCCCAATCCGGTACCGGTAAGACTGCCACTTTCACTATCTCTGCTTTGCAAAACATCGACGAGAAGGAGAAGTCCACCCAAGCTTTGATCTTGGCCCCAACCAGAGAGTTGGCCTTGCAAATCCAAAACGTCATTACCCACATTGGTTTGTACTTGAACGTTTCTGTTCACGCCTCCATTGGTGGTACTTCCATGGCTGACGACATTGAGGCTTTCAGATCCGGTGTCCAGATCGTCGTTGGTACTCCAGGTAGAGTCTACGACATGATTGACAGAAGATACTTCAAGACCAACAAGATCAAGATGTTCATCTTGGATGAGGCCGATGAGATGTTGTCTTCCGGTTTCAAGGAGCAAATCTACAACATCTTCAAGTTGTTGCCTGAGACCACCCAGGTTGTGCTTTTGTCTGCCACCATGCCTCAAGATGTCTTGGAGGTCACCACCAAATTCATGAACAACCCTGTTAGAATCTTGGTCAAGAAGGATGAGTTGACCTTGGAAGGTATCAAGCAATACTACATCAATGTCGAGGAGGAGCAATACAAGTACGACTGTTTGTGTGACTTGTACGACTCTATCTCCGTCACCCAGGCTGTTATTTTCTGTAACACCAGATCTAAGGTCGAGACCTTGACCGCCAGATTGAAGGCCAGCAACTTTACTGTGTCTGCTATCCACGCTGACTTGCCTCAAGCTGAGAGAGACACCATCATGAACGAGTTCAGATCCGGTTCCTCCAGAATCTTGATCTCCACCGATTTGTTGGCCAGAGGTATCGATGTTCAACAAGTCTCCTTGGTTATTAACTACGACTTGCCCGCCAACAAGGAGAACTACATCCACAGAATCGGTAGAGGTGGTCGTTTCGGTAGAAAGGGTGTTGCCATCAACTTCGTCACCGCTGAGGACGTTGGTATGATGAGAGAGATTGAGAAGTTCTACTCCACTCAAATTGATGAGATGCCTGCTGACATTGGTTCTTTGTTCAACTAATCGTGCTGGTTTTTTATAACATATCGCAACATGAAAGTGAATACAAATATTTCGGTACCCATTGTAAATATGATTCAACTGACTTCTTCTTTGGAGGGTTCTGATCTCTGAATTCTGACTTCTTCTTTGACATTTTCTGACTTGACTTCCCTGCCTACTAATCACTAAATACTACTGATTCTATCAAATGATTGTATTAAATAATAAGAAGAACTGAATGCATCCAAACCTATTGGTAGTCTGGAATTTCTAAGTGGAAGAAAGGCGTGTTGGTGCTCACGGCAGCGTGATAGGCACTTTCAATGTCTGGGTTGTTGATTGTAGCAATGTTCACGTAGTTGGTTTCGCTGACAAAGTCATTGTCTCCATAGCTTCCAAACCCAGACTTGATCAAAGCCCTTCTGACCCAAGGAGAGTGGATGCCACTGAAATGGATCTCCACCTCTCTGTCTGCGTATGAGTTGAGTGATCTTCTCAAATCAACCAATGCCTGCATCGAAGTAGCATCAACAGATGGCACACACGAAAAGTCAAGATGTAAGATCCTCAACAACGGCCTGTCGTCGGTCTTGAGGTGCTGCTCCGAGTCCAAATCCTGGTTCTTTTTCTTGGAGAAAAAGTTCCATCTCAATGGACCTGGATCGTTCCATGGTCTATCTCCAGCGGAACCTCCAGCATACGGCTTGCCTCGCCTCGTGACTCTCTTGACTTCATCTGAAATAATATCGGACAAATCGGACGAGTTGGGGTATGAGAAGTTCTGAAGAGGTCTAAACACCACCACTCCTGGAGGAGGTGGGAACACTTCCACGTCGCTGTTAATGGAGCTTTTGGAAAGAGGTACCCATTTGGTGTGGAACTTGATGTTGGAGTGGTCCTTAAGAAGCTGCGTGCTGGACGGTATGTTCTTTTCGTATAATGCCTTAACCTTGAGTTTGTTTCCATCGGTGGAGTGGTACGAGTCCCGAGATAACACTTGCTGAATCTCGACATCGCCATCCGACTCGCCCGACGAATAAGTGTCAGCAGACTTGGCGACGATGTTAGGGTTAATCACCTCAGCCACACGAATGCGGCCCAAGAACTGGCTCTTAGGCTTGGCAACCTTGAAAAGAAGCACGGCAGCAGATGCAGCAATAGCAAAGTAGATACCATCTTCGATGGATGCAAAAACTGTAATGATCACAGCAATAAGGAAGATTCCACAGTCGATGGGGTTGACCTCCCACAAGTTCCAGGTGGATCTCCAGTGTGTGAGAAGATCCGAAACGGCATGAATAATCACCGCACTAAGAGTGGCCTTGGGAATGTAGAAGAAACTGCTGGTCAAACAGTACAAGGCCAACAACACAACGGCACCAGTGAAAATACCGGCCAAGGGAGTTCTGACACCACACTTGGCCTTCAAGGCGGATCTAGAGAAGGATCCTGTAGCTGGGTAAGCATTGAAGAACGTACCGATCAAGTTATTGACACCAATGGCAATCAACTCCTGGTCTGGCACAACTTTATAGTCGTTGATTCTTCCGAAAGATTTGGAGATGGCAATGTGCTCCAACAACAAGATAATAGTGGAGACGGGGATTTCAGAAGCCATGTCACCAATGATTCCATCAGGAATGTTCATCACTCCAACATGTTTCAAACCGGAAGGAACCTCACCGATGGTCTTGATCTTGCTCTTGAACTTTTTCTTGGGGCCGTCGAATCTCTTCAACTCAGGGTGCACGATTCCCCAAGCAATGGCGGTGGAAACAATTAAAACAATAGCATTTCTCAATTGCAGGAAGTAGAAAAACCACATATTCTTCTTAGGATATCTCTTGCCCAAGTATTCACATGACAGTTTCCAAGTATAAAGAATAAACAATGGAACAAGACCAAAAGCAGCATTGACATTTGTGTCGGGCAAGTGTTTCAACGTGGAAGTAACAGTGTGGAAAGAAGAAACCTTGGAGTTAACCGAAGAGTTGTAGCCCATCAAGGCAGGCACCTGACCGGTGATAATGTTGAAAGCAGAACCAGACATGAAGCCCATGACTGCAGGCATGGAGATGAATTCAAGAATAAAGCCTAGTCTCAAGAGACCAATACCAGCAGCAATTCCACCACAGATCAACGACAAGAAAGTGGCGATTTCTGGGGCCGAGTACTGGTCGCCAGCTTTTTCTTGCACTTTAGCAACAACCTTACCCACTTGCAAAGACATCACAGCAACAGGACCAATAGAAACATCCTTGGAAGTAGCAAAGAAGGAGTAGATGAAAACACCCACAAACGACGAGTATAGACCGTATTCAGCACTCAAGCCAGCCAACTGTGCATAAGACATGGACTGAGGCACCAACACAACACCAACAGTGATACCAGCAACCAAGTCTCCATAAAGCCATTTTCCATTATAGTGTAAGATCCACTTGGCAATAGGGAATAAAGAAACAAAGTATGCAAGGAGCTTTTGCAAAGGGTTGGAAAAGATTTCCTTACCGTATTGAAGCACATCAGCATCCTCTTCAATATATTCGGGAACGGGCACGCCGTTAGGGTGATGGGTATAAACCTCGTGATCTCTAGAGAAATCATGGGAGCCGACTCTTTCTTCATCAAGCTCGAACTCCTGAGGCCTCGGCACAAGCGACTCCGGGGGCAGGGCGTATTCGTTATTATGAGCCATTGCAAATGGAAAAGAAAAACCGCCTATAAAAAAAAGTCTATGAGAAGAAAAGTCTATGAGAATCTATGAGAGCCAAGAAGCGGTCTTATATAGAATGTAGGCCGGGAGTAAGGGAGGAATGAGAGATATGCAAGGGGAGATGCGGCGGGCAAAAAGGTTAGGCGGATAACAGCCAAATGAGGCAAACTGATGTAACTAAATAAGTGTGGATGAATCTCATACATTACAAATGAATCCACAGTTAGTGCATCGCACGTGACCGCACCTGGACCTTATTCCGTGACCGGCTGTAGCAAGCGGCTGGAAGGCAGTTTCAAGAGAATGAGATGTATTTGGAAAACCATGATTTTGGAAGTATTTTTTAAACGGTTTTCCAGACCGTTTTTGCTTCTATACCCCTGGATCTAGCTCTACCTTTTCCCATCACGCCTGGTAGCGTGCTAGTGGCAATTGCTGCGAAATATTGGAGACGATCACGTGCGGTGTTGCAATGGAAGATTTTTACCGGGCGGTGACATGACATAAGCGAGATTACGTCGCGGCCAAACTGCCCGCTGATACATGCACTCCTCTTCATGGTCTACCATTACCCAAGAAATGTGGGGGGAAAGAAAGAAAAGAAATAGAGAAAAAATTGCTTTTTTGGGTAAAGATTAACTAGATCTCAAAAATGTATTTTTTTTCTTTTTCTTCTGACTTGTTTCCGATTTTTTAGGTCCAGTGTTGTATTTGATCTGAGGCCTGTAACGGAGAGCGTTCTCGCAATTTTTCAGAGATCGGCCATTCAACGGTTAAACCCGAAGACTAGCGATGACTAACAATAACTGATAATGCCCCAAAGGGCTGAAAGATCAGTACATTTTCCAGAACCCATGCACGAAGCCTTAAACATCTACGCCTCAGAAACTGCACAACGGAATGGAATTTCAGCTTGCAGTAGAAGGTCCGCCATGGAATCTCTTCTTGCAGTAGATTAAGCACGCCATGGATGTAGGGTTGGAGTGAGGCTGGAGTGAGGCTTCACTGTGGAGCTGACGCAACTCGCACCTGATTCCGTGTATAGTTAAGAGTCATTTAGTCTTATCTAGATAATCACATGGATAGGTTAATGAGATTCATTTCCATACTACCATCTGTTCTATACTATCAACTAATACTATTTAACCATCAGCTACTATACTATCATCAAGTACTGTACTATGCTTTCATCTAGTATTGTACTATACATCATCTGATACTATGTGATCTCCACTATACTTCTGGACTGGCCCGGTTATACTGTTGCAATGTGAAGATTGATCTTTTATGAAAATTGATCTTTTGTGAATACCATTGAGATCTACCAGACTGATACTTTTACAAATAGTGATTGACTCAATTATATCATCGATGATACGGTACTGTCCTAAATTGTAACAAACTAACTTGATTGACAAACTAATTTATATAGACTGGATCTATTCTGGCTGTCCCAATTAGGCACTGGCCTCCACTTCGTCCACAAGCTTTCTGTACTCCTGTTGCTTGTAACATTGCTCAAGGAAGATCTTGTACTTGGCAGCCAACAACTTACGGTCGGGATGGCTGTCTGCAGAAGGCATGATCACCTTACCTGGCCCGGTCAACTTCTCCATGGTTTGCCATAACTTGTCTGCCTGCGACTTGGGCTTGGTGCTCTTGTTCTTGTCGCTCAACGACGTCATGGGCTTGAGGTCCATTCCCTTCAACTTGTGCGAGAGATCCTTCTGCACCGTTTGAGAAGTGTTTTGCTTGGATCCAAACGATAACGTCTGCTCGTCTTCAGAATCCGAGTCCGAGGCTTCGTGCTTCTTGGCCGCTTGTTGGTTGAAGTAATCCTGCTCTACTGGGGCTTCTCCAACTGGGGTCATGCTGAACTGACCTTGACCAGCTCCCACATTTGCTCCGTGGTGGGCGGCATATGCGAACGAGCTGATGTTAGCAGACGAGGCCGTTGCTGATGGAGCTGTGTATGGGGAGTGAGGAGGAGAGTGAGCACCTTGCTTAGAAGAGCTCATGGAGTTCAAGTCCACTTGGGACTTCAAGATGGTGTTTCTTCTGCTCTTGCCTCTGCTATTGATGTGCTCGTCAACAGATTGCTCTGCGGCCACAGCACCCAAGAGAGCGGAGCCGAAAACGACTGCAGCGTCGATGTAACGTGGAACAATAATTGGCAAACCAGTACAGTCGGCGAGCAATCTCATCAATAAACCATTACGACATTGACCTCCACTCATGTACACGCATTTAATTTGGTGTCCACCCTTTTCCATCTCCTCGATGATTTGTCTAGTTTGCTGGGCAATGAACTCACATGCTCCAAAGTATTGCAAGGCCAAGTCCTTAACAGAATGGTCCATGGACTGACCAATGATGGAAGCCCTCATTTTAGGGTCAGCAATGGGCGATCTGTTTCCATGGAAGTCTCCATAAAAGAAGATGTGCTTGGCCAAAGAAACAACGGATCTGGTCTGGTCTTCCTCCACCATGTTCTCCAACACCAAGTTCAAGTAGTCGAATTTTGACAAGTTAGATGCTTCAGCAAGATGCACCAACTCTCCGTGAGAAGGGTGGATAGCCAAGACATGGGCCAAAAGTGCACCTGTGCAAGATTGTCCACCCTCAGCCAACCAGAAACCTGGGCCGAAAACATCCTTGTAGGGACCCCACACTCCCTGCACAAAGCAAGGCTGCTCAGACATACCAATGTGACAAGTAGAAGTACCAGCCACGGCAGCCAAACGGCCACAACCATTGGTCATTTTACCATCAGTGTCCTGGGACAACTCTGGGTGCGAGGGAAGGTCAACTTTTCCTGCAACAGTACCAATCCAGCCGGCGTACGCATCGATCACACCACTTCCCACAATACATTCGGTGGTCAAGCCCAACTCTTCAGCGGATTTGGCAGTCAACTTGCCCACCACGTCTCCTGCACTCAACCAGGTGCCGGTTTTTCCCGGAATTCCACCCAATTTTTCAAAGTCGTTTTCCACCAACTCAGGCAAGTCGATCTGCTCCAAGAATTCCTTGGACCAGCCAGTTTCCGAGCCATCCACGCCAATAGGCACAAGTCCTTGCTTACATACAGTGGAGTTGAAAGACCGAGCTTCAGAGCCCGTGGCTTTATGGGTTAAGAAATCAGGCAAGTCATAGAACTTCAAGTCGTCCAAGCCGTTGGGACGGTTATGTTTCAACCACTTCATCTTGGGTAACTCCATCTCAATGGACATTTGGCCTCCCACGTACTTCAACGCCTTATCTCCGGTGGCGTTGATCACATTTGTTTCATCCTCCGCACGGTGGTCCATCCACAAGATAATGTTCTCCTTGTGGTCAGAGAAGTCTGGCCCAACAGCAGCAGGAGTGTCTTTAGATTGCGAAACTGCCACCAAAGAGCAGGTGGCGTCGAAACCAATACCAAAGACCTCTGAGGGGTCAATGTCTGAATCTCTCAAACATGCTTTCACACAGAAACAAATGGAGTTCCAAATCTCCGTAGAGTTCTGAGTAATGTGATTATTTTTCAACTGGTGTCTAGTAATAGGCCGCTCAGCAAGCCCCAAGATCAAACCATTGGTGTCTATAACACAAGCTCTAGCCGAACCGGTTCCAACATCCACCCCCACAAAGTAGACATCGGGCTGAGGTTGGTGGGTCAATTGGTGGGTGTTGAAAAAGGATGACTTACGGGATTTCAAGCTGGTGTGAGATTTATTGATAACCATAATGAAGAAGAACCTCTGTGTTGAATTGCAAAGTAAACGAGGGGTGGGGAATGCCTGGTTAAGTAGCAAGAAGATGGGGCCTGGTTGCTATGCATTGTGCAGGAAAGGACCCCACCGGGTGCGTAGATTCATGACATCATAAAAAAGATGAGAGGGGGGGAATGAGGAAAGGAGGCAAAAAAAAGGGGATTATGGGATTCAGTAGGAAGAAGAACTTCATAGGGTGCAGGATCATCTTGTTGTTAAACAAAAACCCTAGGTAAAAGTGTATGCAGAGATAGAATAAGGTTAGGACGACGGCGACGCTAATGTCAGTCCCGATCGTGGATCGGCCGATAATTCATGCGCACCATTGTTTTAGAACAAGCAGTAAGGAGCAAGAATCAAAAGCAAAAAAAGAAAAGCGGTGCTCGCCCGTACACCTGACCTGACCTGACTTGACCTTGCCCACGCACACCCGAGAGCAGCGTGCGACAAGAACGTCATTTTACATTGGGATGCGCGCTTCGTGACACCCGTTCCATGTCACTACGTTCCGTGACCCATGGGCTCCAAAGAAGTGTATTCATGGCAACAAGTATAGTTCCTAATCCATTTCTAATATACATAATATACAACTACCGCATTCGGGATGTTATGGTAGCGCCCGAATTTGGAATTTGATAGTTCCAAAAACTTGGTGGTTCCAAGAACTTGGTGGTTCCAAAAACTTGGTGGTTCCAAAAACTTGGTGGTTCCAAAAACTTAATGGTTCCAGAATGTGGTGGCGCCAGAACGCTAGAGTGCGTGATAGTGTGATAGAGTGTGCTGTGCTAGTGTTGTGCTAGTGTTGTGCTAGTGTTGTGCTAGTGTTGTGCTAGTGTTGTGCTAGTGCTGTACTAGTGTTTGGCCAGCGTTGTGGTAGTGTTTGGCCAGTGTTGTGCCAGTGTTGTGCCAGTGTTGTGATGTGATGTGATGTGATGTGCTGTGATGTGTTGTGTTGTGATGTGTTGTGATCTGAAATCTGCGTGCTGTGACGTCTGCTTGCTGTGATGTGCTAGTGTCTCAAGGAAGGGTACTTCTGCACCACTTCCACCAAAAAATCAAACTGCTCTGTTTCTTCCACGGCTGCCCGCACGTGGGATGCAGCTATCCGACGAACACCTGCGTCTTTGGCCTCAATGATGGCGGCCTCCACCAAATTGGCCATAAAGATCTCAAGGGCTCTGCCCACCACCACGGGCGTGGCCTGTGCCACCTTCCCAATATCTTCATCGGATTGCATGATTTTCTTGATTCGGGCGGCGGGGAAGTGTGTTTTGATCTTGTCAAATGACTTGAGAATTGTTTCCTGACTGACTGTGGGCAGTCCATTCTTCTGAGGCGACGACGCTTCTTCAGCAATGGGTGCTGCAGCAGCCTCTGATTCTTCCGGCTCTTCCGGCTCCTCCTGCTTGATGGGTTCACTACCAGCTTCTGTGCTGGCTTCAGTGGCCGGGGCTGATGCTGCTGCAGGACTGCTGTGGGTTATTTCCAGCTCGTCGGGGGGATTGATTAGAGAATTGATACTAGACATGGCTCGCGGGGGTAGGTGTGCATATGACAATTTGGGGCTTTTGGTGTGAAATGAGGGCTTTATATAGACTTTATATTCGCACGCGCTGGCGCGCTCTCGCCTGCACACACCGCCGGGCATCTATGCTTTTTTCTACGCACTCGAAACTGCACCGTGGCCAGATCAAGTGAATGTTGAAGGAATTTCCTGGGGATCAATTCATGATACGGTATCATACTATGGAGATTGAACCCTTTATGATGTTCAAAAAAAAAAAAAACATAAGAAAAAAGAATTAAAAAGAAAAAAAGAAAAAAAGAAATAAAACAAAAACAAAAACAAAAAAAAAGACAATCAAAAAAACTCTGTGCTCTTCACGCTCACTTCTCAAATCCACTCTACTCTTTTCTTTTCTAATCTACGCTCCCTCATAACTGCGATGCTTGAGGATCTTAATTTCTATACACATCTACGGTTCTAGAACGCCAACCACATTTCGAACACATTTCGAACACGTTTCGAAATCGTTCAAATACGTTCAAGATCGTTAAAATACGTTATAAGTCGGTTCATAACCGTTTTCTGAAACGTTTCAGGATTTTAGACTTTTAATCGTTTCATTCGCATTACACTCCCCTCATACCCTACATGTTTACTATACATACCTTTAATGTCCATTTCCATGTTTTTAACCTATGCACTATATGTACCGGAACACACGAGATCTAATCTCTCGTTCGACTGGGCAGCCAGCGCCGGTAAATTACCTCTGTCACTCTATACAGTCGTAGCAAAGCATGTAGGGCCGGAGAATCCAATTTCCCCAGGGTGAGTCGGGAAAAGTCGCCTGCACATGGCATGTCCACGTAAACAAGCACCAATGTCTTTTTCACGCCCGTCACCACGCGCGCGATGGCCATGAAATCCTCCCAAGTGCTCCACTCACGACCATCATTAGCTATCACCAACACAGCATACTCTGCGTGCAGGAACGGCGGTCCTCTCTTATATAGTAACATATGAGTACCGAATTTAATACCACTCTTAACACACCAGCCCAAACTGCGGAAATGATGATAAACCACATACTCGAGAAGAAACCGGTTATGAGCCACAATGTTATCATGCATACAGGCGCGAAACGTCTCCTCGAGCAGGAGCTCTCGCTTCTCCTTTTCCTTTTCCTTTTCCTTTTCCTCTTCATTTTCCTGCACTACCACTACCTTCACCACGTCTAAAGCAAATGCGAGGAAAAAGAGTTCCACTTTCTGGAGCTGGAGTGACTCCAATTTGAGTTTTGAGTCCAATTCAATTCGAGATTTTGGATCTCCATTTATGACACAGTCACGTGACACTGCATTATATACCGTATCCTGTGTTTTATCTTCCCTCTTTTCCCCCACCTTTTCATCCCCTTTATCCCCTTTATCCCCTTTATCCTCTTTATCCTCTTCTCCTCTCTGAGGTTTCCTCATGAGCTCCATCTGTTTCTGCGTCTGTACCAATTCCTTTTTCTCCTCCGTAGTTAAAGCACGCTGTCGTTCTAATGCTTCGAGGTGCTGCACACGACTGCGTAGTTTCTTAAATGTCTTTCTATCGTCTCGACGGGCCTTGGTAACGTCTTCTTTGGGTGTACCGGGAACACTTTGAGCCAGGTTTTGGGCCAGGTTTTGAGCCCGGTGCCGCCATGTGGGATCAGACCGTGATAACGTTCCCTTGCCAAAAAAACCTTGTTTCCAAAGCAGGTTCATATCGTCTTCATTATGGATCTGGAACACCACATCAGGGTGTGTGGCTACCATATCAACCTCATACCTCTGTTTTGAAGCTCCTAATGTCCCTAGGTACATGCTTCCCACCCGGTACAACATCCACATCCACGAGATGGGATTGGCGAGCGTCGTCACCGGGTGCCGTCCATACAAGTCTACTGAAAGCGTTACTGGAAGTGGATTACAGTAGATTGCATTGAGAGATCTTCCCTTGCGCTTCTCGGTCATGTTAACCGGAGAAGACCTTCACAGGATGTCAGGATGTAATCTAGCGGCTGGTCCGCGCTACGTCAAGCAAAACGAAAGCAGAAAGCGGTAAAACAACAAACAGCAAAGTGGGTGTTTACGGTGGCTTTAAGATTAGTATATTGAGCAGAAAGAAGGATGTTTCGAGTCAGATACCGTTGTAGTCTTTTGTGGCTTACAGCGAATAGATCTTCAAGCAACACGAATGAATGATTGTCATCTTGAAACATTAAACTAGACACATACAATTACTTCTGCAGAAGTGGAGAGTAGTTGATGTTGCGAAAATCTTTCTCCTCGCTCTGCGAATAAGTACTGACGTGCGGGTAACTGCCGTCACGCGCGCCTAATCGAGGGGTAGGGTCCACCCTGTTTGGGAGTACATACTATAGTATTCTGTGAAATATCTCTGATGGAAATATGTGACATCTTTCAGAAGTGTTGAACAGATACTATACTTTGAAAAAAGTACAGGGAGACAAAAAAGATTTGCTGGTCCCAGGAATCGAACCTGGGTTTGTTCGGCCACAACGAACTGTACTAACCACTATACGAGACCAGCACTTGTTGAGTTTCAAAATTTGACGATTTCCACAGCGACACTTTCAGCGACTTAGTAATTTCTGAGAAATCGGCCATCGAGTCCCATAAAAAGGTCCATAATCCTCAACTATTCAAAACACAAAACAAATATAGTTGTTTCTGTTCCCGTATCTAGCTGAAAATTTCAGGTGGCTTCAAAAAAAAATTCTGTAGGTATGATTGACGAAGAAGTCAAACGTGGAAACATAGGAGTCAGACCAAACCACATCCGATATATCCGGAATAAGCTTGGCATAAAGGTGATAATAACCGAAGAAAAATGACCCATCAAGCCCGGAAATCTAAAATGCAACCTGTCATTTATGTTGACTCCATTGTGAGTAAAATTGAACTCGCTCAAAGAGGGGTACCCCTTAATTTCAAATGAGAACAATGAAATCTAAATTTGGAAACGTCGAAGATGGCTTAAAACATTGTTCAAGATATTCTGAGCACTTTTAAGACCCTTCAGAAATTGAACAATGCCTCTGCAAGGTACAATATTGACACTTGCTTTAATTTCCCAGTATTTTCTTCCGCACGTGGTACCTTGGCAGATAATATAGTGCATATTCCACAGCACAATGGAGGGAAATTTTGAGCTGGAGACGGAAAGATTTCCGAAGTTGATTCTAATAGTAGGAATTCAAAAGACAAAAAATAAAGACAATTTTTAATACGTCTCTCATCTCTCGACAAAAACTAAGGTTCTAGAAGAAGTAGCTTGGCCGTAGAACATGGGCTAAATGCGCATCGATGCACCAAGTGTTCCAAACACATTCGGCGAACTGAAAAAAAACCGATTTTTTTTTCTTTCCTTCTCCTAAGAAAACAAACCCGACAGCAATCTCTTTCAAAGCATGGAAGTGGTTTCGAGCCGATGTGTTATGCTGCAGTGGAGCTGGCCACCTCACAGCATGCATGAATAATAGGCCTAACAGAATTCCGTTTGGCCTCATAGTACGTGAATGGGCATAATCTGAAGCTGCACACGCTGACAAAAAAAATTCCCGAAAAGAAGGTTTTTATGTCAAACATCTCTTCCAATTGCCATAGGCTTGTAGACGTTTCTTATGCACTGTAACCTATCTCGAGCTTCCGACATACATACAGACGCGGTACATTTGTACCAAGGAACGCCAAATCGGTAGAAAACCAAAAGAGTCTGAGGCGGATCAAGCCACCGGACGCGGAGAAACATACACACACATGCTTGGAAGCGGATCTTTTTTTTTTTTGCTTTCAATAGATCCGTCGGCTCCGCACGATACAAGATTTCCGCCGCTGTAGTAATGGACTTCGCAGCACATTAAGGTGCGTCTGCAGAGTCAAGCCCTACCTACACAACCAAAGGGCCCACAAAGGTAAACAATCAGTGGAAATATTTTTTAGTTGTAGAAAAATCATAACGCCGTAGTTCCCCGATTCGAAGTCGTTGTGGTGGGTGAAAAACCCACAAGAGCTTTTGCGGCTTGTAGGTTAGTCCGGCACACAGGCCCTGCATCGTGCGGCAAGACAGTATGGGTGACGTGTGACTCATGCATAGAATGGTGGTTTGAAGTCAGCCCATAAGAAGTTATCTGCAAAGAGTCGAACCTCACCAAGTCGGCCAAGCTTCAGGTCGCCCAACCTTCCAAGCCTCCAAGTGGATGTTGCAGCAGGCAGTTGCGGAATTTGCCGAAGTTGCGCTGATTAATTGTGCGGCGTATCTCTACTACTCATGTTGGTTTTATTTTTATCTTTTCGGATTTGTTCTTTCGAGTGGTATGCCAGTCTTTGTCCGTGTTTTGCCGGGTATGAGTTTGAAGTACGTCGTAAGGCCACATCTTTGGTAGTACTAAAACGTGAAACTCCATGAAAAAAAAAGTTAGTCTTTAGAAGCACGGTGTGTGTATTACAGATAAAGACGAGTGATCTCACGTAACAAAGCATCTGGAAAACTGCCAAGCCAAAAGATCTATGTCTCGCGGAGGAAAGCCTAAAATTTTTACCATGCTGGGTGGGTCCCAGTTCGGGGTTTTCTACTGCGGTTTGCCTTCTGTGTATTCTTGGAACCCTTTGATGCATGACTGGGTTATGATAAGCTGGAACGCGACATATCTTGGCGAGCAGCTACAGCGAGGGGTTCATGGAAGCAGGATGTGCATTTCAAAGCATGAGTGGAAAAGCGTCTTGATTGCTGACCACAATCCAGAAATTTACGCTTTCGGACAATATGTAAGAAGAGCATATTTCGTAACGAAGGTCACCGGCATAACCTCTCCGGTTCTTGCATAATACAATAACGGCTTGACGAACGCGAACCTTATTCTGATAAGCCATATACAAGAGAGGTAATATTGGATCTATGCAATACAAGACGAGCTGGAACACGGTAGGTGCATGAAGCCGACCTGAGTTTAAGATGGGGAAAGAAGAAAAAGCGTGGGAACTCCTCTTGGGGTATACTTGGCGTGCTCCGATGCCTGGACCCCGCCAATGTAAGAAGGCTCCTCTCCATGCACGAGTCTCGAGAAGAAATTCGGCCGCAGAAAAGCTCGAGACCTTTCCCAATAAAAGGCCCACACTTGCAGGGCAACTGCGCGATTAACGCGCAGGCCGCATATCCTACTATAGCACGCCATTTCTCGAACCTCGTAAGTCAGTCAAAAAAAGCTGCATCGAGTGATATTTTGGACGATCATACGCACTCCAAAACGATCTGGCGCTAGAGTTACATCAATACTTAGACTTCATCCACCACACCTATTGTGCAGGCCTGGTCAGTCGGATTGAATGTCCAGATTTGGGCAGGGGGAAAGACTTTGTTTTTCGGATATTACCCCCGATGGACCTGTATCTCAATAGCAGGGGAGTAAAGTGAAGAGAATGGGGCTTTGATGCTTTAAATATACCAGTACATAAGCGGTGTGCTTGCCTGGGCTTGTGCATAGGATGAAACATCTCTGAAACACCCCGTTTCGGGTGAAGTCACGTTCAGATGCCGTAGGGCTTCGATGCATTAGTCATTTCTTGTACCAAGTGATCCTAACCACTCTAAGAAATGTTACGTCCTCAAAGTATGCATGGGTTCAGATGCGAGGTCAAGCCGTCAGGCAAAAGAAAAAAATAAAATAAAAATAAAGGCGGGTGTTATGCATAATTTTCCACATCTGGCGCATTTTAGAGTAGATTTCCTCGGCTCTTGGTGGGTCTTTTTTCAGACTCTTCTCGAGGCGCATATGCTGGAAGTGACAGAAACAGGGTTGCATTTGCCCGAACCTATGCTTGGCCACTTTTTGCCGTCTCTAAATCTTATCTTAGGAAGGCCAATGCCTCGGGCTGTCGTCGCGATGCTTCCCGGTATATATGATGTTTCAGGCTGTACACACTCCTGGCTTATCATAAAAATATGAAAAAAGGGGGCAGCTTGCAGAATACTTGAAAAGCGGACATGGGAGTTTTTTGAGGGTCTGAGATTTTGAACTATGGATAGATCTAGACCTTCCTGAACACTTACCGTAGTATAACCCCTTAAGTCGCTTAGTTAGCATTCCGCGCCACAGACATAATACACCATATTACCCGATATTGTTAAGAGCGCATATCTTGCATATTGCCTCAAGAGAGCGGAACTGTAGTTAAAACGGGGGCACATCTAATGCGGGTGTGCACATAGGTGTTTGAGGATCTTCTCCATGTTTAGGCTCGTAAACAGAAAGGTGAGATGGCTTGTCAATATACTTTTGATGCACAGCATTAGGTGTAGGAGATGCAAGGCAGTAGTATTAATAGCATTTTGAGACTAAGCACGTTTTTCACGAGCAAATATCCTGAGTTTGCGCTCAAGGTTATGACCCAACCCGGTGGCTAATGAACGGCAAAGAAACGGCCAAATTGTATGCACTAGGCGTCAGGCCCTGCAAGTAGCGGGCTTGGCATCAATATAGAGATGCAATGTCTTGAGTACATATGCAAAAGCTATAGCACATATGCAACGCCTAAAGTACATATGCAACTGCTAAAGTACATATTCAAGTAGGGGACTGCATAATGCACCAGATGCATTCGAGCGATACCATGCATCATTATAAGACTAGTCGCTTCCCTGGCTTGATGCCTGACATAAATATATATATATATATATACAGCTCTCGACCCCAGACCCACCCACTTAAGCCAATTGCTGAAAAAACATCTATACCACTCCTCGAGTCTCTTCATCATGGATTATGAGAACAGATTCGAAAACAGAATCGAAAATATATTCCACCCGGAGTCCGGTAGGTCTTCCGTACAGTTCCTTCCTCCAGACATTCATAGCTCCACCCCAGTGCCCCCAAACTACATCAATAACTTACGCTTCGAGTATGACGTCTTATTGTATGCATTGATGGAAGGCAACCATATGCCATTTAACCGGTCTCTCCCTCTTCCTCTAGATGAGTGCATAGAGGGTCCCTCCGACCCCATGGCCACCAGCTGCGGCCTCCAACACCGGACTTGGCCGGTCAATGGTGAAAACCCTCAGTTGAACCCAGCCCTTTTCACACCAAGCCAGGAAAACCTCTTATTGAATAACCAGCTCAACCAAGCCTACTACCAACCAGGCAAGCAGTTGACCAAACAGTCTGTTGAGTCTATCTACAACGACATACCCATGGTGAGAGCTGAGCAGGACTCAGACGCCAGGCAAGTCAGATTGGACATTCCTCGCAATTCTCCCAAGGAACCACTTGTGGGTGAGTCAACTTTTCAGAGCTTAATGGCAGCACTGGCCCCGGAGTTCCCTCGCAGCTCGCCAGAAATCGATCTCCAGGCCCAGGAAGAATTGACGGCACTTCAGAAACATTACTATACATTTTTGCTTGGCATTCAAAACGGAGCTAATGTGTCGGATGCTACTATGGCTGATCTGAACCAAGAAATAGACATGCCAGAAGCTCAAATGAAGACTGAAGTTAAGGAAGAAGAACCAGTACATCCTTTGAAGTTGTCTAAAAGCTTGGATTCTGCTAATTTGGATTCTGCTAATTTGGATTCTGCTTCTTTAAGGTCTACTAATTTGGATTCTGCTACTTTGGGGTCTGCTACTTTGGGGTCTGCTAATTTAGAGCAGCCAAGCCTGGGCAAAGCAGAAAAAAAAGAAAACAAGAAAAAAAATAAGAAAGCGGGGATCAATATTAAGGTGGAGCAACAGTCGGGGATCATGCTAGATTCCTTGAGCTCAGACAACGAGGAACAATACCCCGCATTACCCGTGGAATGCTTGAGTCCCTTGGAAAGGTGGAAGTTACATTGTCAAAGGCACAAGACGCCCAAAATCAAAAAAGGCCCGGTGCCCTGTCCGCACTGCAACAAGTCGTTCTCGAATATGGAAGAGTGCACCAAGCACCTAGACCAGGAAGGCTTTAAGCAGAAAAACATCTGCCCCGACGAATCGTGCAAATACTCAATCTTTGGGTTCCGCGTACGCAGCCATCTTCGCCGGCACATTTGCAACGAACACTTGAAACGGTATAACCAAAAGAGATTACGCAGCACGCAAGGCCGCAAGAAAGATCTTCCTGGTGTCAGGGTGTTCCTCAGCCACGTATACGTGTGCAAGCACAAGGACTGTCTGAGGGCGTTTTACCGGCTGGACAGTCTTACGCGGCACGGGCGGTTGACCCACGAGGCCAAAGGCCAAACTAAGGCGTCGGAGACTCTGGAATGTGAAGAGGGTATGTGAGATCTGTCATGCGCATCACGCTGCATGCACGTCGGAGACAACGGATGCAGCCATGGGGCGACTGCACGCGCGCGGACCTTGTGCGTATGACTACTGCAATTGGGTCTGCGAAGCTGTCTACTAAGGCAGCACATCTGCGCCCTGGATCCCGCGTGGCCGATAGCGTCACCGCACTCGCCCGGCATTGCATGCTTTTGGCCTTGGGACTCGTGAATTCGCCTCATCTTCCTGTCGTCTCCTCTCTCTGTCGTTTCCTCGTGTTCTTGCCACCTCGTGTTCTTGTCAACGCCTTTGGGTCAATATCAATACATGTGCTTTATGACTGGTGGTTATGGCGGGGAGTGGTGGAGCGTGGAGTAGGGTCTTAGTGGGGGAATCGGAATTCTTGCTGTCCCAGATGTTCTCACACACCCTTGCACACCCTTGCACACCCTTACATTTAATCCCTTCTATCATTTGTTCGTTTGCATAAACCATACACGAAAGTCCTCATGAATGTTTCATGAATGCTTCATTTTATGTTACATCAATGTTGATTGATGTTAGTGAATGTTTCGGATTTCATTTATTGCATTGTTTCTCGTTGTTCATTTGTTCGTTTGCATGCAAGGCGTTGGGGGACTTTCTTTTTCCTCCTAATGCGAATGGTCAAGACGGGAATGTCGTTCCGTTGCCCAAAATAGACTCATGGCTCCCAACACCGTCATACAGAGCAACCATTTCTACCAAGTTCTATGAAATCTTTATGGGTTGTACTCGAGAGATATGTGGTGGTCATTCACTTCATATTAACTTCTTCGGTCATGGCATTTCACGTGACTTACTCTTAATCCGAATATCTATAATGAAAATTACACATCTTCTAGGTATTTAAGTAGACAGATTAGGATATGGTCTTAATTAAAAAAAAAAAAAAAAAAAAAAAAAAAAAAAAAAAAAAAAAAAAAAAAAAAAAAAAAAAAAACAGAAGAACAAAAAATAAGTAGAAGCCCTGTCAAAACTCGAAAAAAAAAAACTACTATCTGTAGTATTCCGGGTGGGCTGGAAGTGCTCATAACTGGCATAGCTGGATACTAGACATTGCTATGTTCTTAACGTTGCCGTTAAGCTCTTGACGTTTTTTTTTCCTTCTTTCTTTTGACCGTATCTCCGGCCAGGGTTTAAGAATACCGGGATTTAAAGAAAATTAAAAAAACAAAAAAAAAAAAAACAAAAGAAAGAAAGAAAGAGAAAAAAAGAAAAAGGCAAAAAAAAAAAGAAAAAGGTTATTTTGTTTAAAAAAAGTTTATATGTGTTGGTGTAACTCGCATATCCACACCGGAGGTTAAAAGTTTTCAGTGAAAAACCCTTATGTCCTCTTTTTTTTCTGAATCTTTTTGAAGATCCATTGAAATCAAACTTTTTCGAATAAAAAAAAAGAAAAAGAAAAAAAGACATTTCCATGTTCCTCCTCGATTGAATATTCACCAATCCATTAATCCATTGGTTATGTCTCAGTTCATCATTTAATTTTAAACAATTACACTAAGTGATTACAGTCAGGGTGATAATTATAGTGTTTTCCAAAATTATTCAAACCAGCCTACAGATTTAAGAAATTAGAATATTGAATTCTGAGGAACGTTTGTGTGAATCACTCTGCCATTTGCCATTTGTCATTTGGTTTGAAAGACTGTGCAAAAAAAAGGTGTCCAAAACTCTTTATATTATTGGTTTGTTTATTTTGACTACTTCTGGATCCAAACATTTTGTCCCCACCCCCCAGTTTGAATGGTTTTGAAAAATACTGGGAAATATCTGATAATTACACTAAGTGATAATTGCAGTGTGGCTATTTATTGCTCTGAATGAATCAAAAGCTAATATATTATATGCTTGAAGATTCACCCCCAGAGAATTACATAGTCACACTGAGAACAAATCCCTGAAAGTATAAGAAGATGATCCTACTACTCCACTGCCTAAGAAGTGTTATTAGTAATCTATGGAAATCTAGGTACTTAGATTTAATTGTCAACAACTGCTTAACTTAAACTATACCTTCTGCAGCTAAGCTATACCTGGCTATATAGAGAATGGATACTAGATGAGACAGTGATTATGACAGAACAGTGAAGTATGGTAAGGTGAATTAGAGCAAATGTGTGATACAGTGAAAAGTAAACATTATGGCGCAGTAATGGCGCAGTAAGAAAAAGAAGGAGAAATTAGAGAATTGGTTAGTCTCGGTAATTATAATTTCTACACATTGAAAAAGTAATAGTTGGGACTTTGGAGTTACTAAGAATATCCATTTTATACTACTGGACTAATCATGTACCTACTGATAGAGGTAAACCAGTACCAAGAATAAAGTCCCACACTGATAATTCTACTTCGGACATTCATACTCCGCCATGTAATCTCTAATCAGTACCAAGTATTGGTGTAATATGTACTTCAATAGTAACTAGTATTTCAGTAATAAGTACTCTAATAACAAGTACTCGTTAGAACTCCAGAGAAAGTGTTGACCTTTCTTGATGCATTCATGAAGTTCGTCTCGTAGAGTATAGTATCAGTCATCCACTTCATCGTTCCCTAAGCATGGTTAATTCATGGGTTATTTGATATCCCAACAATCATTAAGGATATGATATCATAACAAAAAAAGGTTCGTTAATCACATAACTGACTCCAAAAAGGTACTTACCCGTTTGTTTTATTATGATGAGAATACTTGGTTTGAACTATGACATCCAATGATACTCATTCTCATCATTGACCCATCAATATTATTGAGCGCTCTCTTATCTAATTGGAAGTGTGAAATGAATAAAAGTGGATTGAGTGAATGATGTTCAATAGATGATATTGACATTGTACCAGAGACAATCCTAGTAGGTAATAAGAGACAAAGATAAAGCGAGGGCAATATAATTGGCATGCTCTTCAATACATTAAGGTCTAAACTTGATTGTCAAAGAAAGGAACTGAAGCGACGTATATAACATTGAGGGAAACGTCACACCGGAAAAAACTCTCCACCAGAATAACGGTAAGGATCGTTCTGGAAAATACAAAAGGGGCCATCGATTCATGAAGTGATAATTGGTGTGAGAGGTTTCATAATACTTATGATAATAGTGTAAAGTGGAGTTGGTAGGGTTATTGAATACTATAAGAGGAATGTGAAATTGAGGTAGAGCAAGGAGAGTTTTGAGACGGTAGACTGTGTATAGATAGAAATGGTACTCTAAGGGACAGTAAGGACTGGTAGTACTAAAGGACCGTAGGACTGTAGGATTGTATGACTAAAGGACTGTAGGACTAGTAGAAATGGACGTGAGTTCCGCATACCTCCATCTGACACTAGCAGAACCAGTATACTTACGCCCTCCAAAGAATGTCCCAGGCATTGACTCCAGTCACATGTGGAAATGCACGAAAGCGCTATACGGATTGCGAAACGCCGGAAAAGCCTGGTATGACCACATCGTGAACACATTTCAAAACATGGGGTTCAAGAGTACGCTAGTAGTGCCAACATTATTCACGAAGAGGAACACTGACAGCCGAGAAATAGGAATTGCACTCTACGTGGATGACATCCTAGTCGCTGCGGAGATACAAGACGATTACCTTGAAGTACTCAGACAACTCAACGAGGTGTGGAAAGTAAAGACCAAAGACCTTGGAGAGGTAAAGGAATTCTGCTGAATGGAATTTATGAAGACCGAAGACGGATACATGATCCACCAAAGCAAATACTAGGATTGTAGGACTGGTAGTACTGTAGGACAGTCAGAGATAGTATGGTAGTTGGTACATTATTAAGCAATCCCCATACAAATATTGAAGCTCATGAGCCCAGTTAATCAGCGAGCCGGTTTATCTGGACTTTTCACCTTTTAGTTTGCTTTTCCTCAGATATTCAAGTACCTCTCATTCCTCCCTTGGAATTGTCATTAACGAATACATTTGCTGAGTCCTAGGTAAAAGCATCCAACAAGATTCAACATAAATCATAGTATTATGGGTTCGGTAGAGGATACGAGTAAGGCATTTTAGCTCTTGTTCGGATTATAGTTCTTTAAAAAACAAGAGTGGTCAGTGACATTCAGTAGTAATAATAGTTATTAGCCACAGTAGTCGTTAGTTCAATTCAAGCATTCATACCTCCACTCATTAGTAATATTTTTTCTGAGTATACTGATTATCAGTAGCCACGATTTAATTAGTCACTCAATAAAAATAGCAATGTAGTATGGTAAACTGTACCGTAAGAAAGTCAAAGAATAGTAATTACAACAAGATACACTATAGTAAGTATCATAGACTCCAGTAAAAGAGTATAGTAAGAGATAGTATAGTAAGAGATAGTACAGTAAGTTCATGTAGCTTGGACTTTAGAGTATGCCGATATAAGTTGGCCGTATGAATACGAGTAGAAGTGAGAATCGGGCGAACTCCATATTCTGTGCCTTCCAAAAATACTTCTCAACTCAAAATCTTCTAAATTCCAATACTTCTCAATATCAATAATTCTACGAAATCATCACCCGTTAATTTTTTTTTTTATTTTTATTTTTATTTTTTTTGAATAATGACTTTAATAATTTCTAAAGCTGCATGAAGAATGAAATAGGTGGATTCTTAATATGGAGAACCCAACATTCCCGAATGTTTTCGGCTACCTGCACCTACCAAAAACCCATACCGAAATACATAATACTTATTTCGGTGCAGTATAAATAGCATACTACAAATATCATACTACAAAGATCATACTACAAAGATCATACTACAAAGATCATACTGAAAATACAATACTACGAATACAATAGGAGTTCTGCCATAATAGACAATGGGAAGGAATTCAAATTCTTCTAATAAGATCTAGACTTTATACGTCTGATGCAATATCTCCACAGGCATGTACGTGATTGAATCTTTGAGACTTTGCCGACAGACATATTGACACACGGCGTTCATCTTCAATTTTTAGCCCCATGTACATTTGGTGAGTTTGATTGTCATTAGCTATAAACTTTGGAAATGGTAGTCCACTACCATTCAATCATTTGAGTATTTCTCCATTAACCATTGACCATTGGTCATTTGATCATTTGGTCATTTGAATAATGGTGGTACACTTAGTTTGTCTTGTAAATAGCAAAGTGTCTTTCAAGCAATTGTCTGTTTCAAGCAATTGTCTGTTTCAAGGGGTCTGTGTGCCCGCTCCAGGGGTCCGCATGTCTACTTCAAGTACTCCTCAAAGACGGCCACCAACTCGTCCTCCGAGCTGCCACTAGATACAGAGTCATTGACGATTCCATTGACACTCACCGTGGGCGTGATATGTGCCCCCACCGTTCTCAAGTACCGCGTAAAGTACTTAAGGTCTACTGTGGTTGCGTTGCCCGAATTGGAAGCCTTTCCGCCCGTGGTATCTTGGATATCCAATAACTCCAAAACCTCTTCCTCAGTGAAGGGAAGGTCAATGTCTGACGCCACCAGCTTGCTGATTTCTCTGTAGATCTCGTTTCTGCCCAAGTAAACGGTTGCAGAATCGTAGAATAGCTCCTTGATCTTGAAAAGAGATCCCAGAACTTCCCAAAAAAGCTGGTTGGACTTTTCCGGCGCCTTTTCCCGGAGCAACGTGGCTGCAGCCAAAGAATATTCATGGAGTAACACCGAATTAGGGTGCCATGGCTGTACCACATTAATAAAAACAAATTGGAATGATCCTGGCGACTTCTTGTCCAATCGCTTGATCACATTAAGGAGCTTGAAGTAAATAAGCCCCGAAAATGGACAATTGTAGTCGAGATATAGGTTCACCACATGAGGAGCTTTGGATGCAAACTTGGCTGTCTTGTAGAAGTAATGCGATAAGGAGTATTTGGGCGAAATCATCTTGTTGTAATGTGGTTTTCTGGAGTAAAGGGGGGGGGGTATTGTCAGTGTGAGTTCAAAGGTGGAGATCTTTCGCGCATTTAAAGTACTCCACACTTTTAGTTGCTGCCACCACAGAAAAAACTCTAGACGAAGTCGGAGAATATCTCTGCATCAATCCCAAAACCCTGAAAATCGACACCCGACTTCTTGAACCGTTCCTTCATTTGCTCAAATACACTCTTGGATGTGGAGCTCGGAATGGATGATCCACGTGGTACTTGCTGAGGCGCTGTCTGCAGAATTCTGCCGATTCTGCTGCTAAGAATCGGACTTGAATCCGGCTGAGCCATGGACTGATTTGGAGAGCTGGCAATTCTCATCTGGCTTCGTCCGGGAGGGTATGTTGGTTGTGGCTCCACTGATTGCGATGAGTTGGGAATCACCACACTCGAAGCGTCTGTATACAGACTATCGGGATTAGCCCGCGCTGGGGTCTTTTTGGTGCTTTTACGCCGATGTTTTCTTAACCGGGCAAAGAACTTGGGAGTCTGGGGCTCAGGATCTGAGTCCAAGACAATGACTTCGGGAGGTGAAGTATGTGATATCAGTTCATTAGTGGGTGGTTTCGAGACCGGCTTTGACATCTGAATGTTCATGTATGATTTGACTCCTGGTGACTGTTTGACCTGCAATATTGGTGATTCATCAGGCCGTCTATTGTCTTCAATTATTCGTTCTGGATGGACCAGATTATTGTGGTTCTTGGATGAAGGTGGTAATCCTTCCGTGGTCTGTGGATCTTGAGTAGCTTTATATGAGCCATCGTCTTGAAGTTTTGGGGTTCCCCCGATTGGTTTCTTTGATTGGATGGACGCATCTGACGATATTTGAGTTACCAAACCTTGATTAAGGGGACTCTGCTCCTTTGAATTCCCTTCCTCATTTGACAGTGATAAATCCACCACTGGCAAGATCGTCTCATCAGTCGCCATGCCCTTTTTCTTGAGTCGATTCAACTTACGTGTGGCGCTCTTTCGTTTCTTATTAAGCTTGGCTCGTTTGGGCAAGCGAAGACCGCGCTTTACCTTCTCCACCAGTGGATTGAAAGGTGCATCTTTTTCAATTAGACTCTCTTCCAGAAGAGAATTGTGGTGCATGAGGTTTTCTTCCAGTAGAGGATCATGACGTGGCTCTGACTCAAGAAAACTTCGAGTCAGGCTTGCTTTTGAAGACTGCACCGTCTCTGGCTGATCTGCGAGACGTTGACGTTTTTCCAATGATGCAAAAGATTCACTGTCGCTAGGAACAAAAAGCTGGAAATTGGAGTCTGCTGAATCATAATCTTCAACAAATAAAGAGATCGCTTCGGTCGCTGGTCGTGAATCAGAAGTGTCACTTTCCAGCCCAAACATCTCTTTCATCAGTATAGACACATCCCTGGACTCTTTGTCAGCATCCTTCTTCTGTGCAGCCTCAAACTCTTCTCCATTATCCAGAATATTAAAGTCAGACTCAGACTCCGAAGAGGGATTAATGATGACTCGCTTGGATGTGGCCACGTAATTCTTGAACCGCTTTCTTTTGGAACTAATAACTGCGACAGGGCTTGAGCTCATAATCTTTTCAGGCTCCTGAATCTTCAAATTGTGTTGTTCGGCGATATTATCCTGAACATCGGAACGATTTGTTAGCACTGGTTCCAGGAAATTTTCAGAATCTAAGTTTTGGGAATTCTGGATCTGGAGATCTGTAAGACTCTTTTGTTTTTTCAGATCCTTCTTCTTTTTCAGATCCTTTAGTTTTTTCAGATCCTTCAGACTTTTTTTAGATCTTTTCAGTTCCTTTTTCAGTTCCTTCTTAAGTTCTTTCTTAAGTTCTCTTCTGAGTTCCTTCTTTAGTAATTTTGCCTTTTTTTTCTTCTCAATTTCAGCCGAATCCTTCTCAACTTCTATATTCTTTCTTTTTTTCACAATCTCCAGACTTTCTGCCAGATTCATTTGAATCTCTGTCATGTCTTTCTCAACTTCCGTCATATTGGTCTGACCATCTGTTGAATCAATCTGCATTGTTAAGTCTTTCTGATTTTCAGTGGCACTCTTTTGAACTTTTGTCAGGTCCTTCGGTATTGTCAGAGTCTGCTTGAGCAGTACTTCTTGCTCCATCTCCATCTCCATCTTTTTCCTTCTCCTCTCCTCCGTAGAATTGCCTATTTTTTGCCTCGAATCTTCAAGGTCATAATGCCTTATCACCCACTCCAAACCAGGTTTCTTCCTGCTCTTGGTGTCATCCAGCACTTGCGTTCCAGCCGCATCTGTAGACAACAGATCATTGGGATTAGAGAGAACAGTTGCTTTGCTCATGAATTGGCCCATGTACCGTTCCCGCCGTATGTCACTATACTTGATTTTTCTGGCTACTCTGTTGGAGTCTTTGTTCCCTGTCTGAAAGAAAGCTTGACGCTCAATGGGCTCGGATTCTGTAACAGCCCCAATACTTCTCAAATAATCATTTCCACCGTTCTTCATATTTTCTAGATCCCCATTTGGGTAATCCGTATGTTGATTTCGCAGAAAACCTTCTTCTTCTTCTTCTTCTTGATAAATGTCTCCATGGTCTTTGTCATAGTCTATATAGCCCTGTTCTCCATTGTGACCTTGTTGGCCTTGTTGGTCTTGTTCGGATTGAGAGGATTGAGAGGATTGAGAGGATTGAGAGGACGAAATGTTGGTGGATTTCTTCTCACGGGCGGACGCCTTGGCTTTATACTTTCGTCGGGCCGTTTCAAGGGCGTTTTGTACCGGGGTGTGGGCCAAGGCCCGTGTTGGTTTCGCCGCCAGTCTGCGTGTTGGGAACAATGGAGAAGTATGAATGGAGTCTGCCATTGGCTTAAATTAAACGCGGACTGTGTGGTGGTGTTTCAGATCTCGTGTTTCAGATCTCGTGTTTCAGATCTTGTGTTGCAGATCTCGTGTTTCAGATCTCGTGTTTCAGATGAGGTGAGACTGTCTGGTATAGTGTTCGATGTTCGGTGTTCAGTGTTCAGTATGTGTCTTTGTTTTTGTTTTTTGTTTTGTTTTGATTTGTTAAAAGGTTCTGTTTCAAACGTTTGATTGGTTTAAATTATACTGCTACTGTATCACAATTATGGTTTTGTCAAAATAGTGGGTGATTGTAATTGCGGGCCTTATTTTGGTGTTTCACTTGTGTCTGATAACGTGCGCTTGGATACACTCCAAACCGTACCAAGGTAGCGCGCCAAATACTACTACTGTTAATGATCGTTCCGTTTATTCACACTGCCGTAGCCATGACTGCAATATGCGCGTGCTCCAACCGTGGAGCTCCGCACACCTCTTAACAGTGTACCTCTAAGTAGTGCACGTCATGGCGGCCTCTCGTCCCGATGTCTATTCCGTGAGGATCACCACCTTGCACTTATCAAACAAGATCTCCTGAAACTTCTCATCGTTGTTGATCACCTGGAGAAATAATTGCTCCTTCTGCTCTTGGTCGAGGTAGTCCGACGTCAAGCCTCGGGCGTCCATGAACTCATCATAGTCGTTCTTGAGGAACAAGAAGATCTGCCGGTCGCTGCCGTCTGAATCCAAGCTCAACCGCTTCATCAACTTGTACTTCAAGTCTTGCAACTTTAGGTTAACGGGTAGCAAGAGCACAAAGATGTCGTCTTCGTAATAGAACTTCACCTTGACTTTAGTTGTTCTCTCAATCTCTGCGCTCTCGCTTAAAGCACCTTGGTGCGCAAGCAACTGGGTGGATGAAGACGACCGAGATCTACGTATGGGCGAATCCAGAGACGGCGTCAATGAACTTCTTTGCGCTTGAGCATTCGAGTATTGTGTTATCCTATCCTGCTGGGAGTTGGATTGCCTCATCACAGGCTTGTTTGGGTCGGGGACTTCCTTGTCGAAGCCATTATCAAGCACCTCAAAGAGTCCTAACACTTCTTCAGACCGCGAGATGTGCGTGGGCAACGAGATCAAGTTGCGCAAATAGTAGTCTAGCTTTTCTCGTCTCAATTTGGATATGGAGTCGTTAACGTTGATCAAAGGACCGGGGATGGATGGAATGATGCGCCTGGAGTTTTCTATTTTGCCGGCTTCATATGGGAAGAGCTCGAGTAACTTGACTTGTAGATCGTAAAAGTCTTGGTAGAAACGGTAGAGGTACCGCATTTTCCCGTTCGAGAGCCTCAGCACCACCGAGTACTGGTACCGGCCGTGCTCCAAGTGGTAAGATTCCACCGCCGCATCTAGCACATAAGTTTTGGTGGACCCCAACGAGGAACGATTGGACGACGTGCCTTCTTTCTGGAAGTACTGTGAGTTGGACGACACCGGAGGGCCGCTATTAGAGATGTGGCCCAATGGAATGCTCAGAGCTTCATACTTGGCCGTCAGATCTTTCCATTGCTCCACGGTGGGAATCTGGAAATGATTGATGAGAGCCACCGGGTCGTCACTTATGTTTGAGGTGTCAGCACCTTTGATATCAATGAATTTGACGTACAGCACCGGCACCAAGCCAGGGCCGCCCAATCGGGTGATGGGCTTTGCAATAAACCACTCGAATTCGTGGTGCGCACAAATGACCAAGTTTTCGCCAGCCATGGTGTCCAATTCATCTGATCTTTCGGCCTTAAATGCATAAAGCGTCACCGCATATAAGGTCTGGGTCTGCGGCCTTGTGGCGGATACATGATGAAGCTTTGCATTTAAAGGGTTCCCCTGTTCGATGTTGTGGGCACCTTGGCCACTATTGTGTTTTGATTTGTTGAAGACCTCAAAGTATGTGATTGGAACCATTCCTTGTTGGCCTGTGATGGGGTTGGTGGCCTCAAACCAACCATTGGCCTCATGTTTACCCGAGTGGTCGGGAATCAAGTGGAAAAAGTCGCCCTTGACAAAGGTAAGTTCACCTGGGCCTTGCAGAGTGTAATCGTATAGCGCTTTGATGACCTTCTCGGGCGTCCGTAAGGTCGCGTCACTATTCCATTGGGTGGAGGTGACTCTGGAGATTGACTGCTTCGAAGAGTTCAGCGAGTTAGACAGACGCTTACTTTTTCGAAAAGATTTGATCATAGTGACAGAAGGGAAGACGCTACAAGCCAAAAAAGAATGGCGGCAGGACCGGATCGACTATGCGTTTTTAGGAGCGGAGTAGAGGAGAGGCGCTCGGCAGAAGAGGAGTGCAGGCTATAGAAGAATGACAATGGGCAGAGTTCTCGGGACCACGTGATGTAAGGCTTGGGCCGATTGATGGCTGGGGTTGCAGGTATAGAGCGCAAAGTGGGAGGGGGCCGGAGGATTTTCGTGATGGAAGGGCACATTGAACCTCAAAAGAATGTGCGCTGGTGCACGGGTGTCGCAGCCTCACGCCTACGAAGGAGGCGGAAGTGTTGCATTCTTAGGCGCAGCAAAAGCCTCAGGCTTAGAGTGAGTGAGTGAGTGAGTGAGTAAATGAGTGAGGGTGCGTGGTGGGGTGTAGAGATTTTTTCTTCTTCTTTTATTTTTTTATTTTTTATTTTTGATTCTTATTATTATTATTTTTTTTTTTTTTTTCGTTTCACCGGTGTATGAGATTCTTTAGATAACCATTGGGAAGTATGCATGTTTCAGAAAGATATTTTTCGCTAGGGTGCTTGTTTTGTCATGTGGGATTGCTGAGTGTTATGATTGACAGTCTGATCCAGGCTGTCTTCGGGAATGTTCACATTCTCGCGATTTTCGGGCTCCTGCTTGGGACCGCGTAGCGTACCTAACAAACAATGGAGAGGATCTGCAACACTAGCTCACATAAATGGCGGACTCGGCGCCTGCGGCTTGTATACGGAGGCTTTGCGTCTTGGGAAGCAGGCTGCTTTTTTTACCCGGCTATTACGGGCGGTCTAATTTTTTATTTCTTTATTTCTTTATTTCTTTTTTTTTTTTTTGGTTCTCTACACTGCCTCAGACTCGTGGTCCGCCTGGTGCATGAGAATGTGCCTTATATGGAGGAGACGACCCTAGGCCTGCGCAGCCGAAGCTCCATCGTATACTGGTGAAAATATAGTGCTACAGCAACTGGAATGATCTACTGTTAGTAAAGGAGAAGACCGAAAAATCACGTCATCCTGTGACTCGAGCTGAAGAACAAAATGCGCATATCTAGCGTGCTTCCTTTGCCTGAAAATAATGGCGTCACCGCAGCTCATTGTCTCAAGGCCAAGCATTGTAGCCGTTGACTCCACCGTCCCAGTCACTCTTTTCGAGTCACCAGTAACTGTACACTTTCATACTTACGGTACTATAGTAACAGAGTAACATAGTGGGATAGTAAATAATTTGTGGTGGAAATTTACACGTATTGAGCTACTTATTTGATCTGTCTTCGCAGTCCATATCTCTTAAATAATGGATCTAATTGTTTGACAGCTATAGTATAGTTGTACAATATTTTTTTTTTTTTATTTTCTTTTCGTTGATGTCTTTTTTAAGGAGGGGAGGCTGTTTTATATACCATGTCGTATGTACGGTGTCAAGATGCTTGGTTAAGAAGAGTAAAACAGAAGTTCTCCACTGGGCTTATACATTTATACCTGGCATATAAAGAACTCACTTTTGAAAGATCAGTGTTCTAATTTTATACTGACAATATTTGGTAAGTCTATTATTAGTAGAAAAAGTGTAAGCTTGGTAGATTGATTCTAAAATAAACCGAAATGATATGGACTATAGGGTATACGACTTGAGTGAGTGCCATGAGCTCTGTTTTGGTAATCCAATTGGATAATTTTGGATTATGAATGGTCTTCATACTAAATAAATCTAAAAGCAGGAATTGGAACCTCTGGTTTAAATTAGAGCTTTTTCTAGTAATGATTACTATGACTATTTTAGCTCGGGTAACTTTTTACAATGTATAGTATAATAGAGAGTAACCCGAATAACCTCTGGATCGGATTTGACTTGTTTGGCTAGTATAGGTGAAAGAGAGGAGAATTATGAACAAATGCAGAATGTGAAAAAGTGTAGCTTGTAGACACTTTATAAGTACTAATTTTTAGCCTAGACAAACGTTTGCTCTATTCACTTTATTTACCTAAAACGAAATATACTTTCTCTAGTAAGACCACTACATACCACTATCATATTCCGTACTATTACACTATACTACACTATACTACACTATACTACACTATACTACACTATGCTAGGATTCTTAGTTTAATATTGGAAGTGACTTTAATTCTAAGCTTAATAATGTTTTGGTCTAATTTTCCGGGTGAGTGTAGGCCGAATGGTCGTCTATTGACTATGAATTTAGAATTATTTGATGTTTACTATTGACCCAAAGACCATAAACTACTTCATACAACGTAGGTTCGTTTTATAAGATTACTTCTTTGATTTAAATTTTGAATAAGTAAGTCTTCATTTATGACTGACTCTAATGATCAATGGTGTAACCCTCAAAATGCAATACCACACCAATTACACTTCATGTTGATACTAAAAATTCGGAAATACTCAACTAGAAATACTCAACTAGAAATACTCAACTAGAAATCCTCAACTAGAAATACTCAACTACTAGAAATACTTAAAGACTGGAATATTTAAAAATACGGGATTAGAAAAACTATAATATATAATCTTAAAGAAAGCTCTAGTGGATGCTACTAATTTAGTAGTAGAGGTTCACCAGAGCGGTTTGTTGGAGGAAATGGTAGAAACAGCCATACTCTATATCGTATACTCTATAATCTATGCTACACTATTCTATAGTCATATAGTGATTATGATGATTTAGCTAGTATTATTATTGGACTATGAACTTCATTACACGTATTATGTAGATACTTATTCTATGAACAAGTGCAAATACACTCTTGTCAAATTAGGTATCTAATGATCGACTTTATATTTGGAAGTACCATGCTTTACGCAGGTCTTCATCAGTGAAGTCTAAGTGCTCCTTGAACAGAATCAATCATGATCCTATTCATTAAGTTAAAGACCAAGTTAGAAAAATACTCACTCTGTTACTCCACTCCTCTATAAAATCTACCAATATAGGACTATGTTATACTAGGTGGGACACTTTATATAGAAGCAATATGAAGCCTATGATATCTGATTCTATCAATGACCAGTGCAAACGATGTATCACGGTCATTGGTCATCAATATATTTATTTGCAGACATAGTCATATATTAATTATACTAGTCAAAATCGCTTAGTCTTTTGCAGCCATATATATCTAGTCCTGTGTTCGTATTGTCTTGTATAATAATAAGCTGTTTCTGCTGTCTTCGTCTTCCCTCTATCTCTATCTCTATCTCCATACAAATCAGTTTCTAATATAACTATTATTGTCCTAATTCCACTAATAGATGTTTCCAGTACTTATGGTTGAAAAAGTAAACTTTCTTAAAGCTCTTTCAATTCATTACTCTAATCTCTAGTTCAGTGTACCACTCCATCATGTATCATGATGACCTTAATACTATTTAGATAATTAGTACAGTGACAGACAAGATATATTGGTATTTTAAAATTGCAGAGAAATTGATAGACTGAATAATTCTGGGTCTATAATTTTTTTGATAGATTGGGAGGTTTTACCCTGGTGGTTATCCATCACCACCTCTCAGAACCACCACACCAACTCTTCTCTCTTCACTTAACCATTACTTTAACCATTACTTTATTTATAACTTTAATTAATCATAATTTCATCAGCTAGAGACTCCACTCTGTCAATCTACTTCTCGATAATTTTCTCAGCTCTAATCCTCCAGGGTCTTCCTAATTCAGTCCACTCTATCTAGTCTAATCAACATTCCTTAAACGAGTCCTCTCTAGTCCTCAGTTCACTCCCCGTAATAAATGTTCAGCACTAATTTCCCTGAGTAATACTTCCAGCAGAACTAGCACTTAATCTGTTCAGTACTTCTAGTACTTCTAGTGACACTTCATATCACTCTTGGCCAGTACTTATGGCTTCTGTAGTGATACCCAGTCTTAATGGTACCTCGGATAATTCTGATGCTTCTGGTCATCCTGTAATCATTTCTTGTTCTAACCCAGTAATCTTCCTGACTCTTGTTCAGTACTTCTAATCATTCGTGAGAATTCCATCTCAGTGCTTCTAGTACTTCTAGCACTTCTAGACTTCTAGACTTCTAGACTTCTAGTACTTCTAGTACTTCTAGACTTCTAGTACTTCTAGTACTTCTAGACTTCTAGACTTCTGGACTTCCAGACTCTTAGACTTCTAGATTTCTAGACTCTTGGTAATTCTGGGCTCTTGGTAATTTCGGACTTAATTTTAGTACCAATCATCGTTTTAATCATTATCATCATTTGATCATCTTCACTTTCATCATTCTTCAGTAATCACTCTCCTGCGGCGAGAGGGAGAACTCGTCAAAGGTCATATAATCGGCACCAGGCCCAAAGTCACCTTCACCTTCATAGTCCTCCGAGTAGACGTTGTTTAGCTGCACACCCTTCTTGCGCGACTCCTTCTTGAGCTGCTCGTCCTGCTCATACTGACGATATTTCGCAAGGTAGATTTTGAGGGTTTCCGCATAGTGCTCGAACCCTAGCGTAAACATGGCCCACAAGATATCTTCACCATTTAAGGTTTTTCTTTTTTCCACGCCACACTTGCTGACGGCCTGCGACGTGAGAAACGAAATGAATTCCAGGGCACATTCCTGCACACACTCCTTGGCCTCCTTCGAGAGCTTGGCTCTCTCGGGTAATGCTTTTTTCATCACCCTGGTGACGTTGGCTATGGGGAGGTACCTGTCCTGTTCCTTGATTTCGTAGTCGCAGTTGCGCATGCCGTATTCCAACTCGCCCTTCATTGAGGAAATATAGGGGATGAAGAAGAAGGAATAGAAAAAAGAAAAAAGGAAAAAAAAATAAAAATATAAATAAGGAGGTGGGGAAAGGGGATTATATACCTCTAGTTTGCTTTTGTGTTTCGTTTGTCTTTGTGTTTGTGTTTGGTATATGTGTTAGTGGGGTTGGACGAATTAGGGGGGGTGTTGTAAATCTGGGGCTTGACGACGGTTTATTTATTGGACTGAGCGCATGGCCTGCTTAAGTAGATATAGCTGCAAAATGCGAGCTCGGACTCGCTGTGTGCACTCAGCCACACATCCTCCTTAATCACCCATAATTAATATTTTCTTGTTTCATTGTTTCAAAATTGTTTCATTGGTGTTTCATTGATGTTTCAGAATTGTTTCAGAAGTGTTTCACAGTTTAATCCATTGTATGGATTCAAAGGCTTTAATGCTATCAATTTCAGTCTCAGTGGTTAAACAACTCAATGTTCGATGGTTTCAATGTTCGATAGTTTCAAAGTTGGTTCACTTACTACACTTGTTTATTTCTTGAAGTTCAGCTGTTCATGTTCATGTTCAATAATGTTTACCCATTTGGGATCGCGCAGTATACATGTCTATTTAACCAGGAGGCAACTGGGAAGCGTCCACAACATCACTGGCGTCGATGGTGTCCTCGTCCGCGCTCACGTGGTCCAAGGGTGTTCTAGGCAATGCCATCATACCGGATCTGGCAATCTCCAAAATGCCAAATGGCTGCAACAACTGGATGAATGACGACACTCTGGAAGGTTTGGCACTCAACTCCACCACAACGTTACGGTCGGAGATATCCACCACCTTGCCGCCGAATTTGTCGGCGATAGTAGAGATGTGCTGCAAATGAGCGTGTTTCTGTCTCAAGGCCTCGGAAGGAGCCAAGTTGCTGGGGTGGAAAGCACTTTCGTCTGCACTCAAGTCGGGAAGGGCAGATCCTTCGCTGGTGTATTCGTTGTGGGCAGCAATCAAATCTTGGAAGTACTCAGGGCCCAACAACGAGATCCTGGCCAACAACAACTCTCTTTGCACAATCTCGGCGTTGGTGTAGTCCAAAACTGCATACACCGGCACTAAGTCCTCGATCTGTCTTCTGGCCTGCTCCACCACGGCATCCTGGCCACGCAAAACAATGGTCATTCTCGACAAGTCCTTGACAGCAGTGTTGCACACCACAAGCGAGTCGATGTTGAATCCCCTGGCGGCTAAGTGGCCCGACACAGACGATAACACTCCGGGTTCGTTCTGAACCAAGCAGTTCAACACATGCTGTTTTCTAGGAGCTTTCGAAGGCACGGGGGTCTCGTACAAAATAGACGATACCGCCGCATCCGCCGACCACGTGGGGTTATCGTACGTGGGCAACGAAGGTCTCTTTTGGTTGCGGTGCAAGGTTTTGTATGCCAAGGCGGACGTCGAGGACGAGCTCACCTTGGTTCTCACCTGACGGAGCATTGCAACCCGGGCAGCCACGAACATGTTGTTGGAGCAGCTATAAGGTATTTATGAGGGAGGGTCAAAAATAATAGAATTCACAAGCTCTAAGAATTGAGAAGCTGTGAGAGAATAGAAAGGCCCTATAATGAGATTGATATTGAGATTGAGAATCGACAGCCTACGACTGGTGGGAAGAGTCATTGGCTTTTTTCCGTTCCCCCGCGGCCGCGGTGCACGGGTGCACATGCTGTGTCCGGTCCTTTCCAGGGCCGACATTTCCATCCCTCATTTTGGTCAAATTACTGCGACTTCTCAGTCCCAGCCAAAGCCAAAGCCAAAGCCACCTAATGAAGCACACACACACACACACACACCCAAAAAAAGAAGAAAAAGTTGGTCAAAAAAACACTACACTGAATATTTATTGAGAAACACAAAAAAAGAGAAACTTTTTGATTTTTTCTTGCCAAGATTTTTCTTGTCTATGCTATTTGCCTGATGTCACTGTCTCAGCTACTTGCCTCTTACATTTGCTTCAATGTCCATCTACTCTTCGCAATACCACCTATTATTTGGCTCCACTATTAGTATTCTATTTTTGGTCTACATTTAGTTGGCTTTCTATATTGGCTCTCTATGGGTTCTCTATTAATTTCTACCCATTCTTCACTCTATACATATAATCTATGTGCATCTATTTGGACTCATCTATCTGGACTCATCTATATCATGATTCTAATTTTTCTTTTATTCATCTATTTCCAGTAATTATTGTTTCTTTCTAGTTTTATTCATTTCTTGTATCTACTAATTTGAGTCTAAATATTCTTGCCCACCTATTCTGCTGACTTATTCCTGCCCACCTATTCTTGTCTACCTATTCCTGCCTACCTATTCCGCGTACTACTCTCTGGTTCTTCTCGTGATTCTACCCCTTTTTCTACCCCTTTTTCTACTTTTACAAATAATTTATCTCTTTTTGTATGTATATCAACTTCTGACCTTTTTGTCTACCTCTAATTTTTTTCCCTCTCTCTAATTTATCTCCACCCATGTCTCGTTCTTATCTATTCTTTCGCACCTGACCTCTACACTATTCTTTCGCACTCTATATCGTCTGGTGCAATCTACACTTCTTTCTACACCTATAATAAAGTAAAAGGCTCCACCAATTAATATCTCCCACCACTTTTCTACCATTTTTATACTATTTTTATACTATTTCTGTACTATTTATATACTATTTATATACTATTTGCTTTACCATTTCTCTACTTTTCTCCACCTTTTTTCCACGCTATTCTCTACGCTATTCTCAACCCCTATTCTCAACGCTATTCTCTATTTTGGCTGCTAACAATAAGTAGACACACCCAAATTCTTGAATACTGTTCCTAATCAAATCCCTTGAAAATAAATTCATATATATAAATATATTTGATAGTATAATAGTAAAGTATTTCCGATCATATTAATATTAGATTTCTGGTTTGATATCTGTTGCTTCATCTACCCACTGTGCGGAACCGATCTGCTCGTATCTTCTTCATACCTTCTTTGATACACCTATTTCATATCTAACTACATTCTTTTTCTCTCTCTCATTTTCTATAGATTTCCTATCAACTTCTATTTAAGTTACAGTCCTGAGTTTCTGTCCCTTCTTTCTATCTTTTTTGCCGTGACCATAGTTGCCGGTGCGAGCTATTAAAAGCTCTGCATGGTGGGGCGCGGTGCAGAACAATGCGACCCTTATAAATGGCTCGGATCTCCCTCTCTCTCTTCAAACCCACCTTTTCTTCTCATGTCTGCTGCTCTCATCAACAGGTCTCTTACAAACACACGTACGGAGCTTGAGTTTCTCCTTGACTCCGAGGTCATCACCAAGGACCTCTACGATTTGCTCATGGCCTCGCTTCCTACTAAATACCAGAAGGATATGGCGCCTTGGGGGACTGACAAGGTGCCTTTGGTAACACTAGGCGCGCCCACTACTCGCCTGGATGCTCCGGAACTGACCGATCTGCTTGCTAGTGCAATGGCCTCCACCAAAATTGATGATACAAAGAATGCATTTGCTCGGAATGATGTCGCTGCCAAATATGAGGCTCCGCCAAAGGTTCCTGACGCCCCTCTACCCCCTAGACCCGCTCCGGTGCTAGGGTACTGTAAGGCTTCATACGATTACGAATCTAGTGAAGAAGGCGACTTGAAGCTTTCCAAGGGTGTCAGGATCGCTGTTCTCGAACACCTCTCGCCTGATTGGTGGAAGGGCTATAAGCAGGGCGACGATGCTTCCAAGGCTGGCGTGTTCCCTGCCAACTACGTGGCAGTTATATCGGAAGCCGAGTTCAATGCCACGCAATCCGAAAAGTCTGCCTACTCCAATGAAAAGGCAACCCATGGAGAAAAGACCGTGGCTCCTCCTTCCTATAACCAGGACTACTCGCCTCCTTCGGGTGCTCCGCCCCAGGGCTACCAACCCCCTCAAAACTACGGGTCTCCTCAAGGCTACCAGTCTCCAGAACCTTCATATGGAGGATACGCTCAATTCCCCCCTCCATCTACCAACTACTACCCTCCACCACAGCAGCAGATGCAGCCACAACCACAGCAGCCACAGCAGCCTGAACAGGAGCAGCCCCATCAGCACAGCAGAATGGAGGGCCACGTCAAGAACATAGGAAGCAAGTTTGGAAATGCTGCTATTTTTGGAGCAGGCTCCACCTTGGGCAGTGACTTGATACGTCTGATTTTTTAAAGTCATCTACTCAATTCATTCTTAAATCATCATTAACTTAAATCATCGTCTACTTCAATCATCATCTACTTAGAATTTCATCTACTCAAATTATCATTTACAATCGTACTCATTCATCTACTCGTGACCATTCCTGTCTTTTCATTCGTAACTATGTAGGCTTACTTTCTGGAGTCCACCACGGTGTTGAGCAACAAAGTGTCGTTGTCCAATAAGATTCTGTTTGGTGAGTTGGCCAATATCTGGGCGATTTCTCGGGCCGTATCCAAACGTTTCAACTCCACGTAGTCCTTGGACTTCTTGATGGCATCACCAATCAATTCGGCCGACTTGGCCTCTCCCGCAGCCTTCACCACCAACTGCTGCTTCTCCTGGATGGCCTTGTCCACCACGAAAGCAGCTCTTTCAGCATCCTGTTGAGCAATCTGCTTGGCCTCAACTGCAGCACTGAACTCAGGCGAAAACGTCATGTATGTCAACGACACGTCGTCCAATTGGATGTTGAACTTATCAGCACGACGAACAAGGTTTTCCTTGACCAATCTCGAGACCTTTTCTCTTTGAGTGATCAATTGAGAAGCATTGAATTGGGCAATCACAGACTTCAACACCTCATTGACAATGGAGGGCAAGACCTTCTCATCGTAGTCTTGGCCCAAGGTCCGGTAAATAAGTGGCAATTGTTGCACGTCAGGCTTGAACAACACACGGCACGTGATGTTGACCATCTGCAAATCCTTTGTACCCGTCAACGACGACACATTTCTGGGCTTGGCCCGCACGTCGTACACGATGGGTCTCTGAAGCCATGGCATGATAAAGTGGGTACCTTCAGGGTAGATCTGGGGTTGCACACCCTTCAAACGGGAGTACACAAGGGCTCTTTGACCTCCGTCCACATTAAACAAGGCGTTCTGGGCCAAGAAGGTGACACCTCCCAAGAGAATGAGGCCTCCGAAACCAGCAAAAATGCCCAACGGCGATTTTGGGGGAGAGCCTCCTCCGGTACGGGCTCTAGCAGCCCTGCGTTTCAACTCTTGCGACAATCTCTGCCAGTTTTGATCGTTCATGCTGTTGACTAGTGCAGTTTTAGTGTAGGTAAAGCTTGGGAAATCCTGGAGTGGTTTCTTGAGGTGGTTTCTTGGGGTGGTTTCCTGGGGGTGTTTGCCTTTGGTTTCTTGGTGCGCATTTTTTCCAAGATGGCTCCACGCAGTCCCGTGGGTTGTATGCAGTATTTTGCACCCTTCAATACCCGGAAAGCACTAAAATATAAGAAAGCATCATAACAATAGCATCAAAATATCAGTATCATAACATCAGTATCAAAGCATCAAAGCGTCAAGAAAAAAAAAAAACACTAAAGCATTATAAGGGCACACCCTCGTAGTCGTTTTCCTTATAGTAATTGGTGATTGTTTTCCTCCAGTGTCTTCTCCGGTTGGTATGGATAGGACTGGAGGAGAACTTTTCGGAGAAAATCAAGAACAAGATAAAGAGCGCCACCAAGCTGCTGGGTGCAAGGCTCTTGATGAAGCTGCGTGTGTCCACCACCTCTTTATATGGACAAAGAGCATAGGGTCCACCGGGGACAAAACACCCACTCACAGTGATATCGTTCATATCGATCCAAACCGGGAAACTAATGTGTCTGCTGGAAAGAAGCGAGAGAAGCGAGAACTGCTCGATGCTCAGACGAGGAACTGCCTTACTGAACCCGGCAGGACACTCCACATTGTTACCCTGGAAAAATGTGCTCTTTTCTGAGGAGATTTCCCATGAAAATGGGTCGGTCTTGTTTTTGCATGCCCAGCGCATCTGATCATAGCAGTTCAGCACACCCCATCCCGTTTGACCCACGCTAACACATTGATATGCGCTTTGAGATACCGATGAGGTGTACCATGATTCATTGCGTGCTGAGCTACTTTGCGTTCCGTTTAGGGCGAATTTCACGGGTTGGAGTGGGGCCCATGACCAGTAGGACCTGGGTATAAATTGACTGAGTATGCCTAGGATGAGGTTAGCCTTTTTGTCCAGATCTTTTTTTTTGAGACCCTTTTTTTTAGAACTCAGGGAGTCGTCCAAGTCTTCGCCAAATTCATAATTGGACGAGTTAAGCACCGTGGTGAACCCACTTTTAAGGTATTTGGTGATGGACTCATTGGTGAAGGCAAAATCGTCTGAATCTATGACCATGCGAAATTGACTCCTACTAACTATATCTCTGAAGATAGAGCTAGAGTTCGCATATTGGTAAATATTGTCGATTTCCTGGGCCAACGTTTCGTTCTCCAAGGAGACCACGTATGGATCAAAGTCCGTGCGTTTAGGGAAAAATATGAGATCATAGTCCAGTGCGCTAAAACGGTAGGACGAGGAAGACGAGTTTGAGAGCTCGTTGCTCATCACAAACGGTAACACCCTCTTGTATAAGGTGTAAATGAGTTCGTATTGTGAGGGAAATGACGAGAAGTAGAACTTATTGCTAGCATTTTCAAACATCCACTCCTCGACCAGCAGGTATATCAAAGGGGTGAAGATGTATGCTGAGAGGGGGCTGAGTGAGTCTCGGAGAGTGGCATTCCCCATGGCCAGAAGCGCCTTTATATAGTTGGTTTCAGCCGCCAGGGCTTTGCTCTGGTAGGTTTTCTTGGAGGATGATGATGAAGAAGAAGAAAAAGAAGTGGAAGAAGAATTGAAAGGATGGTGGGAAATGGTCTTGAGGTTGAATGCCAACTGTATAACATTAGCTTCCATGCGCACATTGGTCCGCGAAAGGTATGTTTCAAACGACTCCATAAGGTCGGTAATAGCAAATGATGGCTGGCATGTGTATGTATGATTGTTCCAAGAAATATCCACCGGTCGAGACATGTGTAGCGTCAGATTTATTGGGAAAGGGGCCGGACAAAGCTGCCACGTGCTCGTATACTCGTTCCAGTACAAGTCAAGCATGAACATGCTGGTTTTCAAGTTAAGGAACATCGACACGTAGCTTAGGGAGGCGTTGGAGTAACCCACCTGGTCGAATATTACTTTATTTAGTGAGATCCCTAACGATGTGAGCTGGTCAACGGGGATTATGGTCGAGATGTCTCTCTGGGCTATGAAGGCATTCTCATATGCATTCAACATGGACATTGTACCAGCCAAGTCCGCAAGGCAGCCAGAGACCCATAGTAGGAGCACAGTTAACATCATCAAAACAATAAACTTACTCGTTTTTATAGTGTGTTCATGTATCTTTTGTATGGTTTATCTTTTGTATGGTGTATGTATGGTGTATGTATGTATGGTGTATGTATGTATGGTGTATGTATGGGTGTTTGGTAGTGCGTGAATGAAACAGATACATGCACACTGTGAGAAAAGCTATGCTCAGACAAAAATGATAAACAATCCCTCTGCGCTGCTGTTCCAACTCAATCATTCTTGAGCACCCATGTAAAATGGCTTCAAATCCTGAACACCCCAAAACTGATGAATCTGACCCTCCTCAAGCGTTGGAAAAGGTCCCTGGTGTCTTGATCCCTCAGCCCTTGGACCCTCAGCCCTTGGATCAGCCCTTGGATCCTCAGCCCTTGGCTGTTGAGGCTGTATATACCTATCTAGACGATACTATGAGGTCAGTCACCCGTTTTGAAACGCCCCCCACAATTGACTCTCCGTGGCTATTATATGGCAAACCGGAAGTGCTGGTTTTTTATGCTAAAAGAGAATTGATGTCGTTACCAGTTATGAGTAAGCTCGGTAGCCATAGAGACTTGATTCCCGTTCAATTGGGTCCGGCAACAGCAAACCGTATCCGTGAGCTTTACTACCAGGTGGTGAACTACTTTGCCCAACAGTCGGCCATTCATAATGAATACTGCTTTCGGACTCCCGACGGCTTCAAGGCTTGTCTCAATGGAGCAGAATCCGAGATTCTCGAGGTGGCTCATACGTTAGATGGCCAATTCTCCTCGCTCATTAGACAATGCTCTGCAAATACGCTCCAGATGCCTGCTATCTTTCCCAAGGAATGGGTGGATACTGTCTTAATCCCCAGCTGGATCGAGGCCGGCTGGTTGGCCGACAAAATGTACTATACTGCAGGAAAAAAACAGGCCCTTCAGAAGGCTTATAGGGGGAACATCATGCATTATGTGGGCTACATGTTGGCCAACCATATGTCGCGCTCTGTTATAGTACAAGAAGTCAGCATGATCTACGAGTCATTACTTAAAGATGAAGGTCTCTTCTTGTCTTTTCATCAAGCGCTCAACCAGTGCTTGCTTCCGGAGACCGAGCCGTTTATTTCGCGGATCCAAAACCTTGTGTTGAGAATGTCAGAGCATGACCATTTGTTCACATCAAGGAAAAGCAAGGACTTAAGTAACCTGGACCTGGATGTATTTTTGAACCTGAGTGGGTCAAGGCATTCAAACCAAAGGGGTCAAAATAGATCGCAGGGTCAGAACAATAGATCGAACTCCAAAAATCAAAAAATGCCTGGCAGAAACCATGATTACATGGCTCCGCTGCGTAAGAGACCTCAACAGCTGCCGAATCCAAACAAAAAGTCCAGGTTTGATAATACCCCCGTCAAACCAGAGTCCACTGACACTTAGAGTCTGACCATGTTCTGAACACTGATGATGACCAACCTTATGATAGATTTATTAATGTAAAAGTACAGTATATACTTAAAGAAATAACTTCCCCTCAGAAAAATAGACTACTTCTAGAAGTATACTCAAGTCCGTTCATTTCATCCTGAGCATTCCATAGGTATAACTAAGCAGGACCAAAGTATCTAGCTCTGGCACCAGAACGAGCAAGCTTTAATTATCTATATGGTATAAGTCGTAGTAGATCTAACAGAAATAGGTACTAATTATAGATATATAGTGGTTCAAATACTATAGGTGCCCTTACTAGAAGTATTATATACTAAGAGATATTGTGAATCCTATGCCGTCTGATCCTAACAATGGAACTTACACGACCCCGTCTCAACGTCGTATAATGTTGAACCAGCACGGTCAACATCGTATGATACTATCCAGTGACGGCCGTAAACAATCAAGACCATTGTTAGAGTGTAAAATTTTGCATACATGCCCTTCCTTTCAAAAGGACATAATTTGCTCAGATTCCTCCCTTTCAACAAGAAAAAAAAAAGAAATATGACTCAGTGCTTTAACTTTACAGTGAAATTTTAACACCTACACTATTACATAACTACACTGGTAGCATTCACAGAATTAATAGAATAATAGTGTAGCACCTGTACTGAGGACGAAGCAGTAGATCTTTAAGTATTGGTAGTATAGCTATACTCAAATGGCTACAGAAGTAGTAAACTGTTTTTTTTTTTTTTTTTTTTTAAGAATGATAAAGTAAATTGACAAAAGTACCCTGTTCATTGAATGTAAAAGAAAAATCTTTAGGAACTTAAGATTATTATGCTCGTAATTAACAATAGTGAATGTATAACTCAAGTACAGTCATTCCTAATAATCTTCCGTATGCAGTACGTATGGTACATTCTTTCAATTTTTACCTAAGGACTAGATGGTGTTCTGTAGAGGTAGTAAAATTTATAGATCAGACTAATGCACATGATTAATTGAATAAATAGGCCCTTGCATTATTATAGGGATAACTTTTTTTTTGAATTTTTAATAGCATTGGTCAAATCTTAGTGTCGTATTGTTTTGACTATTGGTACGGACCTCAGTATCATTCTCAACTCATACATCCATGCTTCTTTAAAGGAATTATTTTTTATGCTACGGTAAACTATTCTATATTATACCTCGTGGAGTACTGTGTCAGTACATGATACTTGGTCTAATGTGGGTTTACTAACGATAAGCAGCACTATCACTACGAAGAGTATACCCTGGTCTACACTTTAAGTTCTTGTGAAAGTTGTCATTAGCTTTCTGTCAATGTCAGAATTACCACAGTCTCATTAAAAGAGGAATGGTATAATATACACTGTATATACACTGTGTTAGATCAAATATTGACAGGGCTCTGTTCATAGAGGTATTAAGAAGCCTACGCTGTCTGATCCTAACAAAGGCCATTACATGACTCCATTGAGCTAAACTGTTTTGAGGCCACGTTTTCTCTTCAATACAAGCCGGTCAGATCCCTCCCTTTGAGGAATCATCAACGAATACAAGTTTAAGTGATTTACGTGCAGGTAAAAATCCAGCACACTGGTATCCAAAATACAATACATCATAGATAATAATTTATAAATGATCTTAAGAATACGGCTTAAATATGATCTTTAATATAAAACACGTATTTCGTGAATAATACCAATGGTTGAAAATTAATTTGTTCAATGAAAATGAAATTCATTCTACATTTTTATTTGTATCATTTATCTTTATAGTAGTAGTAGTAGTAGTAGCTGCAGTTCTAATGGTTTTGTTGGATATTTAAACTGATACTTGATGTTTAACATGGATCTAAGTATAGGGATAAATGACTATTTATCTTGAAAGAGATGAATTGGAATTCCATATAAACAACCACCCGAATCATAGCCCTAAGCAATGTGTTTTAGTGGTTGACACAGAATTTAATCTTATTAGCACAAGGAATATTAGTAAGGTGTTAAAAGCTTTCTCATATGAACAGAACTACCAGAACAAAAACTTAGTGGGTCTGATATAGAGAATGTCGTCCAGTCAAAAATGTACTATAATGGATTATCTTCTCCTATGTCCACGGAACTTTCTCTTCAATGTCAAGAAACGTATTGTGGAAAGCTTATAATCTTCAATCACATTATCTTGGCACTATGCACATATAAAGCGCAATTTCCTTGGACTCTGTCCACTCCATACAGCCCACAGAGTGTCATCCTCACAAGTTTAAGCGAACTCGACCCCGATACAGACTCTCGAGTATTTTATTGTCTTGATTAAAACCTACGACCACTAGAACTGAAGTTTATAGGCTAGTATTCGTACCAACCACTAAGGACGATCAGGAAAACGAGCTATAGAAGATATTCCAAAAGTAGTGTAGTATATAACTGCTCTCTACTGCTCTCAATAGTCATTTTTGGCCTATTCATTTCTCTCCAAGGCTTATTAATTAGACCATGATTTCTATTAGATCCTTATTAGATCCTTATTAGAAAGTCTATTGCTTTTATAGTTCTTTATTCATTGATGGTTCCTCAAGGAGAGGAATAAGGGTGACTCACATAACTTACTCACGGTGGAACATACATCTCCAACGAATCTGGTTTTACTACTGGACTACTAAGTGATTGGTTTCAGCTGATCAGTTATTCTAGACTTCAATTGCCCTATAGGTGGTGAAAGACCCATATTGTATGTTACACACCATGGACATACAGTAGTTCAAAAAAAAAAGTTTCAAAAAAAAAAAACATAGATACATGAAATATTGAAACAATGCATCAAATGGATAGATATGTTGGTAAGACTTTTCTTCATAAAGCTGTATACTCTAATTTTAACTTTCTTATTGTTGTCCTCTTGTGGGATCGTACTCTGAGTGATGTCGCATTTCCAATTTTCCCGTAAGTCGCGGAAAAGCACCCTAATTCCAAATTCTTAATACAATACATAAGATATAAAAGGCCAGAAAATGGCCTGCTAAAAAACCAAAACTGGTTAAAAAGACATAAATTTTGACATGCATATTCTTCACAGTGCTCTTAACCGACTCTACGGAATTCATCCGATTCGATGGATTTCTTTCAAATTAGTACCTGTGCCCTTCCGTGGAGGCCTTCGCATCGCACCCACGCGTCTCACATCAACACTGTCAAACGTGGGCTCAATGGAAAGTAAATGGTTGCAACAAACCATTTTGGAGGGTCTCAACGCCAAGCAAAAACAGGCCGTCACTGCTCCATGCTCGGGAATCCTCCAGATCATTGCTGGGCCTGGAACGGGGAAAACAAAGGTCCTTGTATCACGTGTAGCGTACCTTCTTCTCCATGAGAAGGTTCCTCCCGAAAACATCATCGTGACCACCTTCACCAAGAAGGCCGCCAATGAAATGATCACTCGGCTACTGGATATGCTTGCGGGGACCGAAATCAAAGTGTCCAAACTTCTTGTGGGCACATTCCACAGTATTTGCTACAAGATCATCCAGAAATACGGCGGGTGGTTGGATCTCAATGGTTTCATTATTGCCGATGAAAAGGATTCGAATAAGATTCTTGCGGATGTCTTAAGTGGGAAAATCCCTGCTCTGGAGTGGCTGCTCTTGAAGGACCTAAACGAGAAGGATACTCTTCCGTTCAAGTGTGTTTCCACAGAGAAAAACAATGGTTTCGATGCCAAGAAACTTAAACGGCACATTTCGTCGCTCAAGGCCGAGGGATTGACTCCTGAAGAATACTCCAAGAGTTCAAATGCTAATAGGCTCGTGAGTATGGTCTATACACACTACCAGGCCCAACTCCGGCTGTATAAGCTCATAGATTTCGACGACTGTCTTCTCTATTGCCACAAGATTGTGTCGGAGTATCCTGCTCTCGACCATATTCGCCACACATTAGTGGATGAGTTCCAGGATACCAACGAGATCCAGTTGAGGCTTATGTATGCCTTTGCGAGAGGCCACTCCAATGACCCTCACCTTCAACATAACGTCACCATTGTGGGTGACCCTGACCAGAGTATCTATGCCTTCAGAAATGCACAACCGATCAACTTTGACAAAATGCGGGAGCACTACTCGGCAATGTCGTTACCTTGCCAAGCCATTGTCTTGGAGGAGAATTATCGCTCTACTTCGGGCATTTTACAACTTTCCGAGTCAGTCATGCGGCAGCAGCAGGGTCGAGAAGATCGTATGCTTTGTTCCAACCTTTCCACATCCTTCAAACCGGTTCGTGCTACTCTTTCATCGTCTGATGAGGAGGCAAGGTGGATCGCGCACCAAATTGAGTACTTGACCAAGCTCCCTGGAAGTGTTGTTGCCCATTCAAATATCGCTGTTTTGGTACGGGCTGCTTTCCAAACACGAGCCATAGAAACCGAATTTGTCAGGAGAAAAATCCCTTATTATATGGTTCGAGGAAGGGCGTTCTGGGACCGCAAAGAGGTGGCCGCCGTGATGGATTACCTCCGGTGCTTAATCAATAATAACGACCGCCTTGCGTTTACGAGAACGCTCAATTTTCCTAAAAGAGGGTTTGGGAAGAAGTCCATGGCTGATCTCGAGGACATGATAGATAAGCACCAGAAAAATTCCCCCGATACCCTGGTATTTGAGATCCTACAAAAAGGCTCCGAGAACCCAAAGTTTTTAACACCTTTGTTGAGGAAAAGGCTCCAGAGCTACATAGCCTTTATATTAGAGGCTAGGAAGATCTTGGATACAGAATTTACTTTAGGAAAAGGAGATGACGTGGATCTGTGTGAGCCATTTCCCCCCACCGATGAGGACAAAACGTGGGCGATTGAGAAGGTATTTTACCACATATACCGTGAATCCGGGCTCCAGACAGAGTTCGAGGACGAACAAGAGGCGCGACTCAACATTAAAGAAGTGAAATCTCAATTGATGTCGTTTGAGTTCCGAGAAGATGACGACGACGCCTTGGGTAATGATGCAGGTTACTCGATTTCGCAGCCAGTGTCCGAGCTGGTCGGATTCTTGTTCATCAAGCAATTTATTGAGCTGGTTTCTCTCTACGATGTTGACCCCGGCAAAATGGATGGTAACCGAGTCTCGCTGAAGGTAGCGATTTCAACCATACATGGAGCCAAAGGCCTAGAGTGGCCCATAGTGTTTGTTCCTGGGGTCAGCGAGAACTTGCTTCCAGCACTGTTTGCCATGGGATCTGGAGATGAATCCATCAACGAGGAGCGTAGATGCTTCTTTGTTGCCTTGACTCGGGCAAAGCACATGTTGTTCATTTCTTCATATACAGAAACGGACAAGGAAGGGAGAATGGGGAGAAAACCCATCACTGAAGTGTCGAGGTTCATGAAACATTTGGACGATGTGTGCACTGAGGAAATGGAGCTCAACTCCGTCCCCAACTTGTCCAGGTTCTATTCCTTATCAAACCTGTCCTTCGACCCGGAACTGTTCGATATAGAGGCCTACCACAAGAACTACCTCAAGCAAATGAAGGTCTATGTCAAGAGGGAAAATGACGAGGAGCCCTGTTCCGGTTTCACTTCTGCAGGACAGGTGAAGCAGGCCAAAACAGATTTTGGAAGAACTCATGGATTCAAGGCACCAAAGGTTGAGCCAATTGAATCGGGTGTTCTGGGTGTTGCACAGGCTTCTACACCTAATAGAGCTCCAAGTTATGTGCCTAGCAGAATTAAGACTTCGATACCCCCAAGGACGAGTACTTTCTCAAGTCCATTGACAGGTACGAGTTCACTGTCCTTGACTTCGACTTCGGGTACACAGTCGAATAGAGCCCCAGTATACGTTCCAAAACGAGGCGGGCGCAAGAAGAGACTCGGCACACGGTAGGTATGGCCAGGTGGCCAGGTGGCCAGGAATAGGAGCTACAGTATGCAAGGTAAATACTTATTCAATTCTACAAGAGATACACACGGCCGCGAGGCTACTTTGTAATTTGGAAAGACCAGGGGAACTCCAAGTGCACGGTCTTATCGTCGTCGATGAACTTGGTTATGGCCGAGTACGAGCCCCGGGCAAACATCCCGGAAGGAGCCTCTACCGCGCCAAACGACTTCTCGTAGAAAGGCTTATCGGTGGTATTGGGGGCATAGGAACCAAGGGGCTCCTCAAGCTTGTCGACACGAATACCTGCCTTCTTGACGGAGTGCAAGTACTTCAAGCCCGTGATGATCTCGTGCTGCACGCGGAACTTGATTTGCAACTCGTACACGGACTTCTCCTTGATGTTGAACTTGATCTCGGTCTTCAAGGTGGCACCATCCTTATCTTCCAAGGGTAAGATAATTGAATCCAACTCCGGGTTCTCGGGGAACACCAATGCCATTTCCACAATCACCACCGTACGCTTGTCGCCGGCGGCAACGGCATACGGCGCCGAGTCAGCAGACAAGCCAAGCGAGGCCTTCCACTTGGCAAGACTCTCGTCCTCGGCATCGAGCTTGGTGTATTCCTCGATGGTCTTTTTTTCTCCAACGGTATACCCTTCAACAGGTTCTGGGGTCAAATCCTCCTGAGACATTTTTTGTGGCGTAGAATGTGGTGAGCGTCAAGAGTGTTATTACGTGGAGTAGGGCGGCAGATTGCGGCAGTGCAGGATTCTTCTCTGGCCCTTTTGGACAGAAGCGCACTCAGCCGTCGCTCGTCGCTGTCTCGGCTAACCTGCCGCACCATTCCATCTCCTTACAACCAACCACCCATTAAAAAACACTCTCGAAACACACTAGAATACTCTCAAAAACATAAGAAAATATACTGAAAATACATTAAAACGTAATAGAAATACACTTAAATTAAAACTCTTACACTTCTCAAAATCAGTAATTATTAAAGTTAGAATAAGGTAAAAAAAATTAGAGCTAGAGATTAAGTGGGGTTTAGAGTGAGTGATTAGAGTAAGTGGGCAAAAAAATAAGATTATTTATGGTTTAAGGTAATAGGTTGGATTGTAAATAAAGTGATAAAGTAAAATGAGGAAAGTGATTGGTGATTGGTGAGTAAGTGGTGAGTAACGAGAAACGAGAAGTAAGTAATGAATAATGACTAGTGACTAGTGACGAGTGACGAGTGATTAGTGGGTAATGTGTAATGTGACTAGTGAGTCATGAGGAAATGGGGAATGGAAATGTGAGGGAGGTTGCATGTGGCTCGGTTCGATGGGCGTTGGTGTACATTTAGCACGTGGAGGAGACGAGCCAAGGCGATTTCCAGATCGGGAATGGCGATGAACATGTGGTGGGTGGAGTATGCATTGGGTAAAGTTGAGTATGATTTAAAGTAGACTGGTAAGTATGATTTTGAGATTTTGGTTTCCTTGAGGGATATATTCTGTGAATGTCAGTCAGAGGTGGATCTGTATTATATTACTGGAGTGCTATAGGGAATGTAGTAATGTAGTCTGTCTGATAAATTCCGGGGCTTATATCCAGTTCCGGAGCTTATATCCAGTTCCAACCTATTGACTTAGGTCGTTTCATCTTCCCGTTAAAAAAAAATGTTTTTTGAAGATTCACGAGTTTTTAAACTTTCCTAAGCCTTGGGATAGTCATATCCTTCCATTTGAACCTTTTCTTTGGGGTGTGGGGGAAGTTATCGGAAGAAAGATAAATTCACGTGACTCTCATGTGCTTTAATTGCAGATTCATAGCCGAAATGGACACTTCCGAGGCTTATATCCAGTTCCGACCTATTGATTCAGGCCATTTTATCCTCCCCACCAAAACTTTTTTTTCGAAAAACCATGGATTTTTAGACTTGTTTCAGTTCCAAGATAGATATAGTCTCAGAAGAACTATTATCCTGGAGTGGATGAGGAGTAAGGAGGGGTAATGTGCTGGTCACGTGACTATTCCGAGGTACTATTAAACCATCCCATCTCTTTGCCATTTGAACAAGTAAGGCGTACAGACATGAAAAGAACTTAACAAAAAGTTAGCTGCTCATTTGAGCAGACTGAGAATGTTTATTCAAGTATCCCTCATATCTTCCACCCACCATGTCTCATTATAAACAGTTAGACACAAGGCGTGCCAAGAACCTACCAATCCAATTAATTCTTGTTCATGTTAAGTCCAGAAATTATATTACTTAGTTCTTAGATCTCATCGAAATACAACAGCATTATTGTTTAGAAATCTGCTAGTCTATACCTTCATATACTAACATTTAATACATGATCAGTACAGGTTACTAGATGAACAAGAATATTCTCATAACATAGGCTACCACCATAAGTCACCACCTAGATCTCTAACACTATAATAAATCTAGCAGTACATAGTAAGACACTTGTAAGTATTAGAATAGCTGAAGATAAATAATTTGAGTAGTGGAATAAAAAAACAAAACGATTATAGAAAAAAAAAAAAGATTTAACTGAAAAGATCAGGTATTTGGAAGAAGCTTTGAAAATAGCCCCAGAGTACTGGAAGATAAACACCTAATAAGCTGGAAATTGAAGCAAGACAAATAGCCCATATTCATCTGAAGCCAATATCCGGTAAACAGCCTAAACTTATCTTCTGAGTGTTAAATTTTATCAAGAATAAGTTCATGATAGGTGATCATTGACTCTACGCTAAACATAAATCTACATAAGTGAGTCTATGGGGAATATTAAGCCAGGTGAAGTAGAAACCGGAAGAGAATGCAAATGAGTTTTCATGAACCAAAGATCAATGTGATAAAATTTGGTGAAATTGTCAAATGGTGAAAAGGTCAAAAGGTCAAATGGTGAAGTAGGTGTGGATGGAGAATAAGTGCGTAAGAAGCGTAAGCCTAACACAGGTAAATAGGTAGATAATTAAATAATCACATCAAATATTAAATCTAATACATAAACAGTGAAGTACCAAAGAAAATAATAGAAAATGATAAATGATAAATGATAAAGATAAAGATAAATGATAAAGATAAATGAAGTGAACAAAAAGTGACCAAGAGTGGATGCGAAATACGGTGTGGTTTGTTATGCGCGCGGAGCTAAACACTCAGCACTGAGGCCCACAAATTACGCACCGCACCTTGCACGCTAACTTCCATTGCCTCTCCGACACTATTATAACACATGAGCAGCCAGGAAGAAGTAAGTAGGAATTCAAAGTCAATATTGTGATTTATACTAACCTTTAGATAAGGCTCAAACGTTTGGCCCGCTTGGCCCAGGCATCGCCCTCTCCCCAGGCCACCAAGCCCCAGGAGAAGCCTCAGGAGAAGCAGGTAAAGCAGGAAAGGGTGGAGGTTGAAAAACAAGAACCATCTAAACCCAAAATCAATCCTGTGGAGACCAAAAAACTTAAGACTGTGGATATGAATCCCCCGTCCAAACCAAATACTCCGGTCCCAAGTATCACCAAATCTACCGCTGCTCCTATTCCTGTATCGCCTCCTTCCGACCAAGAAATCGATAAGTGTATCAGAGAAGATATTACTGAATTGTTCCACTTTGGCTTTGGAGATAAACCTCATAACTTCACATCGTTGGGGTCCGAGGGCTTGTTGGACCTTGATTGCGTGGATGAGATCTTCGTGGAAATCTTGACGGAATTGGGTGTTCCCAATGGCCAGTTGCCCATTTTGTATCTTTACGAAATCTACACTAAAGCATTGACCATGAAGAGAACCCACTATAAGAAGGATCTGATGTTTGAAATGAGAAAGACCTTTTTGAACGCCATCATCCTGTCCTGTGCTTCCTATGGTCTTATCTGCTTCCAGATCCCCGATATGATTCTTGGAAATGACTTGCCAGCAACTGTTCAAAACTTGGTGCGGAAGCAGGATCTTCACGCCTTTTTGGTGGATGTCTTGGCCAAGGCTACAGAGCAGGATGCTGTTTTGGAGGTTTGCAACAGTATCTTTCCCCAATTGAAGCTGTTTTTGGATACCCTTAGCATTGCGTCGCCCGAATTACCTGCACATATTCTGCTTTGGGAGACGTTGGTGTCTTTGAAACCAGTGAGCTCCATCTTCTCTCAGCTTGATCTTTTTGGGCCAGAAAACCATGAAGATGGATTGGACTTTGAGAAAAACACGCTCTTGGGGTCTCTATTGAAATTGTCTCCATTGAGTGCTCAAGCCTCATCATCTTACTTCTTGAACGGAGATATCCAAGCCTCGGAGTTGCAACTCACCAACTCGGAGTTGGCATCCAGGTTCTCCTCCATTCATAGCGAGTACAAAGCTGTTTTCGACCGCTTATACTTTATATCAGAGAAATTGGTGCGAGGCTCTGCTCAAACAAGACAAGACTTGATGAAATGGTTTGCTGACTTAGCCAACGCTTCTCATTTGAGAACTGGGTCTTACTCCAACCCAGCCAAGTTGGCCTCGGATGCTTTGATGTTCAACATCTCTCTCATTCTCATCCGGTTGAGTTTGCCCTTTTTGGATTACCCAGTATACTCGAAACTTGACAAGATTGAGCACAACTATTTCGGGCCCAAGAACAAGTTGTTGAATGTATCGGAGGAGTCCAGAGTGTACGCTTCTGCAAAAGAGGCCGACGAGTTCTACTCTGACTCCATCGATGAGGACACCAACTTCATCTCCGACTGTTTCTATTTGACCTTGACTTACCTCCAGTATGGTATTGGAGGTATGATCGCCAACTACGACAAGCTCAAGAAACATCAGCGTTCAAGCAGACAACAATACGAGTCTCAAATCAGAAGATTGGGCTCAAACAATCGAATGCTTCCAGTGTTCAATACCTTCATCAACAAGAATAAATGCTCGACGTGGGCAATCGAGGCTATCTTTTACGACCGGCCTCTTAACATGGAGATTTTTGACTTTATAGTGGGATCGGCCCAGTTCTTCACAAGATTGATCGACCCCAGTCATAAACACCCTTCACCAAAACTATCGATCCCAATTTTCAAGGCCGAAAAAACCAGCGAGCTAGACGACCAGGACTTTCTCAAAACTAAGACGCCAATTCCTTGGAAGTTCGTACCGGAATACTGTTTGGAAGGAATCATTACCTACTGCAAATTTGTATCTAATTTCTTCCGCAATCCATTGTCAAACAATGATGACAGGGTTTCGGTTGTGGTGGAGTTTCTTGTGATTTTGTTGAGATGTCCTGAACTCATAGGAAATCCTCACTTGAAAGGGTCGATCGTTGAGATTATCTTTGGGGGAATATCTGGGCCCCAAGGTGAACAAGGTATCTTCAAAGACTTGTTCAATGGAAATAAGCTAGTGCAAGACAATGTGTTGTACTCGTTGTTGGACATCTATGTGACGATCGAAAAGACCGGAGCATCGTCTCAATTCTACGATAAGTTCAACAGCAGATTCTACATCTCGAGTATCATAGAGAAGTTATGGGAAAACAGCTTTTATAAGGACCAATTGAGTGATTTATCCAGCAAAAAAGTGGACTTCTTCATTCGTTTCATTGCCCGTATGTTGAACGATACCACTTTCTTATTCGACGAGTCCTTCAATGAGTTGAATGCTATTCATAACATGCAAGAGGAGACGCAAAAGAGAGAGAATGGCGGCGAGGCCAATGAGGAGGAGTTTGGGACGTCGGAAGAGCTCCAGGAGAGATTGCTGCTGTCCGAAAAGAAAGCTAGATCTTACATGGGCTTGGCCAACCAGACAATGATTCTCTTTAAGTTGTTCACCGAGCAAGTACCCGAAGGCTTTACGATTCCAGAACTCGTGGACCGGTTGGCCGGGATGTTGGACCATAACTTAAGCTTAATGGTGGGCCCCAAGTGCTCCAGCTTAAAGGTTAAGGAGCCGGAGAAGTACGAGTTCAACCCCAAGGCCACACTTGGAGATCTTTGCATAATATACCACAACCTTGGGCAACAGGATAAGTTCATCAAGGCAGTGGCTTCGGATGGTCGGTCGTTCCGGTTCGAGCACTTTGAAAGAGCTAAGGAAATCCTCTTCAACAAGACAAATGTTCCAGAAAACATCATCCGCCGGTTCTATGCATTTGGACAAAAGGCCGAGGAGAAAAGAATTGCTATTGAGCATGAGGAGTTGGAGATGGGAGACGCTCCGGACGAGTTGCTTGATCCTCTCATGTACACACTCATGGTGGATCCAGTGATCTTGCCTGGATCCAGGATTACCATCGACAGGTCCACCATCAAGGCACATCTTCTCAGTGACCCCACCGACCCGTTCAACCGGATGCCGTTGAAGCTCGAAGACGTCATTGACGATACGGAAATGAAACAGAAGATCGACGACTTCAAGCTGGGAAAGTACAAGGCATAAGTACATAGTATATAGTTACTGATATTCAGAATACTTTGTTATTATACAGAAAAAACAAGTAAAAGCTTGATTATGCAGTAAATTGTACTACAGTAGGCTATGCAGACTAATTCGTACCTTACCGGACTAGCTATACTGTGATCGAACATGTCCCTTTAGTTGTAAACTCCAATAGTACCCTCTAGTATCTGTCTCCGTACTAGAAGTTGTATTTCTATAGTAGAGTATTTCTACGGTGGTGTGTCTGTAGTAGAGTTACAAGATAGTTTCACGATCTACTACCACTAATAGTGTAGTACCATACCACACTATACCATTAGATTAGATTAGACTAGACTACCAATTTATATTTTGGTACGTTCACATGTGGGATTTGAACTTATGGTTTTCATCTAAGGAAATAGTATTTCCATAATATAAATACTGTTACTAGTAAGTACTAAATACTACTACACTACACTATTACAGAGTCGGGTTAACAAAATCCGAATTCATTGAAACTCTAGAGAAATATATTATATCAAATCATACAGGATAAATTCCATTCGGGGGTGTGAATTAGTGGATTCCAAGATTACTACTCCTTTACTGTTTTACTGTTCTACAACCATATTGATACTTTTTAAGTGATTCCACCTGCACCAACAGACTCGTATAAATTTCTTACTTTGAAGTATAATCATTTTGTCATAAATGACAAATAGTAGACATTTTTTAAGCTTTGGTTCAATGTTATATCGAAAAGCCATGTATCAGTTTATCTGAATGAAGTGTTTTCTCGCACTAAGCTCAAATACTATTACAACAATCAGCCATCAGCAAAGTAAAAATAACCTTTCTGAAGAAAGTCTAAGCCCATTTCAGATTTCCTATTACTGGGTGAACAGTACATTGTCTACCATTTTCTGATTGGATTATGGGAAGAAGTATATACTGGTATGTACTTATAGATATGGGTCCGTATATAGTGGTCTAGTTATAAATGAAAATTGACTAATGATAACAACTAATACTCAATGGACTAAAAATCAATGGACTAATAAATTATGGACTCATTGACTGTGGACTCAATCTGTGGACTCGTTGACTGTGGACTAGTTGTAGCATAGTAGTGTGGTGCACTTGTAGGTGTTAGTAGGTGCTAGTAGGTGCTAGTATAAAAAGGAAGGCACTAGTGACTACTATTGGAATAATTTTCAGATAATTTAGCGTGTATTTTGATGCTCAGGTATTATTTGGATATAAATTGGTACACGAAAATAAATTAGGTAATATATTTATGAAAGAGAATATTAGTTTCAAATAGACATTATGCGTCATATAATGCTCGGGTTAGGATGGTAACGTAACCTAAACACAGGCACTAGAAGATATAGAATTAGGTAATGATATAATGAATATTTGAGCCTTGAAAAACTCGATAGAAAAGTAAATATCAGGATGAGATGAAGTCCCAATATTTTTTTAAACAGTAATTTTTTTTTTTGTTAAACCCATTCATTACTTCTCAGAGTTTTTGGTGTGTGGAGCTAGACGTGAGAGAATGCGAGAGATATATAGTTTTCGCACCTTACATTTCGCAGTTTTCTTTTACCAGTCTTCCACCATTATTTTTATGTATGCCATTATTTTTATGTAGACCATTATTTTTATGCATGCCATTATTTTTATGTAGACCATCCTTTGTATGTAGACCATTTATAGATAGTCTCTTTAAACTATCTAGCCTATACTCTTATGAGAATATAAAATCCCAGTTACCTTAGTTTGGATCTTTATTGTAGTTCATGTCACTACACCTATAGTAGTTAAGGATGGATTAATACTACTCAACATTTTGGGTCAATATAATGTACAACTCATTTAATACCTTTTTTTTTTCAGCGATGACTCTTTGAGTTGCCTGCTGCTCTTGTAGCTCTAATTTTTGAGTAGACTCTTTTTTTCAAACAGAAATCGTTCACAGACTTAGCATTATCAAGTAGACTATCGCTTGGTCCACCTCTACACTGTATTCCTGTACTTTGTCAGTTCATATCCATATAATTATATTGCTCGAGTAGATACTTTGGAGCTGGAAGTTATATACTCATCATATATCTAAGGCTAGGGTAAGTAGAGAGCTATAGTACTAGGAAGTAAATCCATTGATTTGATTAATGAACTCAGCGTAAGATCATGTGATTTCGTTGTCGGAGTAACTGCTGTTGATGGTAAATCACTAAACCTTGAGGGTAGTACTACCAACACTGGCACTAATTATAGTACATAATTACCGAATCGTATATTATATTACTACCATGATATGTAAGTTTAAGCCTTGATAGCAAAGTTCTTCTTTGGGAAGGCACGTCTTTGCTTTCTGGTCTTCTCGGTGACTCTGGCAGCGTCCTCGGCAGACAAGGCTCTTCTCAAAGCTCTGGTCTTCTTGGCTCTCAAGTCAGTTGGGATGAACTTCTTACCGGCGTACAACTCTCTGACTTGTTGTCTTTGGGTTTGGTTAATGACAGTCAAAACTTTGGCGATGTTTCTTCTGGCAATAGCGATTTGAGGCACAGCTGGCTTGGTCAACTTCTGGACCTTCAAAGAGGCCAACTCCTGCTTCAATTCAACCAATTGTTGCTCCAATTGTTCTTTGGACTTGCTTCTCAATTCGGCGACGTTGATACCAGCCTGATGTTAGTATTCTAAGATGAAGATATAATTCTGTATGATCCTGTTCTTTCTGATTCATTCCAGGTTGTAGTCTCTTTAAGGTCTATTCGGACCTCTGTTACTGTGTCACATTGTCTTTTGTCTCTTGTTGTTCTGACTGATTATCTTCTAGAAGGTTCAATAATGGGAGTAGGATTCGGGGTGTAGGCGAGCATCTGATTTTATTAAACATGAGGTCAAGAAATCATAAGGATAACGGGATAAGCGATAGGATCAACAGCAATATTTTGGGAGGGTTTCACATACCATTTTGTGTGATGTGTTGTAAGTGAGACGGAAAACGAGACAAAATTTTCGTTGAGGAAGAGCGCTCGGCGCCTGCATGGACCGCGCGAAGACCTGCAGGGAGTGCGAATTATGTGGTCACGTGTGATTAGGGCTTCAGCCCTCGCGCGTTGCAGCCATATCCATCAACTACAATATAAATTCAAGCCATTGGAAACACTGCAGCCCTGAACCACGAAACCATCAAAGTTCATTGAAACCACTAAAGCCACTAAAGCCACTAACGCCACTAACGCCACTAAAGCCTCTGAAACCGCTAAACATTACTCACTACTACATCTACTAACACCTACCAACAGTTACTATAACCATTAACATACAAAGAATCAGGTAGAGAGGCTTCATAATATCCTGAATATGTAGGGTACTACCTATGGCGGATCTGACACACATACTACCATTACCACTACAAATGGTAGTGCAACGTGATGAATATTGAGTTGCCTTAGTGAAATCGGTGAAAATATTAGTGTAAGTATTCATGAAATTACTAGTGGAATGATAGTGAAATACTAACAGAAATAGTGGAAGTAGTGGAAGTAGTGGAAGTAGTGGAGTAGTGGAGTAGTGGAGTAGTGGAGTAGTGGAGTAGTGGAGTAACCTGGATTACTATTCTACATTAATGGCTTAGAGTGTAGTATAATAGAATAGTTAGGAGTCACTTGAGGTCAGTCAAGAGCACTACTAAAACATATATGTACTGTTCCGCGCTACTCTACTCTACTTCAGTAAAGATTACCGTTTTAACTGGAACTAGGTGTACTTTGATATTATAGGGGTAACTATAGTATTGTAGAGTAGACTAAAAACGGCAATGACCAGGAGATATACCCAAGCAATTCCAATCCATAGTTATATAGACATCCACCATTCACGGAAGTTCCATATTTATGACTATACTATAGAACCTTAACTAACAGTACTCAACCGAAACTAACAGAGTCCTTATTAGATTCACTAGAATAATCCTCAAGATAAAACCACAGGTAATTCACCAAAAGTAAATGAACAATGTGTCATTACACTAAATAAGTGGTAGTACAGTGTAGTACAGTATAGTGGTCTAGTATTACTGTGGTGATTATCTATGGTGTAGAATCCAGCAGTACTCTGTACTGCTACTATGTAATAAGGTGTACTGATACTAAGACTAAGAAACACTATCCAATATGTTCTGTTACTATGATCACCCTGTTCTACTACTATATACATATACTCTGTTCCACTGCTCTGTGCTCTTCCCATGCTATGTATATTCTTTGCTTATACTACAGTATGGACTATCAGTATTCAACAATATCTTAGTACTACAAACCCAATGACTACTATAGTATAGTGGTACTACTAATCCTAGTATAGTACAGTGAATGTACTCTAGTATTAAATAGTCCAGTATTAAGTAGTCCAGTATTAACTAGTCTAGAGGTCTGTTAATATAGTGTAGAGTAGTAGTAGTGTAATGGTACTGGTCTAATGTAGTCTATTCTATAGTGGTATTAGCTTAGACTTAATGGTGTTTCCAAAAATTCCATATACATGTACTTGTTGGCAAAAAGCAGTCAAAGGTTTAACTCAAACACAATACAGATTAACGAATGGCTGCAGAACCGTGAACTTCGCGGACCATGCCCTACTAGTGCACCATTAACACTTTATGGTAGTAGCAGCAGTAGTAGTAGTAGTAGTAGTAGTAGTAGTAGTAGTAGTAGTAGTAGTAGTAGTAGTGGAATTGTCATACACAGTAGTAATTAGAGGACGCAATTAGTCCGCAGTTAGTACGCTTGTAGTTGAAATTGCAGTACCTCACCCCACCGTAATTTTTACACCAAATAGTTTTCCACACCACATAAAATTTCACACGAGTTCTCACACCATCAGTATTCCACATCATCAGTATTCTACACCACGTTCTGATCACATCATAAATATACACCATAAAATCATCAACACTTAAATAAAAATACGAATCAAAAAAATTAAACAAAACAGAAAAATTCAATTCTATTGGGTCCCTTATTTTCTGATAATACAATGGTCTAATAATATTGCAATATAAAAAAAAATCCAAAATTGTGGTGCTCAATAGTGTTCAATTCTAGTGTATCAGATATGAGGTTACTAGACTGTGAGGTGATATAGGCGGTGGCCTGATTGGACTGCGGCGACTGCGTGGTACTCTATATCGTGTGCCATGAGACCGAGCCCCTTCGCCCGCACTGATCAGTGTATCCAATATAGTACTAGTAAAAAAGAATCAGGAGAGGACTCTGTACTTGTAGTATTTGTAATATGTTTAGAGTCATTGAGAGTAGCATATTGTGGACTTACAGTAATGTATTGTGGTGTATAAGGGGTATCCTTATGATTGTGGTGTGGTTATGGTATGGATGAAGGTGTAGGTTTAGGTGCATGTCTAAGACTATGACTCTGGCAGAAATGGATGGGGTTGGGAGGTGAAAGTATTGGGCAGATTGTATTATAGAACTAATAGCTACGACAAAAGATAACGGTGACTAGACAAGACGGCAGCAGTCTACACGGATTATACATTGCATGCATTCAAATATCACGAGCAGCAGAATGACAAGATGAGCAAGCCACTTGGCCAAGAATTAAACGGATAATTACAGGCATTCCGCTTAGTTGGACTTTCTCAAGTTGTTGGACAACCAGTCCAAACCATCGTACAAACCGTCACCGGTGGTGGCACACGTAGACTGGATGTACCAAGGTCTTTGTCTGATGGAGTGCAAGCCCAACTTCTCAGTGATCTCGGCAGCGTTCATGGCGTTGGGCAAATCCTGCTTGTTGGCAAGAACCAACAACAAGGCGTTTCTCAACTCATCCTCGTTAAGCATTTGCTGCAATTCCTCTCTAGCTTCGGCGACACGGTCTCTATCGTTAGAGTCGACGACGAAAATGATACCTTGGGAGTTTTGGTAGTAGTATCTCCACAAAGGTCTAATCTTGTCTTGTCCTCCCACATCCCACACAGTAAAAGAAATGTTTCTGTATTCGACAGTCTCCACATTGAAACCAATGGTGGGGATGGTGGTGACAATCTCTCCAAGCTTCAACTTGTACAAGATGGTCGTCTTACCAGCACCGTCCAAACCAACCATCAATATTCTCATCTCCTTGTTACCAAAGAGGTTACTGAACAACTTAGAGAATGACAAACCCATTTTTTCCCGCTTGAGTGTTTTTTTTCTCCTTTACTAGAATTGCTTTATAGAACTGCAAAGTGATTCAATCGATCCCGTTTCAAGATACCTTGGAGTGTAGCAGTTGGTCAAAAGAACAGCTGGTGGTTTCAAGTCACAAAATTCCGGGGGCTAAGGCGGCGTTCGGGTGTGAAAAGAGATTTTCTGTTTAGAATCAGGATGTCGAATCTGAATGAACAGCAAATCGCGGGAATATTGACACCGTACAGGTATGGTCGTGCGCGGCTCGGGCCTCCACCGCGTCCTGTTGCCGCCAAACCAATAGAAAGAGAAAAAGAAAAAAAAATTCGTGTGCTTGCAGCGCGCGTTATTCCTGCTATGCCTGCCCGTCCCTTGGTCTGTGGTGTATATAGGGCTGTTGGCTAGAGTCGTAGTAATAGTGGTTGGTTTGGGTATGATTCTGAAACAAGGGTGAAACTGGTCTGAGATATTATTGAACCATTTTCGAAACCATTCTGGAAATGTTTTGAAACTTATGTGTTTCAGAATATGTGCCTGGATATAGAAAATAGACGGCGGATTGATCTAGACCTGCCTATAATTACTCTAATCTCGGGCCATCATTAGACCCATTAGTCTCGTGACACACATTTCTTCGTCAATAATGCATTCTTCTCTTCTTTCTACTTCCTTCTACATTTCGTTTTTTTTTTTTTTTGATGTTCCAATTTGTTGTGTTGTATTTCAATTCCGTTTCTATTTTTACTTTACTTAACTTGATTTGATTTATTTTTATTGAGCGGACGGCAGACAAGAGGCGAAGTCACTCGGCGTAGCTGCTCAGCTTCCGAGTGCTCTCACCATGAAAATTATTTCTGCCGCCTCATTCTCTAATGCTAGTTTGGTGTGCCTCTCAGATCATGATGTAATGCAAATCTCAATGGATTATTTAGGACCTACACTAGGTTCCATAATACTCCATAATGCCTCCAAAATACTCCAAATTGCAGCCTACTATAGCTCCAGTATAGATTCCAGTGGAGTTGCCAGTAGAGACTATAGTAGAGACTCCAGGTAGGAATTCAATGTATAATGTATGGCCTATGCTCGGAATCCAAATTAACTCTGAGCGGGACTCCCTAATTTAGAGCCTCATTATAAAAGGCTCCGTATAATTGACTCCACAATAAAAACCCCACGATAAAGACTCCATCATATAGAGATACGAGTAGTACCTGACAAGAAAGACTTCATAACACAAGACTTCATAGAAATGAACTCGTCATTCATAATGTAGCACTCTATTCTGAATTCAGACAGACTCCAGGTTAAGACTTCAGATTGAGAGTCACATAGACTGACTTTAGACTGAAGTTTCCTGTAGAAACCATAATGTGGACATTTTTTGAAGATCTCTATCTAGGCCATCGCCATTAAGACTGCATAATTAAGGCTCCCAATTGAGAACTCTGACTAGGATTCCACTTTTAAACTCCATTAACAGACTCTGTCTAGGACTGTATAGACTCTGTATCCGAACTTTATATCTAAACTTTGGTATCTAGCATCTAGACCATGCCTTTAGTTTCAATCACTGAGAGTATGACGATGCAAGCACAGAAGCCCCCGGCTTACTTGCCCACGTTGAATTTAGACCGCGAATAGCGCTGCAATGCCCGGATGAACACCGCATAGTTGACGCTCGTGTTGTCGTTTTCCCAATACATCTCCGAGAGCCGCGTGTGCCAAGGAGGGTAATCCTGCAAATCTAGCACGGGCCCAAAGCATATCAACAAGTCGGGTTCTGGCCCCACCAACTCGCTGAGCTCCTCGTCGATAAGCTTCACCGTAATGTCGTCCACCGAGAGCTCCTTGTTGACAGTAAGCTCACTGATGGTCTTGGTGAGTTCCACTATGGTGGGCTTACCGTCGATACGTGAAAGCAACGAGATCTCGAGGTCCGCCGCCAGGGGCTCGTCACCCTCGAAGAGCGTAATGTTAGAGTGAGGCACCTTCAACAAGACGCGGGGCGTGGGAATGCCAAAGTAACTGCGCAAGTTGCGGGCCACGTACCGCTGCAACTCGGGGAGCGACGTTTTGACCGCGCCGCTATATTCATAGATGGTCAAACTGGGGATCCCCGCTCCCAAACACCAGGCTGCAATTTCAGAGATATCTGCAATGAGCCCCTCCACACCACCGTTTTCGTCGGTATCCACTTTCAAATCCACAATACAACTGATACGCCTTGGGATCTTCTGTAATTTATTGACATCATCCCTAATCACCTGGGGTGAATTGTTGGGGAAGTAGGCCATGGAGTACACCCGGAGGAAGGCCTTATTGTATACAAACTGTAGGTTGCGGAAAATAGACATGACGAAAAAAATGCTGAGGAGAATGGCATAGCGCAAGTAGTACGTGCTCCGATCCACGAGCGTGTTGTCAAGAAGCGCCATAGGGAAGAGAGTGGTGGTCACAAAACGACGAGCTCCATGTAAGGTTAGTTCATTATGGTGCACGGGTGTTTTTCTCGGAAGTAGTGGTGTACGGGCCCGTGGGTTTCTCTTTTTTTTTTTTTATAGTTAATGATGCGCTTAATCTTTTTACTTTGGGTGTACTGATGTCACCGTTGTCTTCTTTTCTTTTTTTTAATTTGTTTGATAGTTAAGGTGTACGGGTGTCTACCACATCGCACTGCCCAGCGCGAAAACTTTCCCCACCATCAGATCCGCACTAAGGCGGAGTTCGCACTGACTAACGCCCATAAAACCCTCATTCTCGCGATCCATCTAGCCCGTTTCAGATTAATAAAGCGCACTCTGAAACACTGCGCTTTCTTCGTCGTTGCATCCGTGAAGCGCCACGTTGCTAGCGCACACTCTCTTTTATGACGCTACGAGAAATAAGGAGCTCCCTCGGGGCTTTTCTATGGGACCATCCCCACACCGACGACAAGGATAGTTCCACCCACTCGCGGCACCACGCGTCGTCTGGCAGTGCCGTGACCGTGGGGTTGGTGGCAGCCGTGGGTGGATTTTTATATGGTTACGATACGGGGCTTATCAATGATATCATGGAGATGCGGTACGTCAAGTCGGAGATCCCAGCCAATGGTGTCAATTTCACTGTGCACGAGCGGGCCTTGATAACCGCCATATTGTCCTTGGGCACATTTTTCGGTGCTTTGGTTGCTCCACTCGTTTCCGATTCCTATGGTCGTAAGTTTTCCATTATTACTACGGCTGCAATTGTGTTTAATTTGGGAACCGTTCTCCAGGTGTCTGCCACATGCGTGACTCTTTTATGTGTGGGCCGAGCTGTTTCTGGCGTGGCGGTGGGTATCTTATCTGCCATTGTGCCTTTATATCAGGCTGAAGCCTCACCCAAATGGGTTCGTGGTTCCATTGTGTTCACCTACCAATGGGCCATCACATGGGGCCTCTTGATCGCCCTGGCCATTTGTCAAGGCACCCGCAAAATCGACACCAGTGCCTCTTACCGTATACCGATAGGCGTGCAGTTTCTATGGTCGATCTTTCTCTGTGTAGGTATGTTCTTTCTCCCGGAAAGTCCGCGGTTTTACGTGCAAAAGAATGACCTTCAAAAAGCATTGGTTAGCTTGCATAAGCTACGACGGTTGTCGCCCGAGGATCCGGACTTGATCGAGGAGCTTGTGGAGATCAAGGCCAATTACGACTACGAGATGTCGTTTGGCAAAGTCACATATCTTGACTGTTTCCGCCTGGGCGGAGGCCGCCACAAGCAAGGTTTACGCATGATCACGGGGATAGGTATCCAGACGTTCCAGCAGTGTTCAGGGATCAACTTTATCTTCTACTACGGGGTCAATTTCTTTGCGTCCACCGGGGTGCAGAACTACTACATAATCTCATTCGTGACGTACCTCGTCAATGTGATCTTTACTGTGCCTGGTATTTACTTCATTGATATCATTGGACGAAGGCAGCTCTTACTTCTTGGAGGAGTGGGCATGTCGGTGAGCAACTTCATCATTGCCATTGTGGGAGTGACTATGACGTCAACTGAAGCCAAGTCGGTGGTGAGTATACTCTTCTCATGCATCTTCATAGCGTGCTTTGCCTCATCGTGGGGTGGGTGTGCATGGGCTATCTGCTCGGATATATACGGTATAAGTATTCGGCAAAAGGCAGTTTCCATTACGGCTGCCACTAACTGGCTAATCAACTTTGTGTTTGCCTACATTACGCCATACTTGATCCACACGGTGTCACACACCGCAGCATTGGGCAACAAGATCTTCTTCATCTGGGGTGGCTTGAACTTTGCTGGGTTGGTATTCGTCTACTTCATGGTCTATGAAACCAAAGGCTTGCGGCTTGAGGAGGTGGACTTGATGTACAAGGAATGCTCCAACTCACGGTTATCCACCAAGTTCCAGAGTAAGCGGTTCGACATGTCCAATTTGGCCAATGAAGGTGGAATCCACAGCCTCGTCAACACACCCCCCAACGAGTGGGCACTCGAATACATGCATCACGACAAGGACCATTCCAACACATCCTCATCTCCTGGAGCAGATCAGGCCCGCACGGCCTTGGAGGCTACGGAATTGAGTTCCATCCAGGAAAACCTCAGTTGGTCTGAGCATCCATACACGGTGGCCATCCCTACCGGCTTAGGGCACCACATGGCCAGCCTCTCACCTGGGTTGAGCGACACCTCCAGCGACTCTAGCGATAATGTCTCGGAATCAAGCGACGATTACCAGAGATATCTAAGAGAGCTTCAGGCGGAAACCATGGTAGGGTCGCGGCAGCCTCTGACCTCCTTTACTTCGGCATCCATTGCTCGTGGCCCGGGCAGTATGAAGAAACCCGGAGCCAAGGCCCGCAGGTCGGAGCCTTACACCTATAGTGGGGCCTCCGGGATGAACTCGGCCTCGCGGTCGGGATCCTACATGTCGGCTAAGGTTGTGAAGAGCGAGTCACTCGACTTGCAAATGAGCAGCAATGGCAATATGAAGATTATCGCCGCGCCATTTTACACCGAGCCTCCTAGCGACTCCGACTCCGACAATGAAGTTGATTCCCAGACGCAGAACCGGGCTCAGAACGGAGCCCCCTAAACAAAACTGGGACCATCACATCTTATGCGTGTGCCACGACAATGGAAATGACAATTGGACTACCATTTGGTAATAACAATTTTTAACATGGCAAAGAACAAATATTTGGTACTGACGATTGATATTGCATTAGTACTACCCAAAAAAAAAAAAAATATGAACATGCCAAGACAGATGTTTGGCGCTACTGAATTTATTTAACAATGACAATTTGCCGGACAAATGGTACTGACATACTACTAGTGACAACCTTATGATGAGAATTTACGGACTGACAATTGGTGCTAATAACAATTTGGCTGAAAAAATGAGTATCCTTAACAATTACAATTTATCCTGGCGACATTTATTGGGAGCTCACAAATGATACTTATTATATTATTTGGTACTGGAATTATCTGCTTTAATATTGGGTGATACTTCGTATCACTGGAACCACCAGATACTATCAACTGATACTACTAAAGAGCGGGACTACTTTTGGTACTGAGTTGTATTAGGAGTATTTGTTGAACATACGAGACAGAAACTTGGCACGACTGACATTATACTGAATAGTGAATCGTGCTAGAAAAGACTTGGTGCTGGAAAGGAGTTGGTATCAATGTGACTGACAATGTATATGGACTATCTGGCTGACTGACACTGAAATTGGTCTTACTAATTCATTGATACCACTGATACTGGCAGTGTTTAGCATAACAATTGGTCGATATGGTACTGATATGGTACTGATAATTGATAGGGAATGAACTGTCAATGGCTGCTATCATCAATTAAGTTCATCTATGGTCACGACAATAGAGATTCTCGAGATTCTCGATAAAAATGATTGTAGGTCTAGTTTTCTTTATATCGTATAACAACACTTGGAGCGTTTCTAAAGGAGTACAGTAGAGTAGTATTATAAATGATTATGACAGTTGTATTATGATAGTAGTACTAGGTCAGTATTCAGATTCGTGTTGCTATGTACTCTGTTTACTATGTTCATTTGTCAATGAGTCTCCAGAGAAAGAATTCAAACTACCTAAGTAACAACAGCAGGGTCACCTAGACATTCGGTTGTTACCAGGTTGTTGCTTGGTTGTTACTAGATGGCTGGGGCAAAACTCTTCATTAGGTCAATAGTGGTGAATGTTCTTGGTCGGTAAACTAACTGATGATATTGTTAAATGGTATGTGATTACAATTTTCAATGGCCATTTTTCCCATTGGACGGTGAGCCTTCAAAATCAGTCAAAAGGTAGACTACTATATATGGTGGATTATAAAACAGCACAACAGATCAGTAGTACTGTAGTAGTAGTAGTAGTAGTAGTAGTAGTAGTAGTAGTAGTAGTAGTAGTAGTAGTAGTAGTAGTAGTGGTAGTAGTGGTAGTAGTACTGTAGTAGTACTTTAGTGCATTAGCAATTGGGTTTTCTCTGGTCTTGGAGTAAGTACTTGGGTTCTTAGATGTAAGCATTTAGTACTATCAGAGCACTAATCACCTCTCTATTTCATAGATTCAAACTCATTCTTTCATTCCGTCATGCTGTTATGTGCTGTTATACAAGGTTGGCCCAGTATTTAGACCTGCTGATTTTCTTGATGGTCTGGGACTTACTTTTTTTTTCTGGATTGTCTGGATTGTCCGTAATGTCTGTGTTTGATGATCACGTAGTCAAGAAGTAGGGCTCTCTAATTTTATGGGTACTGAATCATGGGAATCTACTAAGCAGTTGAGTCAGTGATTCAGTACACTGAGTAATGGAGTAGTAGGGAGTATCAGTGCATGTGATATTGATACAGACATTGATCTGATATTGATCTGACACTGGTCGAAAATGGTGTGACAATGGTCTGAAATCGACACTTTGACCAATACTTGAAACTACTATGATTTGCACCAGTGATAACTAATTGATACACAGAGATTCACACATGAAACTCTAACTGATACTCATATAAATTCCAGACCCACTCCATGTGTCTCACCCGGATTGACTTTTCCTTAAACTGCTCATCATCATCCCTACATAAATCCCCACATACATTCCCATATCATTCGTAGGAATTGGTTAATGAGATTTTTGTGGAGTTCCAAGTCCCCAGCCCATTTGGTATAGGAGTAGTGTAGTCCAGTAGTATTATAGTATAGAGTATTACTAGTCAAGTAGTAGTGTAGTAGTAGTATAGTAGTAGTGTAGTAGTAGTGTAGTAGTAGTGTAGTAGTAGTGTAGTATTAGAGTAGTAGTATTAGAGTAGTACTGTAGTGTAGTTGTTAGATTCTTGTTGTAGCGTCAGGTAACTCTGCTTAGTATGTCTTTTTGATGATGATTCCTCAGAGAAGGACTCTAAGCTATTTAAGTATTTGACAACAGCGTCGCCTAGTCAACCGGTTGTTGAGAAGTGTAAAGGGGGAAACCATCTCCACATTCCATCCTAATACCTCGTACAATGATGCTGGAGATGTTGCACAATGGAATGGTCATTGTTAGGATTATGCAGCATTGGCTTAAATTACTGAAACGGGTGAAACACTATCTATGGTGGTTGCAACAGTAGTGTAGTAGTAGAGTAGTAGTATAGACTAATACTTTATAGTGGTAGTGTACAGTATACCAATGTGGCACAAATTGACACAAAGTGACAATACCTTCATTTACTTCATTTACTTCATTTACTTCATTTACTTCATTTACTTCATTTACTTCATTTACTTCATTTACTTCATTTACTTCATTTAATGCTAATTGAAAGTTACTTGACTGACAATTCGCTGTCCGTTCTGATATAAAGTTCTGAGCCAATTGGTAATTACCTTTTCTAATTCAGAGTTATCTGGTGTGAACTTTTGTTTTGGGATGAACTCTGTGGGTACCTTCCATGTTCATGATCTGTAGAGTTCCATATAGTTCTTGAACCAGAGATGAACACATCATGGTAGGTATTTTGTCCTGTATCTTTTTGAGCTATGGATAGATCCTTTATTGACTAGTACCAGAGGAGAATGATACCTAGTAATTGATTATGATTGCGTGTAGTAATGGATCATGATATAGGATGATACCTTATACAATGAGTCATGACTAATTAGAATTTCTTGGTGTATTGATATTAGCAGTCACCAGTGAATGTCTGCACTCAAATACAGCACTATAGTAGTTAGTGTGATAGAATTTGTTATGAGCAACTGTACTAGCTTGACATGAGAGTATAATTAGTATGGTACACTAAGTTAGTAGAGGTTATTTTTACTGTATTCAATTCCCATTGACTATTGGTTGACTATTGGTTGACTTTTGGCTAGTGTATACATTCTGTTCTTTTCTCTTAATCTGTATCGAAACTTATAGATGTAAATGAATTAGTGGACCTAATGGTACTGAGAATTGGCACTAAAATGTTGGTTATGAGCACTGGCGCGTTCAATATATATAGTACCAGCAATTGATAGTGAAATTAGTACTAGAATTAGTACTGCAATTAGTGCCACCAAAATTGGTCCTGACTATTAGTACTGACTATTGGTCAATTGACTGAATATTTAGTATTGATGGCTGACACATTACGTACATCGACCATTATACTGACCATTTTACTGACCATTATACTGACCCTTATACTGATTCTTAGCACTTAGAATGAGTGAAATAATATTGGTGTTGGCACTGGTTGGAACCACAGGGTCATGGGGGTAGTAAAGGTGCACTATTAATGGACGCCTGGACCTTCCCGAAGTTGTTTTTTTTTCCCACCAAGTGATCCTGTTTTTCGGATGTCGGCATAGGTTAACATTAGCATGTTTAAGAAGTTGCCATTACCGCCGCATTCCAGCATAATAAAGACGTACACTTTGGGATAGAACATGCCCGATTAGGAGGCGCGCATGCGTCCCAGCGGCCGCACAGTGATTGCTAAGAATGGGAGCGAGGGGTGCGAGAACAAGCAAGTGGAGAACGACGAGGGATTTCCGAGGGAACCGAAAGCATAGTTGATACTGGGCATGGTCATGAGTTCCCGGAATGAACGGCCCGACAGCTCCGCCAGGGGCTTTCGGCCCCGGGCACGAGACCATTTGCATCATGACGTAGTGCGCATGCAAACGAAAGATGAGTGACTTGCCCTCGGAACTCGTACAGCTTATGCATCGGGAGGTGGCACCGGAATTCGCATCTTTGCGGGACCGGAACTCTCGCGCCTCCTGCACAAAGCCTCAGAGTTTGTATCCTTGCGGGACCGAAACTCGCTTCCTTGCGGATGTCTCGGTTGCCAATGGCAATTTAACCAAACAGGTTAAAATCACTCATTCTCTGCAAAAGCATCTAGGCACGGCGGGTGCTGATATCGGGGCCGAAAACCACTTTAGGGGCTCCAGCCGTGCTTTGTGACGCATCTTCTTGCCGGGACGCTTTCTCCCTCGGCCTCTTTGGAATTCCAGCCGTGCACCTTTAGTTCCTCGTACTTGCTTGCTTGCGGATGCTGCTGCTACTGCTGCTGCTTGCTGAGATGGTGCACGGGTCTTGGCCTGCACTGCTTTCACCAAAGCTTTTGAGACATGCACCAAGAAACCCATACCTCCCGCCTCCTCACCTCCCCACCTCACCTAATCTTCATCAACTCTGAAACATCAATCTTTGAATTCTGAAACATCAACACAAACATCAATCTGGATTTAAGAAATCTGACACACCTCTGAAACTAGTTCATTTCTAACTTCTCTTTATTCATGACCAAGTTTGCTGCCCATGAGGCTGCGAGAGATAACCAGGCTGTAGTGATCCAAAGCCTTCTTGACCAGGACCCCAAAGTGGCGGTATTGAAGGATGAAGACGCCCGCACACCACTCCACTGGGCATGCAGCATGAACCATGAAAACATTATCAAGATTCTTCTCCCATATATAAAAGGCGATATTGACGAATTGGTCGATGATAGTGGCTGGACACCCGTACACATAGCGTGTGCTGTTGGTAACGAAGCCGTCTTGGGCTTATTGATGGCGCACGAGCCCAAATCAGATATCAATCTTCAAACCGGCACCGGCGCCACGTGTCTTCATTTGGCCACCAGCAAAAGTCATGTGGATCTTGTCAAACTGCTCCTTGATGTGTACAAGTGTTCGGTCCGCACCAAGGATAAGAAGGGTTACACGGCGCTCCACAGGGCAGCATCGGTGGGGAACCAGCCCATAATCCGAATGCTTGTGGAAGCCAAGGCCAACATCAACGCCAAAGACAATGATGGCTGGACGCCTCTCCACCATGCATTGGCCGAAGGGCTTGGGGATGTAGGGGTTTTGCTAACCCAACTTGGGGCAGACGCTTCAGTAGAAAACGCAGCCGGTGAAACACCTGTCCAGGTTGCAAATACCGATAGTGTGCGCAAGTACTTCCAACAGCAGGCAGCGGCATGAGCAGTGAAGCCCGAGCACACTGGGAGGGATAGCAGGCATGAGACATGTGCGGCCTGCACAATGTACCCTCGGAAGTCGGGCATGCCCCGTTTCAGGGCAAAGCAAAACAGCGTGTATGCAGGCCGCCCATGCACAGCGCAGCGGGATGTCCCTAAAATTCACTTGCTGTGGTGTGTTTCTGGAAACGCACATATATAACCTAAATTGCATTGCCGTTTTCCCGACCTGGTTTTTTCTTCATCTCCTTACTAACGAGCCTCGTTTTCTTTCTTCTGCCTCCTTACTCCTCAACCCTTACAGTTGTCGTCGCAGTTGCAATTCTTTAGAAACCGTCCCGCTTCGCCCCCTCCGTCAATTCCCGTCAAACAAATCCAAAACAAGTAAAAAACAAACAATGTTGGCCATTGGTGACACTATCTTAAGAGCAGTGAACTTTGTGTTCTTGGTGATCATTCTCGGTATCACCGGCTCTCTTGCCGCCTCCACTAACTTCCAGCAAAATCCTCAGGTTAACTTTGCCATTTTTGCTGCCGCATTTGCCATTTTGACCTCCAGTTTCTATGGTATCTTGGCGTACTTCTTCGCTGCCTTTGCATGGCCAGTTGTTTTGGCCATCTTCGACTTCTTGAACATTGTGTTCACGTTTGCCGCCGCCACTGCCATTGCCGCCGGTATCAGAGTTCACTCTTGCAACAACGAGTCTTACATCAATGGCAACAAGATTGCTCAGGGCTCCACCGGTAGATGCAGAAAGGCTCAGACCTCCGTGGCCTTCCTCTACTTCTCCTTCTTCATCTTCTTGGCCTCCGGTGTTTTCACCATCATTTCCATCTTCAGAGGAGGATTGTTTGGAGGCTCGCGCTCTACCGCCAGAGTGGGTGTCCCCGCCACGTCCCAAGCTTAAGTGCTGGACGCGTGAAGTTGTATTAAAATGTGGTATAATGCACGCCTCCATCGGCTGGGCGGTCCCAATAATGTCTGTCCTCCGGTCTAATACCAGTGCACGGCCTTGAGCGTTGTTCAATTTATACTGTAATCTATGTCAGATTTAATAACATGTATAAGTATCAAGATCGAGTTGATTAGAGTATTGTATAAAGTATAGTTTGAAATGCGTAGAAGATTTGCTTCCCATAGATTAAAGGATTAAAGTTTTTCATAGAATCCAGAATATCTTAGGCAAGAATCACAGAAACAAGACTACAATAGACCATAGAGTATCAGTCAGTATTAGTATAGTGCAGTGTATCATACATTATCATACAATATCATACAATATACAATATCATGCAATATCATATCAGTCAGTAGTAGATTCAATATACTACAGTTCAGAGCTTGACTACCATAGCATGGTGTATAGAGTATAGAGTATAGAGTGACATACAGTATTATAAATTTAGTTTGTACGACATAGCATGAAAGCTAGTATCATGGATAATGTCACATCCACCAAGTGTATTGATCTACCTATTGTACTATTATGAAGCCTTTCCTGTGCCCAACACTAACACTAACATTTTTAAGGGCTATCTCCTTAGTTTCGTGCTCAGCCTTGTACTCAGATTTCTACCTGACTTCCACTCGGCTTATTACTCAGCCTTCATTGTACTGTGTACGAGACTGGTATGAGGTGAGGAGAACAATAATCGCTAAGGAGTTGTTTCCGCAGCCACTCCTTCTCATAAAACCACTAAAAACATGGATCAACGAATAAATATAACTTGATTATTACTATCACAACAAAAATCCAACAGAGTATACCATCATAGATATCATCATAGATATCATCATAGATATCATCATAGATATCATCATAGAGTGTACCATCATACAGTATAGATTTTAGTATGGATTTATAGTATGGATTTATAGAACATACAATTATAGAGTATACAATCATAGAGCATATAGAGCATAGAGCATATAGAGCATAGACTATAGGAGCTAGTTTTGGTGCATCATGGAATTCATGTATAATAGAGTATAGACTATGGGATCCACCATAAGTAGTACTTTACCTATTGAGGTACTATGAATCCTCTCTGCCTGACATACCAAACCTATGCTACCAAAAGTACTACCAAAAGTGCTACCAAAAATGCTACCAAAAATGCTACCATGCCCCTTCTCGGTTAATCGTTACTATAACCCTATGGGTGCCTTCATTTCAAACTATTTCAGGGTCCATCCAGTACTTGACATTATAACAAGAATCTACCATAGACTACTATAGACCATCATAGAATAGTGTAGTGTCAGAGCATTTATACTAGTATCATAGAGTATGATAGATCCACAATAGGTCGAACACTACCGATAGGTAGAGACATAATGAAGCCTACTATGTCCGACTCTACGTTTCTCTCAAGGTTATATAAACCGTTTCGGTTCCTTGCTTTGAGGCCACATCAACGAATTCAAGTATAGGTCAACCCACATTATAATGAACAGAACAGAGTATAGACTATAGAACAGATTATAGACCATAGATTGTAGACTATAGAACAGATTATAGACCATAGATTGTAGACTATAGTGTATAGACTATAGAATAGACTATAGAATAGACTATAGAATAGACTATAGACTATATTATATTCTTGTTGACGCTAAACTACCTAAACCCGTATTTACTGATGATTCCTTAAGGAAATGAAGCTGAGTTGCTTTTTAGTGTTTTGAAGAGAAGTTGGGGCTACGAAAACTCTTCTCCAGAACAATAGCAGTTATTATTCTAGTTCAACTCATTTCCTCGTGGTGTCTAGTACAATTGTGGTTGAGGATGCCTTTTTGAAATGACCAGATTTAGGAACAAACGGCGTAGGTTTCATAATACCCATAGTAGACCTAACAGTATTAGAAAATAGTTTAATGGTATTGTATAGTGTATGAAGGGGAATTAGTCCGGTATACTGTGTCTGAAAGTGTATCCAGTATTACACACAATTATAGAGTTTATGATTCTATTTTAAGATTGGTGTTTGAATTAGAGCAAGTGTCCAGTGGTTTCCAGTAGTGTCCAGTAGTATCCAGTAGTGTCCAGTAGCATCCAGTAGTGTTCTGGTATGCTATAAGTATATTATCGAGTGACATAGTGTAAAGTGAGTGCTATAAATATAATGTCGTCGTAGACCCAGAAGAGTAGAAGTGAACGTAGTATACTGGAGTTTGAGACTAGAGTACCCTGTGCTATCTGACTTTAGAGTATAATGTAGGTTTACATAGGTAGACTAGAACCACCAGAACTACAAAATTGTAGTTAGTAGATACTAGAGAGTATAGTATTACAGAAGTGGTGATTAGGATTGTTAAGGCCTAGACTATTCCATACTAATCACTTGTACTGAGTGCTAAACTACACTATTATAGCATGTTACGCTACTCTGTAATACACCCACTTACACTCACTCATACTATACTGTCATCACTATTGTCACGTTTTAACATTGAATTTTCATTTATCATGTAACTATTAAAGTTCTACTCTATTGTCATTTCTGCTGTCCTGCTCTACACTCATACTCTACACTCATACTCTACACTCATACTCTACACTCATACACTGTTTTTTCTACTTCATCACTTTTGTGGTTCACTTGAATGACTCTACATAAAACTCTACCTTCGTTCTCTCCTTCTCTCCACTTCTGTATTGTATGGAGTATGGAGTGTGGAGTGTGGAGTGTGGAAGTATAGAGCATAGTGTTAGACCCACCAAGGGTAATGAACTACCTATGTGGATGTGGATATCTTGTATTGTAGATCCGAAATTGAGCAGCAAATGAACATAATAAACAGAGTACCTAACGTGACCAAAATCTAACACAGAAGTATATAAAGTGTAGTATAGAGCATAGTATAGAGCGTAGAGTTTGGAGTGTAGAGTGTAGAGTGTAGAGTGTAGAGTGTAGAGTGTAGAGTGTAGTAGAGTATTATGGTAGTATATTAGGGTAGAAGGTTAAGGTATGCTATATAAGGTAGTATGATCCGAATAATGTCATATGTGACACTTCTTTTGCTGGTTAAATCAGTAATAATGAACTACACTATAGTACAATATACTGAACTACTATGTAGTACAAAACACATTACATTACTATCAATTGTTAATCTCTACTAAGAACTTGAACAGTTGGAGTCGTTAGTGATTTGGCCTTTGTTGGTATTTTTTGGAGTATTAACCAGAATCGAACCTTAACGAAAATACCTTGACGAAAATATTGCATGCACACAAAACACTGTACCATGGCGCATTGTTTTCCATACGCACAAATAAAAAATGGCTAAAATCCGCATTTGATTTTTTTATTCTATTTCATACTTTTTGTCTGAAACTGAGGCATGTAAAATATGCGGGTTTAGTAGAATACTCACCTTAAGTATGCCTACACCTTAGTAAAGCTACTGAGTCATTATATGAACTTATACATAATCCACATTCAAGAAAGTAATCAAAATAAAATATAAATAAATAAATAAAGCTACATTCAATGACTGGTAAAGATTAGGGCCGTATGTATGATTATTAGCGCTGGTTTTGACGTCTCTTCTTGTCTCTTTCGTATTGGTTCTTCTCTGCACCCTCCACGGTGGAGATGGAGTTGACAATGCTGGCCATTTTCTTGTGGTAGTCCGAGTACATGGTCTTCTTCTCCTCGATTTGTCTTCTGGCAACAAACTTGGTCTGCTTCCGGATATCCTTGAGAGCCAGCTTCTTTTCCTTCTTGACCAAGTTGGTCATCTTCTGCAACTCCTGTCTCTCGCGGTTGAGGTCGTACGACTTCTTGTCGGGGTTGAAGTTCTCCTCGAACTTTGGTGCCATGGTCTTGATCGCCAACTTCTTGTGCTCCTGTAACGTCAACGGCTTGCGGCTACTGCTCATGTTATTGGTGAGTTTGCTGTAGCGGCCCAACATGTTTCCGATTTGCGGCAATGCCTGGCTGTAGTATCTGACTGCCACCTTCAACACCTCTTCGAACATCTGCACCACTTCAATGGCTGCGGCCTTGTCTCTCCATAAATCCGCACATTTGTCCATGACACTGAGTGCTTTGGCGAGAAGGTTGAACTTAAACTCGTTTTGCTGGGCACACTCGCCGAAAAGACTCTGGATCTTCATGGGGCCACCGGCCTCTTTCTGTGGCTTGTATGAAGAATCAATCGAGAGCCCACTTGAAGAGTCTCTGGAGTTGACACTTTTACCTCCTGAAATAGGAGACGGCAAGAGGGAATGCACACATGTATGGATGAAAGCCACCACTTCTGGATCGTATCTCTTGGCGAATGACTGGTAGCTCAAGAGAATCTCACAGATCGCCAAACCCTGGCCTAGCCTCTGGGTCGTGGCATTCTTAAGGTCTCCCACCAATATGCTGAGGTACTGGTTCATGATGATCAATGCTGGAGTCACCACCAAATGGTAGTGGTCGGAGGTGGAGAAACAGTACCCTAGCACCACAAAACACACCAAGTCCTGTTGCTGGAGAGTCTGAGAAATCACTCGCTCTTCTACTTGCAAGAGCACATTCCGGATGACGTTGATGAGCGCCTCATTGTACTGCTCTGCCAATGACCGGAGCGTTTTGGTGAGCTCATCAACCATGGCCGAATTGGTGTTTTCTTGGTTGCTGACATAGAGAATATGTTCGAACAAAATCCCCACAAACACGTCAATCTTCTCTTTGTTGCCTTGGGCAAGCCGAGGATGGTGCGCCAGCATGAGCTTCTTGATGTGGGTGGCCGTTTCTTTCTCCGTCATGTTTTCGGTCTGCTTTGCAAACTCAGTATGAGTACTTGGCATGATGAGAGTTGGAGCAGCAGATTTCTTGGGTCTGCCATAGGAGTTTTCCGTTTCCAGATCTCCTTCTTCTTCTCCTTCCTCATCACCTTCACCTTCACCTTCACCTTCTCCAATATCTTCTCCATTGTCACTTCCGCCCCAGAAGTCGTCGTCCAAATCATCGGCACCAGCCTCAGCCTCCTCCAATCCGCTCATCCGCTTCATCCGGTCCTCGTTCAACTTCTGCATCTTCTCCCGGTGCTCCTGTGCAAGCTCTTCCTCGGTTTTAGTACGGTCTGCAGGAACAGCACGACGGTCATACGTAAGCTCCCGGACTTTGGCATCATAGTCAAGATCATCCTTGGTCTTGGTCACGTTTCCTGAAGCCTTGACCAGGCGCAACTCGCCCAACACATCGGAAAATCCATCATCCAAGTCCATGATCTCTTCCTGGTTCTTCTCGAACGCCTGCTGCCTCTGTTTCTTATAGAACTTGGACTTGGCTATGACTTCAGCCATCACCTCCTTTTTGGACTTCTTGCGTGCAGGTTCCTCCACTGCATCTTCATCCACGTACTTGTTGCCCAGACCCAGACCCAAATCCGTGCCCTGGACATAATCAAGCGATTTGCCCGAATGTGTAAGTGAAAAGCCACCATCTTCATCGTCGCCATCACTTTCATCATCACTTCCCAACGAAAACACATTTTGCCGTGAACTTCTTTGCCGTTCTTTGGTGAATCTCTGTAACATCTTCTCCTCCTGCGAGAGGTTCTTGTCCTGCTCTCCGAACCGCTTATCAAGAATTCCACCCGTACGATTCTTGTGTTTCTTTTCTTCCTCGTAATCTTGTTTCATGGCATGTTCCACGTGAGTCTTGTTCTTGGCCGTATCGTTGTGCTGCTTGGACCCAGCCTTGACAAACTTGCCACCAGCAATCACACTGTAGTCGTGTTTGGACCGGTTAACTCGCTGGTCAAAACGGTTGAACTCATCACGGATCTTGCCAAGCTCCTTTTTCTTGTCCTCTTGATCTCTTCTGGTTTCCGAAGGTGCGACCTTGCGGTTTTTCTTCTTGGCGTTGGTCTGGCCCACCAACCCTTTCGACCGAAGTGCCTCCTTGAGCTGTTTCAACTGTGATCCTGCCATTATATATAGGAATGAAACTGTGTTGAAACTGTGGGGATTCCGTGGAGTATGAAACTGTGGAGTTGTAGTGGTGAAGTGTAGTGTGAGTGCAGCAGATGCTTTTTTTTGATGAGATGCGCTGCGCGCACTGCACTATCGCACTGAGCTGCTGAGCCATCCAGCTGCAAACATTACCACCTCCAACTTCCACCAACTTAAGGGAACCATTTATTATTGACCAATCATGGTGGGTCATTTCTAGTTCCGGTTCCAGCCCTAGTTCCACTTCCGGTTCCACTTCCACTTTCAGTAACCACTCACTGATAAATTATTGATTATTGCGCCTCTTGTTTGGAGAACTGGTTGATCATGCCTAGGACTCCCTTGCGGCCCTTATCCTTGACCTTGATGCTCTCAGCTATGGAGGGGTTCAAGTCGTAGGAGTTGCCTATATCGTCGTGTCTTTTTCCTTGACTCAAAGAGATTGACGTCAGGACGTTTTTTGTGGAATTTGGCCGCTCTTGCTCAAGTGCCGGTTTGGGTCCTTTGTTGCCGTAGCTCTCGAGGAAGTACATGTACGACTTGATCATCTTGTCGTCCTGGTAATAATCGTCGAGGCCTTCTAACTCGTCTTCACTGGAACTCTCGGAATCGGACCGTGTAGCTTTGGCCTTTTTGGCTTTCCCCTTACGTTTCAGCGATGCCTTTTGCGATGCCTTGGTTCCAACCATCATATTCTTATCCTTCTCCTCGAAGTTAAACATGGCAAAGTAGCACACGTGTCCGAGCCCATCCACATGGATTGTATATTCACGGAAGAAATCGATGATGGCACTAGAATTGTTGGAGATTTTGAACCAGAGCACGAACGGTGTGAGGATCAAACTCAAGATCTCGTTGAGGATGATCACGATTTTCAAGTTGTAGAGCTCGCAAAACTTATTCTTGACCTCCACGGTGTGAAGCCGTCCGTTCCAGGAACTGGGCAAGTAGTGTGTGAATTGGGACACATACCTAAGACTGGCCTCTGGGTCGTAGAAGAAGGAGGCTGCTCTAGAGTTCGTATTTTCAGCGGTGCTAGTGATTTGTGAAGACTTTTCGGGGTTCGTCGACACTGCAAACAACGTACCGAGGATACTGATGTAGAATAACGTGCTTCTTCCTTCGGTGAGCTCAAACGACCAGAAATTGTGTTCCTCGTTTTCAAACAACAATCCCATTATCACTAGAACTGCAATCAATGCACCTGACACAAAATTGATCAACGTCAACAAGTTGATTACAAGCACACTGCTAGGGAATTGGCTAATATAAGTATTAGCAGGGCCAATGGAAAGGTGCAAGCGTTTGTTGAAGAAATGGGACAATTCATTGAACTCCCTCAACTTCCACTCAGCCCAAGGCGTATATTGTCTAAGTCCCAACAAAGACGCCGGGTTGGCCTTGTACTCGTTGAAGTAGCGGAAGAAATATAGGAGCACAAAGTAAATCACAATGAATGGACAGAGGAGGAGATTAATAATGGCCGCCATCTTGAACCGAGAGTTGAGTTCCTGCGACATCAGGTTGCGGGAAGCTTCTTTCAACACGCTAGGATTAACCTGGCCATTATCGTTGAAGATGAAGTTGTTGATGCAGATCTTGATGTTCCACTCCAAAGTTCGCGTGAGAACAGACTTGCTGGATGCTACTCCAGATAAAAAGCGTGGAAGTGGAATGGCAATATCCAACACATCCTTATTAATAAGTGCAATCATGTAGTTTTCCTTCCGCATGATCCGGTTGGCAATGTCATGGGCATTTAAACGTACCTTAGAGTTGAGGTCGTTGATATACAACAGAGACCGGTGGCTGGAAGCAGTCAAGGAGTTTTGGTCTTTTAAAAGCATGATGCGTTCCACAATGGTGGACCATGAGATGGTCATAAGTTCTCCATCGTCTGCTATATCGAGTAAGTGCCTGTAAAAGTTCCTGAGCTCGGATAACTTGTACTTGGCGTCGAAGTAGAGCTGGAGCACACGGAGCCCAATGTATCCAGAGAACCCAAGGAGGAGGAACTTGACGGAGGCTGGAACGCGGTGGAGAAGAAACCCTGGGATCACGAGATCCTTAAGCGTAATAACCGTGCCAGAACTGGCTTGCCAATGGCTAAAGAACTTATCGTAGTCAATTCCCCATCTAAGGAACGTGGTAAGCAAAAGGATGAAGATCAAAATTAAAAGGTCAACAATGCGGCTGGCCAATATGCTCATGAGTCCTTTGCCTCGATAGTAGTAGTACACGTCAATAAGAAACTCGTCCATATTGACGATATTGGCCCATAAATAGAGGGCCCTCTCCTTAGGAGGAATGTGGATTTTATTGGAGCCACGTCGCTGGTATTGAGGCCGAAGGGGTTTCTGTTGTGTAGTTTGTTTCCGGAAAGACACGTTATCGTTGAAAAGCGGTAGTGTTTGATCAGTTTTCCCGTTTGCCCGGGCCGGAAGCTGGAACATCACGGACCTTTCGGGCTCCAAGAGCTTTTTCGAGGGTGAAGGCGGTTTTTGGGATATAGTCTTGGGCCCAGTTCCTTCTTTAAGGGGTCTGAAACCTTCAAGTAAGGGAGAAGGCGGACCCAGGGAGTCTGTATAAACGTCCAGATCAGGCTCAGAATCAAGCAAGTTTTTATCTGCATTTTGTCTTTCTGAATTGAGTCGTTCGGGAAAATTTGTATGGGAGTATTTATCCAAAACCTGTGGTCTGTCCATTAACCTGTCAGACTCCATATTCCGGCCCAAAAACCGGTCTGAATCCAGATTCCTCTGTCTCCCCCTCCTTTCTGGACCATGAGCAGGGCTCAAAAAACTTTCTGTGAAACCCCCAGTGCTCTCCATACTGGTGGGCGCTTGCATACCTAGCAGGTCCTCCTCATCATAGTAATGGTAGTTCTCATTCAAGCGACTGTAGACGGAATGTAGTCCAAACACACGCAGGAGAAACGTATCAGTGTGAGCCGAGTGGTCGTCTTCATTTCCATGCGGAATATACGACATGGTTCTGGTGATGTGTGTTTTGGTGGTGGTGGCGGTGGAAAGGCGTCTGGCTCTGGCTGGTGTCAAATGTGTGAAGAGTGTGGAGCAGTGATAAAGCGCGCGGTCGTTATCGCCTGGTGTATAAGCGGTGCGGCTGCGTCACCTAAGACATCCATCCTCATACTACCACCCGTCCCCAACGCCATACAATATGCTACGTTCTATTCTTTTCTATATACTATTTCTATATGCGCTATTCTATACTCTATATTATATACTGTACTCTATACTGTAGTCTATACTGTACTCTATACTGTACTCTATACTGTACTCTATACTGTACNTATACTGTACTCTATACTGTACTCTATACTGTACTCTATACTGTACTCTATACTGTACTCTATACTGTACTCTATACTGTACTCTATACTATACGGTGTTTTTCAAAACTATTCAACCACACTTGCAAAAGTAAACAAAACAATTATTCAAAGAGTTTGGTACACCCATTACAAGTTGTTGGATACAGGATAACAAGCAAAAACCAGTTCATCATCTGTCCTGGGTTTCACTCCCTGGTTGGCACTACAAGACACCCAAGTGTAGTAGTAGTACATATGAGGCAGTCCTTCAGATTCAAGATTTCAGAGTATTGAATTCTTCAATGAATGAAAGTTGGTATGAAACATCCTTATGCCATTTGGCTTGGAAGTCTGTGCTAAGAAAGGGGTACGAAACTTTTTGAATTATGTATACTCAAAACTATATATATTAATATACACTACTTCACAATAATCTATACTGTTGAATCCACCATACAAGGGTAATATAATGACTGAGGAGATGGTGTTATGAACTGACCTTTTTTAGCGTTGGACAGTGAAGCTTCATATACTTACGTACACTAGAGCAGTAAGTGCACTGAATAGTAAATGCACTAGAGTAAAGCGAATGCAGATTAGTAATAGATTTGATAAAGTTTTATAACTTAATCCGAGAGGATGCAGACTTGAATCATTGTGATCTTCATAATCAAATAAGTATTATTGATAGGAATTTTGCTTTTGGTTCTTTAATTTTATTAAGGTGACGTCTTTCTACTCTGTCTATGTACTATGGCTAGCTTTCACTATAGTGTAGTAAAACACAATCTATAGCCTGTTAGATCCACCATAGGCCGGGCCCATCCTATTGGGGTATTATGAACTGTTAGGTTGTCTGATTAGAATAATGGCCATTGCAAACGTCGTGTCAGTATTCTAGAACAATCGCAACCTTTGTTCTAGTGAAGAGGTTTTCGACTTCCACGTTTCTGTCATAGTTATATAAGCCGCTCCGATTCCTCTCTTGAGGAACCATTAATGAATTCAAGTTTAGGCAGAATTAAAGAACATAACATATTTCAAATAAGAATTTAACCAAGATAGTCGTGGGCTTATTCAAGAGAAACAGTGGTCCGGAAAAGAATTCATAGCCGAGAATAAAATAGACTTCTTTTCTTACCTTGAAATCTTTTGGCTCGAACCAAATGTCATTATGTAACGTTTACCATAAGTTGTAGTAGCTAGTACTGAGTAGTACAGTCGTAGAGTAGTAGTATAGTAATAGTTATAGTAGCTAGATCTGAGTAGTAGAATACTGTAGTACTGAGCAGTATACTTCTAGTGTACAGTGTTTTTCAACCAGTCTCCAGATTAAAGATTTCAGAATAAAATTCTTATGAAGGTTGATGTGAAACATTACGCCATTTTGGTTTGGAAGACTATGTGAAGGGGTACGAAACTTTTTGAGTTATTGGTTTAATTTTGTTAGTTCTGATTCTAAGCATTTTGTCCTCTGGTTTGAATGGTTTTGAAAATCACAATAGTTCTAGTGTAGTACTATTAGTTTAGTTCAAGTGTAGTTCAAGTGTAGTATTAGTTTAGTTCAAGTATAGTTCTAGTGTAGTACTGGTATAGTTCTAGTGTAGTACTGGTATAGTATTAGTATAACACAGTAGCAGCATACACTGGTATACGAATTTTACTACTCTGAAGTGTGACACTTTGGCACTAAATCCGAAGATCTATGGGACGGCGACCATGGTTATTTATAGGACGAGTTGGCCGAAGCTTATCAGTGAGGGGTAATCAATGGCTTATCTGCGGCCACTGACTTAAAGCAATGAGGGGATCTCTCCGTCTTATCTCAAGAAATACCGCACCACGCGATTTCATCATCAACTGCCCACCCTCAAAGTCTATTCCATATACTCTATATTTCTATTGTAGTAGTACTAAAAATACATCTATACTCCCAACCAGTTCAATACTGACAAGTGAGAAGTTAACCTGATCCAGTAATTAAAATTAAGTAATTAAATTAAATTAAATGATGATTAAGTAATCAAGTGAAGTTGGATTGAGTTGTATTAAGTTGGATTTATTTAAGTTGGGATTAGAATTTTTTAGAGGGGGTGGTGGTACGATTATAGTAGTGGTACGGTTGTGGTATGAGAGATAGATGGTAGTTAATGTGTGGGTTAGGAGAATGCCAAGATGGAACAGATAGAGTTATGGGCTGATGCGCGCCGTAACAGACTGACACACTGACAAACAGACACGGACGGGGCCCGGGCTTCTAACCGATTCAACCCAGTTTAACCAATCTTACCAATCTAATACTAGTCTGTACTAGGTGATGGTTCCAATACACTAGAAATAGTGTTCATAGTGTTCAAAGTCTTTATAGTCTTTATAGTCTTTATAGTCTTTATAGTCTTTATAGTCTTCAAGGCCAAGGTCTTTATAGCTTTTATAGTCTTCTATAAAGCTGGTTAAAGTGTAGAGTTGTTGGTGGGTTGGTAGAAGTGTATATGGCAATACTAAATGGTATAGCAAGTGAGCAATGGTGAGCAATGGTGAGCAAGTGATTCGCGTGGATTCAAATTCCAAAGAGTGAGAAAGTTCCGTCCCCAGACACGCCGAACAGAAAACAGGACAAATTGACAGACAAGTTAAAAAATTAAAAAATTGACAAATTAAAAAAATGACAAATCGATTAGTCTATTAAATAGTAAGTTTCAGATAATTTGTAGTAAGGAGTTTAAAAGAATAAATGTCTGAGTTTGGTGTAGAAATGGAATGCGATGGAATTTGGTGGAATTTTTGCAGGTGGAATTTTTGGAGGTGGGATTTGGGGGGATTTCGGGGAATTTGGCGGGGAGTGGATTTGGCCTGAATCTTTGTTTCGGTGTGAAGCGAGAAACGCCGTGATTATTGGCCTCTGCCACTGAGAGTGGCTCTCTTTTATGCAGGCTTGCGCGAGTTGCAACTTAACTTAAATAAGTGTGCACCACAGCTATGACGCGCGCCATTACCTTGTTTCGCGGAAATCTGTAGCTATAGGCCTTAGAAATCACATGGGGAGGGTAATTGGATGACTTATCTATGCAGGCTGGCTCTTTAGATATATATATACAGATACACTTTGGAAAGGTTAGATTGGGGACACGTGATTTCCTTCTCCTAATCTCCTAGTCTCTTAATCCTCTTACTCTTTTTCTACCCCGTCTCCCCCTCACTTCCTCCTCCCCCATCTTGGCATTTTCTCACTTATAAATAGCAAGTGCATCAAAAAAAAAGATCAAGGCGCGCTCACGCACTCCTATGTATCTGATGTTCGGCGCGCCTGACAATGGGCGCCCAAAGCTGTCATCTGACAATATACGATTGAAGACAAAACCTGGCCTTTTATATGCGGAGGTTCGGCCCCGTGCTCTTTGTGTTTCCACAAAAACGGACCATCTGGCACTTTTGCTGCCGGCCAATGGCGGCCGGGCCTCGGCCATATATGCAGTTTATTTTGGTTTCGTGTCGCTCCGCCTCTCTAAAATATTCGCACTTGATCTGCTCGCCTTAAGCTTATCGTAACCACCAAAACCAACCCAATCTAAGGGACTCTATAAAATCATACACCACAATATATTCATTTCTAAATACATCCGATTCCTTCTTTTCCTGCACCTAAAAATTACTAGTTCGCCCGGAAATTTCGTCAAATCTCCGAGACTTCATGCTCTACCTACACTTCTATTTCAAGATCGCCTGCATCTACCTCGCACATAAGGTTTTTTTTCGTGCAGTACTGCATCCAAACTTTCTTCTCCCATTCTTGGTTGGCTTCTCTACACAGGCCTTGCTCATTCTTCACCTCTTTTCCCCTTTTACCTTCGACTGCTTTCCCTAGGCTTTCTCTTGTGTTTCCATCTCTATACCAAGCTTTGTCCCTGGTCCAAGGTTTGTGTCCTTAGCTTCTTTTTCTTTTAAAAAAAAAAGGCTCTTTATTATCTCTTTTAGCCATTCTCGGACAAATCTCCCTCCCACCGGCCCAACTTTCACTCTTTTGCTACTGGCTCTTTCTTGCCCCGAATGCCGCAAAGAAACTTGACACTGAACACCGTTGACTCTAGGGTGATCGACGACTCTGTCAACCCATTTGCGTCTGAATTGGACAACTCCGAGTCGCCTACTTCCTCGTTTGTTGGATCCGAAGAAAACTTGAGACACGATCCGGCCGCCCATAACGCCCAAAGCTATGCTCCTTACTCGGGATTTTATTCACAAAACGGCAACTCGTCCAACTTGTTGCTGCGCAGTTCTTCCAGAGGAGCTGGCGAAACTGACCGCTTCATAGATCCGAGCAACCAATCTCCCAATCCAAATAACAATGGCGATCCCATCCAGGTGGCTTCGGAATTCGACCGTTACCCTTCCATAGCAGGCTCTCGAGTTGTATCATCGACATCCTTGGCCTCTCAATTTAGAAATATGGCTTCCAAGCATTATAAAAGCTCGCTGAGCCACGACGATTCGTCCACTAAGTCGTCGGACCCCTTTGTGTCCAATGTGGATTTTTCTCCTTTTGGAGGATACCCGGCCTCGTCATTCCCCTTGCATATCGATGAGAAAGAAAACGACGATTACTTGCACAACCCTGATCCTATTGCTGATGCCGAGTATGACAAAAACCGGTTCATGCACGATCTAAAATACATGGACCGTCGGTCTTTCTTCGGTCTATTAGGCTTCATTCTTTTCACAATAGGTGCCATCATTATCTTTATCATCTTGCCGGTGTTGACTTACTCGGGAGTCACCAACCACCCCAAGGCCGAAAGTTATGAGATCTTGACTAATTATCAATATCCATTCGCAGCCGGCATTAGAACAAGTTTGGTGGATCCAGACACACCCAAAGATTCTTTGACAAAAACAAACGTTAATGGAGAGGAATGGGTCTTGACGTTTTCCGATGAGTTTAACGCAGAAGGTAGAACGTTTTATGATGGAGACGACCAGTTCTTCCAGGCCGTTGATCTTCACTATGATGCCACCAAGGATTTGGAATGGTACGACCCCGATGCCGTCACCACAGCCAACGGAACTTTGATTTTGAGAATGGACGCCTACAAAAACCACGATTTGTTTTATAGGTCGGGTATGGTCCAGTCGTGGAACAAGCTTTGTTTCACTCAAGGTTTGATTGAGGTGTCAGCCATGTTGCCCAACTATGGTAACATTTCAGGCTTGTGGCCTGGTATGTGGACCATGGGAAATTTGGGAAGACCCGGATACTTGGCCACCGCCGAGGGAGTCTGGCCATATTCTTATGATTCGTGCGATGCGGGCATCACTGCCAACCAGTCATCTCCAGATGGTATTTCATATCTTCCAGGACAAAAGCTCAGTGTCTGTACATGTCCAGGCGAAGACCATCCCAACGTGGGAACTGCACGTGGAGCACCCGAAATCGATATTATTGAAGGAGCAGTGGATACCACCGTGAAAACGGGAGTTGCCTCTCAGTCGCTTCAGGTTGCACCCATGGATATCTGGTACATGCCAGACTATAACTTCATCAAGATTCATAACAGTGACTTCACCACCATGAACACCTATGCAGGAGGCCCCATTCAGCAGGCCGTTTCTGGAACTACCACATTAAATGTTACGTGGTACCAATTTGGCGACCATGAGCACCACTTCCAGACCTTTGGCTTCGAGTATTTGAACGACAACGACTCTGGATACATCACCTGGTATGTGGGAGCCAACCCTACCTTCACCATGGAAGCATATGCTTTGGGCCCCAACGGTAACGTTAATTTCCGCAGAATTTCCAAGGAACCCATGTCTATTGTGTTAAACTTGGGTGTGTCCAACAGTTGGGCATATATCGACTGGCCGTCCATCCACTTCCCCAGTACCATGCAGATCGACTATGTTCGTGTGTACCAGCCTGAGGAAGATATTAACATGACATGCGACCCCGCAGACTTCCCTACGTCTGCATACATTGAGAGTCATCCAAACGCATATTACAACAGAAACACCACCACTTGGGATGAGGCTGGGTACAAGAAACCCAGAAACAAGTTGGTGCATGGATGTTAGTCAAAGTTTTTGACATTTAACAAATTTCATTTTCCATGGTTTGATGTTGGAATGTTTCGATGTTTCAATGTTTGAAATCCCAATGTTATTGTTTTTTTTTTTTTGGCACTTTGTTTTTGTTCAAATTTTAGTGTTCAAATATCGCGTTTGAATTTTGGTGTTTGAATTTCAGTGCTCAAATTTTGGTGCTCAGACTGCTGTTCATTTGGTCAATTTTTTGCTTGTTTATTTTGGCTGGTCTAGGTGTATCTCAAAAACGAGGCTTGCTTTTTGACACTTAAGCCAGGGTCTACACCTGGCCGTTTGGCGCGCCAGCCGCAGTCATCCAGACGGGTAACAAGCGAGGCTAGCCCCGGGCCCATTCAAGTACCACATCGATAAGAAAGAAAAGTTGCCAAGCGAGAATTCAAGTGTGGGACCATGGCATAGATATTGGTCTCGAGAATTCGGGGCAGTACGCCGTCTCTTCTTATACATTGAGGGGGCTTAGACTAAATTCTCGGCAAGTTTAGTGACAATGTGTGGACTGCGCATGGAAGCTCTTGCAGCACAATGGGGCGGATGAAAACGCCGCTTCTATTTAAAACAGGCAGGTCGAGACCTTTTTAGATTTTGTAACTTCATAGACTTCAGCTTCTCTGCCCTTTATTTAAAAAACTCTACACTTGGCCCTGCTTCCTTGTGCAAAATGGCTAGGCGGAACTTGACCCATGATACCTTGCCTCAGTATGCAGGCTATCCCAGCTCAGACTTATACCAGGACCCCGAGTCCGTCAACCCGTTCCTGGACCGGAATAACCTGGTGACTCCGCCATTTGAAAGCCGTTTACTAGGCGAGTCCCCCAACTCATCCTCTTCCTACAGCTTGGGTAATGGTGATCGAAATAGACGTTACTCTACTGAGTACAGGTACCCACAGCTGCTCCGCAACACCGACTCGTTTCACGAGGACAAGAGTAGGCAGAGCCAACAGAGTCAACAGAGCCATGACGACTCGGCTAACCTCCTCTTACATGCAGAAGGTGCCTTGATACCTTCGCAAAGCGACTTATCGCCGTTTGGAGGTTATCCTCCTTCCCAGTTCCCTCTCTATATCACTGACCGTGAAGACGATGATCATCTCCATAATCCAGACCCGATTGCCGACGGGGCTTACGATAAGAACCGTTTTTGGTATGACTTGAAGCGCATGGACCGCCATTCTGCTTGCAACCTTATCAGTATTGCTGTGTTTGGATTGGCGGTCTTTTCTGTGATGACGGTACTTCCCGTGCTTACATTCTCAGAGGTTACCACTTCGCATAAACTCGAGACGGCTGAGATCTTGACGGCCTACCAGTACCCATTGGCCAGTGCTATCCGCACAAGTCTCGTAGACCCTGATACGCCGCAGTCGGCTTTGAAGAAGACGGTGTTCAGCGGAGAGGAATGGGTCTTGACGTTTTCGGACGAGTTCAACGCTGAAGGTAGGACATTTTATGATGGAGACGACCAGTTCTTCCAGGCCGTTGACCTCCATTATGATGCCACTAAAGATTTGGAATGGTACGACCCCGATGCTGTTACCACCGCCAACGGTACGTTGATCATTAAGATGGACGCCTATAAGAACCACGACTTGTTCTATAGATCCGGTATGGTGCAGACTTGGAATAAGCTCTGCTACACACAGGGTGCCATTGACATTTCAGCCAGACTTCCTGGGTACGGAAACGTGTCGGGATTGTGGCCCGGGCTCTGGACCATGGGGAACTTGGGCCGTCCTGGCTACTTGTCCACCACCGATGGTGTTTGGCCCTATACTTATGAGTCGTGCGATGCGGGCATCACTGCCAACCAGTCGTCTGCCGATGGTATGTCTTACTTGCCCGGCCAACGTTTGAATGCCTGCACATGCCCCGGCCAAGACCACCCCAATAGAGGTACAGGAAGAGGAGCACCCGAAATCGATATTGTGGAAGCTAACGTTGATACCGAAAAGAAGTTGGGAGCAGTTTCTCAATCTTACCAGGTGGCTCCGTTCGATATCTGGTACACCCCCGACTACAACTTCGTCAAAATTTTCAACGCAGAGGTGTCTGCCTTGAACTCATACGTGGGAAGTTATTTCCAGGAAGCAGTGTCCTGTTTGACCACTCTTAACAACGCATGGTATGAGCTTGGTGAAAATGCCCAGCAGTTCCAGAGTTATGGGTATGAGTACCTTAACCACAACGACAATGGATACATCACGTGGCATGTGGGTCAGAACCCTACTTTTCACATCGAATCGTATTCGCTTGGCCCCAATGGAAACATTGGCTTTAGACGCATTTCCAAGGAGCCCATGTCGGTGATCATGAACTTGGGTATCTCCAATAACTGGTCATACATTGACTGGCTTTCCTTGGTGTTCCCCAGTCAATTGGAGGTGGACTATATTCGCATATACCAGCCTGCCGACAGTATAAGCATGACCTGTGACCCTGCGGACTACCCCACCCTTGATTATATAAACAGCCATGAGAAGGCGTATCAGAATGCGAACTTCACACATTGGTCCGATGCTGGGTACCCTATGCCGCGGAACCAGCTTGTTCATGGGTGTTGAAAGACTCTTGATATTAGAGCACTTTAAATTAGAGACCGGGCTTTAGAAGCCCAAATCAATCTTAGACCATATTATGCCATCTCAGGTGCATTTTGAAAAGACGATTGACGAGTTGACTCCGCCAAACCCAAACGAGTTGCAAACGGCATGTTCAATTTCCTTTTGCTTGCTGTGGTTTGGTACATAGTCGAAGAGTGAAAAAGATTCCGCATCGTCACTCTTGTGTCCGCCAATGTTGTCGAGGTTCAAAGTTGCGGGGATGGACCCGGATTGCAACGCTTTAAGTGTAAAGGCGGCCTCCACTGCCCCAGCAGCCCCAAGCAAGTGACCTGTGGACGATTTAGTGGACGAAATGCACAACGTTTTGTTTTCTCCGAATAATGTCTTAATCGCATTGTTCTCGGCACGGTCTCCGATGACCGTGGACGTGGCATGTGCATTAATGTAGCCAATACTCTTAGGGTCAAGTTTGGCTCTTTCCAAAGCCATTTTCATAGACCTATAAGCACCTTCTCCTGATTCTTCTGGGGCTGTAATATGGTGAGCGTCTCCGCTTAAGCCGTACCCAGAAACTTCTCCATAGAACTTGGTCACACCTCTGGCCACGGCATGGTCCAACTTCTCAAGGATCAAAATGCCGCATCCCTCACTTAACACGAACCCAGAACGCTTTGCATCAAACGGACGGGAGGCTTTACTAGGATCAGACTCATACTCGGTCACCACAGACCGAGCACGTGCAAAGCCGGCCAATGCTAGAGGGTGCAATGAAGCCTCTGTTCCTCCACATACCATCACATCAGCATAGTCATTTTTTATGAAGTTGCATGCGTCTCCTATGGCATTGAGGCCTGTAGCGCAAGCAGTGGAGACCGAATGCAAGGGCCCTTTGAGTCCGTATTTGATGGAGATGTTTCCTCCAGCCATGTTATTGAGTAGTTTTGGAATGAAAAGAGGCTGTACCTTCTTGTATCCAGCACTTTGGAACCCCGTGGCGTTATCGTAGATATCGGCAAATGAGCCAATTCCGGAACCCACGGCAACACCGACTTTGGTGCGGTCCATGGTTTGGAGCGACTCTGCTAGATGCGCATCCTCCAAAGCTTCTTTGGTAGCTGCTAGTCCGTACTGGGAAAAGAGGGCAAGACGCCTTGCTTCATTGGCCTCAAGATGGTCTAGAACGTTCCATGCCCCTGAGTCTTTGGATCCCTGTGGTACTTGGCCCACCACTTTGGATGGCACTTTGTTCCAACCGCCTGAGGTATAGTCTGGGAAGGATGTGGTGGATACCAACCCCGACTCATTATTAATAAGTCTTTTCCATGAGTGTTTGAGGCCCACTCCCAAGGGGGAAATCAAGCCAATGCCTGTGACAACTACTCTGGTCATGGCGCAGATTTAAGTTGTAAGTGGGTGGCAGGCAGTAGGTACTAGTTGGGTACTAGTTGGGTACTAGTTGGGTATGTAGTAGGTAAATGCAGTAGGTGCAGTTAAAGCTGTAGCGAGCATTCCATGTGAGTACGGGGTAACCAGTCAGTGAAGGCAGGAGAGAGAAAAACAAAACGAAAGGAAATGAAATGAAATGAAAAGGGAAATGCATCTAGTATATATACACTTGTTTTTGTGTTTGTGTTTGTGTTTGTTGTAATTGTTGCGTTATATATAAATGACTCCTATGTTAGCTTAGTGGTTCTTCCGCCATGGTTTGCATTCTGGTCTGAACAATCATTTTTTTAACAGAAAATGAGCACTGACCAAAGTGAAGTAAACTACAACGAGTTACCAAAAATCCAAATCACCCCCAATATGAAAGAAACATAATCCAAGACAAACCTGAAACCTCAATAAAGCTAAACCTCCAATTTCATATAGATTTTTTTTTTTCTAAAGGGTGGTCACTCTATTGGCCTCTATCCCAAGCATCCTGAGCACCCAGGCCTGGGGTCGCATTCAAGCCCTTTCGTGTCATGCTCAATCGACACAATTTTTGTCTTTTTTCCTACCTCTCTCACGCCTACAGCACCCACTATGTATTCTAACGCCCGTTCAGACACATTATTCTTGGGCGGAGAGAAAGTGTCCGGAGAAGATATCAGAAATCAAAATGTCTTGGCGGCTCTCTCAGTGGCGAACGTGGTCAAGTCATCCTTAGGCCCCGTTGGTTTAGACAAGATGCTCGTGGACGATATTGGTGATGTTACCGTCACCAACGATGGCGCCACCATTCTCTCGTTATTGGATGTTCAGCACCCAGCGGGTAAGATCTTGGTGGAATTGGCCCAGCAACAGGATAGAGAGGTGGGTGACGGAACCACCTCCGTGGTGATCATTGCCAGTGAATTGTTGAAGAGAGCCAATGAGTTGGTCAGAAACCAGATCCACCCTACTACCATCATCACAGGCTATAGATTGGCCTTGAAGGAAGCTGTTAGGTATATCAACGAGAGCTTGTCGCAAAACGTGTCTGCTTTGGGTAAGGAGACCATGATCAACATTGCTAAGACATCCATGCTGTCGAAAATCATAGGGCCCGACTCGGACTTTTTCGCCAAGATGGCCGTGGATGCCATGTTGGCAGTGAAAACCACCAACCCTAAGGGCGAAACAAAGTACCCTGTCAAGGCAGTCAACATTTTGAAGGCCCACGGAAAGTCTTCCCGTGAGTCCATGTTGGTGGATGGCTATGCTTTGAACTGCACAGTGGCCTCGCAGGCCATGAACAAGTCCATCAAGAACGCTAGAATTGCGTGCTTGGACATGAACTTGCAAAAAGCAAGAATGGCCATGGGTGTTCAAATAAACATTGATGACCCCGACCAGTTGGAGGAAATAAGGAAGAGAGAATACGGCATCATCATCGAGAGAATCCGTAAAATCATCAATGCCGGAGCTAACGTCATTCTTACAACCAAAGGTATTGACGACTTGTCTTTGAAGGAGTTTGTTGAGGTGGGAGCCATTGGTGTCAGAAGATGCAAGAAAGAGGACTTGAGACGTATTGCAAGAGCCACTGGAGCTACGTTGGTCAGCACGTTAGCCAACTTGGATGGCGAAGAGACGTTTGAGTCGTCGTACTTGGGATACGCAGACGAAGTGGTGCAAACCAAGATCAGTGACGATGAATGTATATTGGTCAAGGGCACCAAGCAACATTCGTCATCGTCGATTGTGTTGCGTGGACCAAACGAGTACCTGTTGGACGAGATGCAAAGATCCATCCATGACTCTTTGAGTGTGGTGAAGAGAACCTTGGAGAGTGGAAACGTGGTGCCAGGAGGAGGAGCTGTTGAAACCGCTTTGAATATCTACTTGGAAAGATTTGCCACCACGGTGGGATCCAGAGAGCAGATGGCCATTGCTGAGTTTGCCAATGCACTCCTTGTGATCCCAAAGACGTTGGCCGTCAATGCAGCCAAGGACTCGTCGGAGTTGATTGCCAAGTTGAGAACATACCATGCGGCCTCTCAGACCGCCAAGAAGGATGACTTGAAGAGAAAGAAGTATAAGAACTACGGATTGGACTTGATCAACGGTAAGATCGTGGACGAGTCGGTGAACGGAGTGTTGGAGCCCACATTGTCCAAGATCAAGTCGTTGAAATCCGCATTGGAAGCATGCATCTCGATCTTGAGAATCGATACGATGATCACAGTGGCGCCCGAGCCCGAGAAGGAGGACCCTCATCAGCACTAACGACCCAGTTATAGAGTGGTGTTACAGTAGTGGAAAGCAAAAGGAATGTGTAAATTAATAATGCAAATTAGAAGAAGTAAAAGAGAAATGGATAGAATGAGTTCGAAACAATGCGTGGCCTAACGGCAAGAGGGTATATGAGGAATAACAAGTTATTCCGGGCAACATCAAGCAGAATGAAGCCTTCACGCAATGTATTGTTTGCTGGCGGCCCTAGGCACACCCAACAAAGGCGCGCCTTTGGAATGTACATTGTAGCAGTGCGCATTCCCAGACACTGGCGACTTCTCGCGTAGCGGAGTGCGTGGAGTCACCAGGCCCCCAAGGCTGTACTGTGACGAGTACAGTTTTCTTAAGGAAAGCGCCGAGTTGATGGATCTGGAGGACTCGTACGATGCAATGGATTGGTTCGACTTGGAGTGCATGCTGGACAAGCGGTAGTACTCGGACTTGGCCATTGTTTCCGCATCGCGTTTTTGCTTGAGGTCGTGTTTGATGGAGCCAAGGAAAGGTTGAAGCACCACCACCAACTCATGTTCAGTTAGCGTAAGGTTCCAGCGTAACAAGCCAATAAGTTCACGTTCCGCCAGATTAATTTCTTGGTTGGTCAAGAGTCCGTCGGTGTATTTGGTCCAGTGTTTATTGAGAGGGCTGGAGTCGTTCAACGACTTGGCACTTAATATGAGAGCTGCCAAAAAAATCCGATGCCTTGTGCTCTCCATACCCACTGCATTTCCTGGCAATACATTGCGGAGACGATTGAGGTACACAAGGGAGGCCATGAGTGTAGGAGTTTGTACGTTGGAGTATCTGACCAAGCCATTGATGAAGCTCTTCAAAGGAGCCACTTCCACTGGGGCCACAAGGAATTTGCCCACCTGGTCGAAGGTTTTTTTGACGGGCTTAACCTGGATAACTGCAGAGGTGGTGGATACCAAGAGGTCTATCATGGCCTCGGATACGGGCTGTCTGGCGAAGATTTTCAATGCTTCAGAGTCCGACATATCTTGGAGTAGAATTTTTTTGCAGTAATTGGTGGGGTGTGAGGGACACTGAGTGGAGATGACTTAAAGATCTAGGAGTTCTTGGAGGAGAAAGAAAAGACTCAAGGAAGAAAAAGCACTAGAAAAGTAAACAGCCGCTCCAAGACCCGGAATCCCCATGATTATAAGCAAATGCATAGCACGCGTAAATGAAAATTGACATATTATTTTCTCAAGAAAGTCAAAGCATCTGGCAGGGGTGCGTCAATTTCCTAGTCTGGCTGCTGTGGGTACCAAAAAATCGCGTCTATCCACGCTCTTCGCGGACCTTGTGCAAGACATATGCGCATACCGCCCCTTTTTGGTCCGACGCGGCAGCATCTGAAATTAAAAGGACACGAAATACGCACTACCAATGTGTGGAGGAGCGATGGTCGCAGCTGAGAATTCCAATGCACAAAACTAAAATAAACGGCCTACCTTTGCCAAGACGGCCGATTAATTCAATTCAATTCATTTCAATTGGCCTTTGGCTCTTTGAATATCCGTAGCTCCATAGAAAGAGGCACTTACAGTTACATTTTCTTATCAAACGCAGTCATTCCTGACATGCACGATCATGCTGCATGTTTTCATCTACAGATACACCATCCTTAGACGGAGACCAGGTCGCGGTGGTGTGTGATTGTCTCAGTTAGTATTAACCGAAAGTTTGCGCGATACATGCAGTCTGGGTGCCGCAGCCACGTCTTTTGGCAGCTTTACGAAATGCGAAAAAGCATTGAGCCAGCAAGGCTTGGCAGGCTTGCTTTTAGTTATTGTAAAATATAGAGCTAAATTTTCTTGGGCAATTGAGAACAATCCATTACAAGAAATCCAAATGCAAAATTCAAATTGACGTGTATCATTAATTGCTAACTACAATGACTCCTTAGATGGCTTGGGAGTCCGGGTAGAAGAAGAAGGCCAACGCGACGATCAAGTAGGTGCTCAATAACATTGCACCCTCCAACCAGTTAGACTCACCATCGAGAATCACTAGGTTCGTAATAAACACCGACACAAACATGATGGCAGTTTCAAACGTGGAAAAGTATAATGACATGGGCACATCAAGGATCCAGCCAATGATCACCATGAATGGCGTGACAAAAAGGGCAATCTGTAAAGAAGAACCCACAGCAACACCAATGGCGAGGTCCATCTTATCCTTCATGGCCACAATGATAGCGGTAGCATGTTCTGCAGCATTTCCCACAATAGGAATAATGATCAAACCAATGAAGGTCTTGGACAATCCCGACAGCTCCACAATGTCATCAATGGCGCCCACCAAGTAGTCAGCACAGAAGGACACCAAAATAGTCGCGCCCACGAGCACTGACAAGGCCCCCACAATGGACAAGTTCTCCAGGGTGATTTCGCGCTCGTCGCCAATTGGAGTTGCAGACGTGATAATTCCCTCATCCTCGTTGGTCTGCTCCTCAAACAACACCTTGTGCGTTTTCAACTGAAACACAAGGTACAATACATAGAGTGCAAACAAAATCAATGCCACGCCTCTGGACAAACTCAAGATTTTACCATCCGAGTCCAGGCTAGGGTCAGGGAATCCCACATTGTCGCCTGAACTAGGCATGGATGCGTGGAAAGCAGCAGGGATCAAAAGTCCAGCTGTAGCCAAAGCCATAAGTGAAGACATGGTCTGGGCCACGGTTTGATTGAAGGTTTGTTGCACTCTAGTGATACCACCAGCAATAAAGCAGCATCCCAACACCAACAACAAGTTGGACAAGATGGAGCCGAGCATGGAGGCCTGGACGATTCTTACTTGGTTATCCTTCAAAGCAATCACAGACACAATGAGCTCCACGGCATTACCAAAGGTGGCATTCAACAAGCCACCAATGGTCTGTCCAGTGTGTTCGGCCAACTCCTCAGTGGCAAAGGCCAAAACCAGCGCCAAGGGCACGATGGCACAGAAGTTGATCCAGAAAACAGCATTGGAACCCCACCCCAAGGCACCGGCCAAAAGGCCCAACGGCACAAAGAAAAGGAGGTAGTTGACGGGAGAAGACTTCAACGTCAACTTGGTGCCATTTGCAATGGAGTTGAGCACCGACGAGGTACGGTTGGTTTTTCTGCCCAATAACGGTGTAGTGGAAGACATGAAGAAATGGAGTGGCTTAGGTTCCTGGGTATTGCTGTGCTTTTTGCGCGCTGATAAAACGGGTCTTTTGTTCGCGACTGGGGTGCTGCACGTGCGGTGGTTTGCAGCAGAATTATAGTTGAGATGAAATTTCTGTTTTTGGCCATATCCACATTTGAAAAAGGTCTGTTACTGCTAGTGTTTACATTTGAAAAGAACTGGGGCCTAGTCTTGCATTGTTTAGCTAAAATGGGCGATACAAATACGTATTTCACGCAAACCTTATTTACCCCTTTATTTTCATGTATGCTGCTGCGATGGAACACCGCTTTACTTTTCACAACATGACCTTCTTACTTTGGTACCACACGACTCCAAAAGTTTAAAATGTTAGACTTTACGTCACCAACTCGGTCCACAAGTATGGAGTGAACACCACAACAGCCGTAATCAAGGCCTCAATGGCCTCCAACAATGCCATGGGGAACCCAATCACACCCCGGTCCACGAAGTTCATGTAGATGGCGTAGAAGGCCACGGAGAAAAAATGGTTAAAGAGTAACATTGGGAAAGGCATCATACCCGACAAAAGCCCCATAGGGCCATCGATACATTCGCCTCCAAGCAAGAAATACTTGAAACATCCCGTCTGCAAGATCTTAAGGCCCTTGGTATCGGCCGCAAACAACGAGTACAAGGCTATGGACAAGGTATTGATGACAGCATCCAAGTTCTTTCTCTTGGTGTGGAAAACCAGGAGTTTGCGTTTCACATCTTCATAGTCTTCAAAGTCCACATCGTGCAATAGTCTCACAAGAAGTGTGGTATCATTTAAACCGACCGTCATGCCTCCTCCCGTAAGAGGATGTCTCATGTTCAAAGAGTCTCCAAGCATAATGAAGCCACGGTTGTGTTTGCCCTGTTTGGGAGCACTCAAGAACTGGTTGGGCATGGATCTGAATTGCCTGGATTCGATGGCCTCAAGAAACGAAGGGTGGAGCGGTTTGGGGAGGTTGGGGAACACATCGTTCTTTAAGTAGTTGTAGAATTCATCATTGGACAGCGAAGGTGGTTTCGTCGACCGGTATGCACACAACATCCGGGTCTCGTCACTGGAGATCTGGTACACCAACACTGGGGCGTGTTTCCCTAGAATCACACACCCACGGTTTGCTTCCGGAAGAACAGCGTTCTTAAGAACAATTCCCACAAAGTACAGCCCCACGTGCGGCGTATGCTTAGGCAGGTGTTCCTTACGGAACTTGGAATAGATTCCATCGCAGGCAAACGTAAGTTTACCATGGTAGTCTCGAAGCGTACCATCGCCCAACTTCACCGTGACTCCAACCACATGGTCAGGGTCCTCCTTGTTTCTAATAAGAGACGTGGCATTTCCCTCCACCCACGTGACGTTCTCTTCCTCACGTACCATTTTTCTAAGTCCATTCAAGAACTTACCATGTCTAAAAGAAACTCCCCGCACATTTTCATCGGCATCCCACTCCTTCATATCTAAGGCCTCATCGTCCCGTGCTAGCTTATCGTTGCCATCAAACACACAGTCTGCAAGCGGATTACGAGGCGCCGTTTTCTGACACACCTCTTTGCTTGTGTAGTTTAAAGTAATATCTGTATCGTTGAACTTGATGTAGTAACCGGAAACATGCTTGGCATCTATGCCATTTAAAACACGTACCATGCCCAAGTCCTGTAGAGCCTTGACACCTGCAGGCTGCAATAACTCACCCACTATGCGGTCAGGTTCGGACCAGTCGCGTTCAATAATCAACACTTTTCTGCCCTGTCTGGCAAAGGCGGTGGCCACAGCAGGTCCAACCACTCCGGCTCCTATAACGATGAGATCAAATTTACTCATAGTCGTGACTATACAAGATATGGAGTATTTGTTTAGTGTTAAGTTTTTCTTTTTGTTTGGGTTTGTGTTTGTAGATCTAAGATTATTCGATCTATGCTGTGTTGAGTCTGCGTGGATGTGATGGATTAGTGTAGACTTGGAGGGGGTATAGAGATGATGATGATGATGGTAGGACTGGATTTTCGCTATTTATATTATCACCTTTTCGCTTACTCTCGTATAGTGCGCGCCGTTTGCTGATTTATGGCGCGATGCCTACAGACGTGCATGCACGGGTCTGACGCATATGCTGTTATGGCTCCTTTTCTTGTAATGCCAATCTCTATTAAACTTATTCGTCGTCTTCGTCGTCGTCTTCACCGTCACTTTCTTCTTCTGCATCTTTAAGCCACTCCACAAATTGGCTGGCCAACGCACGCACCCGTTGCAAGTCGTCGCTGGCACTCGAAGCCTCGGATGCCCACCACTTCAAAATACTATCTTCCTCGATTATGTCCATCTCGTATAGCTGGCGAAGAGCGACAAACAAAACGACAGGGCCGTTCTGGGCATCTAATCCCATACATGTGTTCTGGATGATCTGCGCCAAGTCCACTTGCTCGCTGTCGTTGAACACCTGCCTCTTGAACAAAGCTCCCCATTCACCAAAGATCTTGGCCGAAGCATCCTTAGCGTTCAATGTATCTGTCGATACAAAATGCACTATGCGCTTCACCATGGCTTGCACCGTGGCTAACCTCACCTCGTGGTATGTCACGTTGATGGACATTCTCAACGTATTAAGCTCTAGCAACGCGGTGTCTATGTCGTGGCTGTGTTCCATGGCTCTTTCCACCGTGGCAATGGCTTCTCGGTTGAAGTCCTCCTCATTTTCTTCCTCTTCCTCCTCTGTAAATGCTCCTCCTTCGTAGTCTGTAGACATCATGGAGTTTACCGATAATCTCCTGTTTCTGGAGTGACGACGGTTGTTTCTTCTGGCCTTTCTCTTGGTTAACGAGGCGATCGAGTCGTCAGATATGTTCAATGACCCAAGAGAGTAGAGCATTCCGGAGTAGTTGCTGACGGAATTACTCTCCAGCTCCGACTCCTCATCCAATTCCTTATCGGACATGTACAAGACACCCTTACCATCATCACCCACCAAGTCAACATCATCAATAGCAACTTCACATTTGTCTTCTTCGTCTTCACTTTTGTCCGAGTCAAAGGACACATTTTGCGTGTTCTCCTTTGCCAATGGCTTGTCCACCACACGTGTAAGCAGCGAGATCTGCTTTCCCTCGCCAATCACAACGTTGTAGCCAATAACAGCACCGGTGAGAATTTTGACATCCTTCTTGATGACAGTATTGCCGGCCACAATGGACTGGTCGATGGTCACATTGTCCTCAATAACAGCATTATCCCAAATGCAAGAGTTGGTGATAACTACGTTCGCTCCGATCTTGCAGTTTCTGCCAATCACAGACTTATCCACTGAGGTATTGTTGCCAATGACCGTATTGGCACCTATACATGTACAGTTGCCGATTTTGCACGACTGGGCCAACACAACCTTTTCTTCCTTGTAGATATGATGCACTTCATTCGAGTAAGAAGTATTGTCCACGAAGTTTGCATCTGGGGTAAGCGGATAGCACCAGCGGGCCAACACGTCCTGGGTGATGGCATTGTAGGTGGACCAGCTCTCCACACGGGCAGCATACTCGTAGTCATCAGTAATGTAAGCGTAGATTGTTTTCTTGAGTAAGTCCGAAGTCAACACACCTCTAACAAAGTCAGTTCTGAGCGATTGATAATCGAAGTTATCCTGAAACACCTGAGGCACTATGGGCGTGCAGATATCCACGTGACAGTCGATCAAGTCGTTCCGAACAACAAAGTCGTTCTGGATATCGTCCAACAACTCCGTATCAATGTTGACCAGGCCCTGTTTATTGTCCACGGTGGGAATGGGTTGGTAGTAGTGGCATCTCTGGCTGATGTTATCCAATACAAACACGGCCGGATCAAGCTTGGACCGAGACCGGTGGAACGGACTGGACTCCTCCAACACCATGGTGACGATGTGATCCTTATCCAGAGCCCTCTTGCTCTTATGGAAGGCCAAGGCCTTGGAAAAGTCGATATTGGTTACCACATCTCCTGAAACCAAGAGAAAGTCGCCGGTGATCAAACCCCGGTTGTCGATATCCCTCATGGCATCACCTATGGATCTCAGCTCCAAGCTGACCACGGTTTTGACTGTGAACACATCGTTATGGGCCCAACGCAGCGACTCAATATAGGCCTGGATCTGATCAGCATGCGATGAGCACATCAAGTACACCTCGTTGACGCCGGTCTTGGCCAAGAACTCCAAGGTGTATTCAATGAGAGGCACGTTGGCAAGGGGGAGAAGACACCGGGGCTTGACGGACGTGAGGGGCATGAAACGGGACTCGAACGAGTCCGTAAGCACAATGGCCTGGAACCTCTCGTCCTGGACGATTTCCTTTTGCTTTTTGTTTTTGGGAGGCATCCTAGCGTGTGGAATGTATTACTACTGCTACAAACTTTTTTCTATTGCGGCGTGCGCTCCTCAACTGAAGCGTAGTGATAGTATATGTAGTATAGTATAAGATAGTACAGCCAGTATATGCTAATACTATGATATTAAAATATTAGTAATAGTAAAGTGTTTAGTGATAGTATTATATTAGCCGTAGTGGCTCTAATTCAGAAACACCTGTTTGTAATTAGTACAAAATATTAGGACTAATTACTGCGTGTACTAGTAGTAGAGTAGTGAGCACTAGTATAAAGTATTGATATGAATGTACATATATGAATGAATTAGAGTGAATTTGCTTATAAAGTATAGTCGATAAACAGAGTGTTAAATAATAGTGTACTACTAAGTAGTTAAGTAGTTAAGTAGTTGAGTAGTTGAGTAGTACTTGTATAGTGGAGCAGTGAGCACACCATAGGATGGTAGATCATAACATCCTCTTAGGTAATAAAAAAGTACAAGATAAATAGTTCGTTGCAGTATGCTCTATTATGTATAGGTTATATTTGAAGAAGCAGTCAGTATCTAATTACAGTAGCAGTGTAGTCAGTGTAGTAGTCAGTGTAGTAGTCAGTGTAGTAGTTAGTATCTAATTACAGTAAAAGTGTAGCAGTAGTAGTCACAATAACTGTGCAGTAGTGTAGTAGAAGTTACAGCACTATATGATAAGAGTACTAGTAGTAATAGTAATCTTTCATGTAAAATGTATGGATGTGCTCATGGAGTGGGTGGAAATAGTACAGACAGTAGTTCAGTACTAACTGAATACTAATATTGAAACTTAACAAAAGTTGAATTCTTTGAATAGCATACACTAGATAAAACCATACATACAGACGTAGGTTTATGTGTATCAATTCTAGTGTTTATATTCATTGAATCAGTTGCTGCTTTTGACTAAAACGCTCAAGTGCGCTCGCTATAATTTGCACCCATTAACCAACACCCCCCACAGAGTACACACTTGCACTTGTCTACATACCTTAAAAATTACCCAATTGGGAAACACATATAACCAAAATATTCTAGTCTCATAATACATCATAGCCTCTTAAATGATATATCAAAATTTTAAACTTTTTATAATTTGGGTTGACTAGTATTACCATCTTCTCACGTAGTCAGTATCAGTGAGCATGCAGTGAGCTACAATAACATACAGTAAAGTGGAATACATTATTGATCAACACGCTAAAATAAATGGAGCTTTTAAGGAATGGTATATTATTACATTTTATAAGGATTATCAGTTGTACTCAGGATTTTAGTACTACTTAGGACTATTATGTCTGTAGTGTACAGTGTCTTAATACACTACTACACGTAATACAGTACTACCTCTGAGGTGTAAACCATGATCTTGTAAACCTAAATTTTCATACAACTCATTTAACCAGACATCCAAATCTAGAGAAATGCAGTAATTAGTACATCTAAAAGATTCGATGATCAGTGTTAGTGTCAGCTACCCAATACAGTATAATAGTCAGCTACCCAATACAGTATAATAGTCAGTATAGTGCATTAGCTAAAGTAGTAGTGTAGTACAGTAGTACAGTAACCAGTAAATAGTGTGGTATAGAAATGGCGTCAGTAAATAGAGTAGTATGGCAACAGTGCAGTATGGTACTGTAGCTGTTATAATGGTATAGTGTATTGGCCAGTATAATGATCCACTGGAATATCAGTAGAGTATGTACAATTAATCAAACGACTCGACGGCTGCCATGTCCAAAACCTCTACAGACCCCTCGCCTGCTTTCATCTTGGAAGGGCTCTCCCCCAGCAATAAACTCACAATCTCCTTATAGTAGGAAGGGTCGATAATGGCCACAACTTCAAACAACTTCTCGGAGTCGTTTTCGTTTTCGATCTTGTGAAGCATAGGCTTGACGTGCTCCTCGAATGCCCCCTTGACCCGGGCTAACACCGTGATCTTGACCTTCATCTGCGCCCTGGCAATAGGGATCACCTGCGACGAGATCAAGAGCTTGATAGCATCTAGGGCCTGCAACTTGGTGGCTTTGGTGGGGTTGAGGTGGTACTTGAGCTGCGAAAGTGCCTTCAGAATCATGCTTGGTGGGTACCGTTTCTTGGACCGAGGGTTGATGCACTTGGTGGAGATGAGGTTCAAGAACTCGTTCTGCTTTTGCTGTAGGTTGGCACTTCTTTCCTTTTCGTTGAGCTGGATCTCTCCTTTATCCAAGATCTCAAGGATAATCTTATCATGGTCGGTGGTACCAAAACAGGCTAGAAGGTCCTCATTATTGGCCACCTGGCCTTTGGAGACGTTGGCGAACACTTGCGGAATCTGGAGCACCTCATCGATATCTTTCTCCACCTTCAGCCTCCAATCCTGGACTTTGTTCTGGTAACAAGCAATCTCAAACCGCCGCTTTCCTTTTTTGATTTTGACAAACGATACATTGGTTAGTTTGATTTGGCCCGAGGGCTGGTTGATTAATCCCATCTTGGCCTTTCCTGTTGCTCTCTTGTGACTTCTCAGTTATATATGTCAGTATGTGTTGAACTTGCAGGACTTCTGGACTTGTTTAGTCACGTGCTGATGGCACGTGAGTAACTGAGACAAGTTCATAGTAGTACAGTGG